>SSNS01000011.1:2042446-2067823 GCA_006937985.1 Aphyosemion australe | reverse complement strand
TTTTTTTTTTTTTTTTTTTTTTTTTTTGCTTTGGTGAAACAGTTTGTTGCTAAAGTCTTTTAATTCAGCTGCTGTCACTCATTTTCTGTCCAAAACCAGATTGTTTTCAAAAGAATCAGTTTTAAAACACTTAATTTTAAATGGTAAATGGCCTGTATTTGATTTTGATTCACACACATTCATTCCCTGATGGTGATGAGCTACATTGTAGTCACAGCTGCCCTGGAGCTCACTGACAGAAGCAAGGCTGCTGACCACAGGTGCCAGTGGTCCCTCTGACCACCACCAGGTAAGGTGGGTTAAGTGTCTTGCCCAAGGACACGACGACAGTGACTCATTTATCATTCAGACATAGAAATGCTGAACTCAAGGGATGAGTCAGGGTTGCATCAACATTAAAGACAAGACTGTTGTAAGTTTACTCATATTTTAATACATCTGCAGTGGTCTCTAGTAGGAGTGAATGCCTTGTAAGTTGTTCTCTGGGGAGTAAAAGCTCAGATGCTCCTGTTTGAGGATGTAGAAATCAGCAGGAGGAGAGAGTGGCAGAATACAAATCTTATTTTCTGATATTTGCTCATATCGCCTCTGATTGGCTAACAGCAATGCGACTCTGTTTGCTCTGCAACGTTGATGTTTTAGCTCTACTAATGCTAACAGTTAGCTTCTACTAGTCAAAACGTTCTCTGCTGTTTTCTGGACGCTAAACTAACAACAGCCTTCCCCATCGTGAGTCAAGATGGGTGAGTCCATGAATGTTAAGTGACAGTGTGACGCAGTGATGGTAAACTCGATTCTTTTTACTGAATCGAGTTTGAACTCCGGTGGCCTAGTGGTAGAGTGTCCGCCCCGGGACTGGGAGATCAGGGTTCGATTCCCGGTTGGGTCATACCAAAGACTTTGAAAAAATGGGACCCAATGCCTCCTCGCTTGACACTCAGCACTAAGGGGTTGGATTGGGGGGTTAAACCACCAAATAGTTCCCGAGCGCGGCCACAGCTGCAGCTCATCGCTCCCCACCATGGGGATGGGTCAAATGCGGAGATGTAATTTCACCAGTGTGTGATGATGACTTGGGACTTTGACTTTAATGAGTCACTCACCAAAATGAATCGGGTTTTCAAGTCATTTGAATCACTAAGTCAGTTGCCCAGAGTGCAAAAAAAATCTACATTTTCACTCAAACTTAATTTGCTCCTCTTTCTATGTAAATCCTACGGCTAAGATGAGTGATTAAAAAAACTATCCATTTTATACACTGAAATTAATTTTTTTAAATAGTGGTGGAACTGAAATATTATATTTATTATTATTATTTTTGCAAAAAAAAAGATGTAGACTGAATATGGCATCAGTCACACTATCAAAGTTCAGCTCAGGTGAAGGAGCAACTCTTCCCCTGTAACAGCCTGAGTTTCTGCAGCTGACAGCCAGGAGGGAGAGGTGAGTGAGCTTGTAATACTGCGAGTTTCCACTGGGGGACTCCTATGAGCTGAAACTCGGTTGGGAGTAGTGAGTGATCCGTACCGCGAGCTGCGTGAGTCATGACTCACGAGCTGAGCCAGGTTAGCGGTACTGCGAGCCTCCACTCCAATGAGTGACTCGTTTGAGCTGAAACCCGCGAGGGAGGGGGTGAGTGATTCGTTTGTCCTCTGCGTGAGGCCCGCTACGGAGGAACTGAATGATTCATTCATGCTACGATTTAGCACCGGACATTTTAAGCTAGCTTTCAGGAAGGCAGGGGGTGAGTGATTCAAACGTGCTGTTAGCAGAGCGATGCTACTGGGAACTCATGAGCTTCCAGGCCAGAGCAGGTAAGGAAATGCTTTTATTAAGAAACTGGCTGTTTTTTTCCCACAATTTTAATGATAAGCTAGATATATCTCTACTAATGAAAATAGTTTGCTAACAGTAACAGGGACGAGTCAGTAAATGAGTCAGTTGGGATTGTGACTCGTGATTCATGAGTCAGTAAAGTGATTCTCGAGTATTGAACGATTCGTTCATGACTCGCACATCACTAGTGTGACGTAGCTCTGTCAGGATTTTCTAATCCTAGAATTTCACCATCTATTTTCTATCAGAAGCTAATGCAGGAGATAGGTGTAGGAGACTATTTTCATGTTCAGTCTGCATGAAAAACTCAGAGTGACTGATAATTTTAAAAAATAACAAGTAAAAAAGGATTTCTCAGTGAACCTGCTCTCTAAGCTAGAATGATAGTTTGTGATTGTTCAGATCAGACCCCTGACATGTTCTTGTTCCTGTCTGTAGCAGGTAGCTGATGTAATAACCGGTAAGGCTACATGTTGTTTACTTGTAATGTTATTCCCACTCAGTTATTCACACGTGTTTGTAAAGTTATTCACACGATATCTGCAAAATTTTTCATAAGCAGAATGCACCTATAAGTACATTTCAGCCAAGCTGTGATTTCCTGATGCACTGTGCAGTCATCGATAAAGGGAGGGTGTGTGTGTGTGTGTGTGTTCAGTATAGTGTGGTTGATTAAGTCAGGGTAAATCATGCAGTGTTTGACTACCTGCAGAGACATTTCTAAATAAAGGCACTGATGGCCTTTGGCTTAGCTCCACAGCAGGGGGAAAATGCAGAACTCATAAAAATCAATCAGGAGAATTTGAAGAAAAACAAAGACTCCTGGAATGAACGCGTTGGTGCCAAATCTGCCTCTAAAGTCCACCTGTAGATTGTAATTAATGCATTTGAGTGACTAGAGTTTGCCTCCAAATTTGAAAGGAACCTCTCTGCTAACTACGTTGCACCTTAAGACTGCACCCATAAGACTGCAAATAGATTAGAATGATGTGCTTTAGAAAATATTTAATACATTATTTAGAAAAGGATATGCTGTCACACATATTTTCACACAAACCCTGTTGCAGACCCTCATATAGATACTTACATCTTCTCTGACTAAATAAGGACACGATAGAATGAATATATGTCTAAAAATCTGGGTAACACTTTACAATGAGGGTCCCTTTATTAACCTTATCGTCATTGTTAACTATTAAGTGTCCTTAAGGTTAGGACAAAGGGCCAGGGGGGTGTCTGCATATGTATTACATGCAAGATATGGTAAAACATTTTTAATACTGTAATAGTTTATTAATGCTTAATAATGCACTAAGCAACGTTAATAAGGGGACATTCTCCATAAATTGACAGCTGTGTTGTTTGAAAGCTTCGGCACACACATCTGCACACCAGTCAAAAGAAAATCACTTCTAATCACAATGTTTCAAGAACCTTAGAGACCACATTATCATCATCATCATCATCCTTATTTATAAAGCGCTTTTCATCAGCCAGAAGGCGAACCAAAGTGCTATACATGCACAAAAGAATTAGAAACCATCATTGACCCATACAAAGGCCCACAAAATATAAATTAAGACAAATAAAAGCAGAAGATAAAGCCAAAGATTAATGCAAGAAAGACCGATATTTTAAGGTTTAAAAGTGGTTTTTAATGTGCTTATAGGTTGAACATCAAGGAAAACATGACAGTTAAGAAATGAAAGGTGTTTTAATTAAGATCTAACATCGTTTAACATTTTATTGTCTGAATTAAAAAAAAATCAAATACTAAAAAAAATCTTAAGCCTAATTTATACTTCTCCGTCAGCTCGGAGACACGCATGCATTGACTGAACCGTTTTGCTCTCGAACTTCTCCGTCACCTGGGCAGTGCTGCAAAGCAATTCCACGCCAGGACAACAGAGGGCGTAGCGCTTTTCTGGGGTATCCTGTCATGTATTCGGTCCAAGATAGTGCATTTACAGTTTATATTTGCAGTTTACATTGTGCTTTTTTGCATTTAAGAGACTTTTTAACACGGACAAACTTGTCCCTCATTCTCCTCCAACTCTTCATGTGCTTGCCACCTTGCTTGCTGCATATCTTTATACTCTTCCAGTCACGGGTGAATAAATGTTCATATTTTCGGAGTTTTACCGCGAGGTATTCTTCAAGCTGTGTCTGCCGCTAGATATCTTCGGCTCTCTTTTTATTTTTTGAGGCGGCAATGGTGGTGCTGGTGACGTATTTAAAGAAGCTGCGTTCTGGCCAATCACAAGCTTGCGCTCTCCGTCTCGTTGGACAGATGTTTAGAAAAGTGAAGGCTGGTTTATACTCAGTCCGTCTGCGTGAAACGGACGCACACATCGCCATTTTGCGTCGGCGCAAGGGCTCTCCGACTGGCTCGCGGAGGGTGACGAAGACATGCCCCAAATTTTAAACATCCGTCGAAAGTGACGGAGACCGCAAGCTTGTGATTGGTCAGGACGACGCTTCCTGTAACTTTGTCACCAGCACCGCCGTTGCTCTGTTAATAAGTAGAGGTGGCGACTGGATGAAGAGGTGGAGGAGAATGAAGGACAAATTAGTCCGTGTTAAAAAGTCTCTGTAATACATTAAAACAATGTAAACACATGAGTAAATACACTATCGTGAACCGGATACATGAGTGTCATGGTGGCAGCTATGATATCACAGAATAGCGCTACGCCCTCTGTTGTCCTGGCGGGGAATTGCTTTGCAGCACTCCGCTGCCTGAACAGAAGTTCGAATGTGAAAACCTTTCCGACGCTCCGTGTGCGTCTCTCCGTTGCAGAGCTCACAGAGAGTATAAACCAGCCTTGAGCTAGACTCCGTCCGTCCTTGCAGGCCTGCTGCAGAGCTCTTGCAACGATGTATAATGGCGGTGCGTGCGTCCGTACTGACAAAACCGGAGAAGTATAAATTAGGCTTTCGTTTTATCGCTTTGGGCCAGCTCCTCTGGCAGCTCCGAGTTTTCTTGGGTCTTTAAAAACTTTGGAAACTCGTACATGGTCACATGGACAGTTAATCCCATTCTTCCTGACAAATCTTGCATGGCCCTGTTGGATTCAACATGTCTGAACATCCATTTCCAGCCCCCTCCACATGTTTCTGGGTTAAAGTCTGGGCTTTGGCTCAGCCGGGCACAGACAGCCAGAAACCTGTCATTAAGACTCCCATCTTGGCTGCTTTGGTTCGCTGTCGTGTTGTTTTAGTCTCAGGCTTGTACTCTGATACTGATCAGTTTTTCTTTTTTTCCCAGAGACCTCTATGCATCATTTTTCTGATCTGGTCTGACTTTCAAATTTTAAATCTTCTCCTATTCTCTTTAAACCCCACCAAGATTTGACCGATCATCCTAACAATTTATTTTGTCTTGTAGAGACCAGGCTGCAGCAGGAGACTCATGTCAGTATCAATAACCTCCTCTGGGTCTTTTCAGTCACAATCAGATGTTTCAGCAGTAACGTCAGAGTCATTTACTGGAAGGGTATGATCAGGCATCATTACAAATTGGTCCAAGTTGAGGGTCAAACTCAAGGAAATAGGAGATAAAAAGTAAAAGATATTGCATTTGCATCACTGACCATCAAAACAGCTCCACGACTCAATAAAAGTCCAAACATGCAGCTGCTGATATTCTGTCTTGACATTACAACAGATAACAGCTTAAACAAAACGTGAATGGAAGACGCACCTTTGTTGTTCTGATACGCTCTGGTGCACATCAGCACATATCTGACATCTTTTCTTTACCTGCAACAGTTTGATGCTTCTTTTCAACCTTAACAGGAGCTCATTCTGTCAGCAGCAAACTAACAACTCTAATGGTCAAACTTAATTTTCTGGCCTTAAAAAATCGGTAAATAACAATTTGAATTTGTCTCTGTGTGCAGCGTAAATGCAGGAGTGGGTACCCTGGCCTTGCATGAATCTGTGGCACAAACATTAACTGTTATATTAATAAGCCGTATGCCACACCATACTTGATATGGTGTAAAATTCTTTGTTTCCTCATAATGCAAATGCAAATAAAGCAGAGTATGAAAGGATTCATTTGCAATAACCTGAGTGTGGTTACACAAACGCCAGAGTTGGCTCATATCCATATTCATTCGAATTCACCTTTCATTGTTTTCATCTCTTCCTGTCAGTCTGCTGAGAGCCCTTCTCAGGCTGCATCCTGACGCTCAGATAATGAGCAGCCAGTAACAGAAATTGCTCTAAAATACAAGAGACGCTGTAAATGCACAACGATTTTATCTTCATGCTCATAAACAAACGCTGTTTGACCTACAGTATATGGTTATCAGAGAGTTGTGTTATTTTTATTTATTTAACCTTTATTTGTGTGCAGTTTTTGTTCACCGGGGCAATTGTTTGACAATCAGAGGTTTATAGAAGTGGTAACTAACTCTTGGTAGCTGGAGGCCAACTCAGAAAGTATCGTAATACTGAGATCATCTATAGGGCTTCAGTGTGTGTGTGTGTGTGTGTGTGTGTTTGCGCGTGCCACATTGCTTAATTCATGGGTCTGCAGGTTAAACACCACATAATATTTTGTGAATAACAGCAAATCTTCACATTTCCTCAAGCATCAGTCTTTCTTTGTCTCTACTGTCCACTTCGCTATTTTCTCAGAGCATGCACAGTCAGTGTGTGCACAAAATTCTGACCACATAACAAGCTCTCACTCTGGATTTTCATGTCAGTTCTCTTGTTCGCTCTTCCTTCTTCCATCTCAGGAACTTTGCTAAACTAAGACTCATTCTGTCCCGCTCTGAACTTGAGATTGTAATCCACACCTTCATCTCCTCACGCTTAGACTACTGCAACTCGTTTTTCACTTGTCTGAGCAAAACCTTCCTGAACTGTTTACAGGTGGTTTAGAATGCCTGTGCTCAGCTGCTGACCAAGTCCTCCAAACACACCCACGTCACCCTGCTTCTCTTCCAGCTTCAATGGCTGCTGGTTAACTTCAGGATTCATTTCAAGATCCTGGGTCTGGTTTTTAGGGCCTTACATGGACAAGCACCATCATACATTGGTGATCTTCTCAGTCCCTACACCCCCAGCAGGTCCCTGAGGTCCAGTGATCAAAGCCTATTGGTTGTGGACCCACCTCATGACTTTTAATAAAAAAATGTTTCTTCTTCTTCTTCTTCTTCTTCTTCTTCTTCTTCTTCTTCTTCTTCTTCTTCTTCTTCTTCTTCTTCTTCTTCTTCTTCTTCTTCTTCTTCTTCTTCTTCTTCTTCACAAAGAAATCCCCCCTTAAAGGTCAATTTGTGCATAAAAAAACATTTTGGATGGGTTCTACAAATAATTATATAATAATATCCCAAAGTGCCATTGTGTGCAAAGTTATTGCATGAATAGATGAAGAAGGAGAACTCTGACCCATCTTTTAATCCGAAACCCAGAGATCTTGGTCCATTCATGGAAAATGCTGGTGTTGAATTTCCCAACGGAAAAACCTGCACAATCATGGGCTGAGAGGTTAATATGTGAAGGAAAATATGACTCGCGCAAACACAGAGCCTACACACCTGCTTTACTAATGCTCGAGTCCCAGCTTTAAGCATCTGTGGGAATGTCTGCACATAATTCCTGCAGACAGCTTGGTCCTATGTTGCATGTGTGTTATCACTGCTGGCCCAGCTTGGTAGAGCCTTGTCATGGGCTGACATTGTGTGGGGATAGAAGGAGTAATCCCTGATTGTGTCAGCGCGGATGAGTTCAGAAAAGTGTTTTTCTCTTCAGCTTCAAACATGGGGTGATATGAGACAGCTAAGCCATCTCTAGTAGAGGGCTTTTCCTCTTTCATTTCTTTATTTTTTCATTTCTTTTGGATAATTTTAACTTTTCCCTTCCCTCTTACCTTGGCGTCTCCTGTTCAGTCCTATATGTGTTTTACTTATAATCGAGCCTCTCAGTGTTCTATTTGAGCTCTCCTGCGTCATCCTTTCCTGAGCTCTCTTGCTCACTTTGCATTTACTTTTTTTTAACCACTCAGCTGAATACTTTCCATTAGAGGCTGTGACAAGGAGATTAGTGTTGTATCAGTGCATATGTGTGTGTTTTGGGGGATGGAGGCCCTGGAGAAAGGATTTCCAAGGCTTTCTTAGTTACAGTAAGATGACAACCAGGAATACCGTCATTGTCTGGAGGGGTTTGAGCAAGATGTGAGGCAAAAAAGTCAGGGGAGGCTTTTTAAAAGTAGATTTTTAAAGAAACCTCACCTACTTTATATTTGCATTGTCATTATGTGCACTCCATGTTTAAAAGATGCTTGACTGTTCAAATTCTGTTGGATGAGATGGAATAGTAATGCATCACACACGCGCGCACGCACGCACGCACGCACGCACGCACGCACGCACGCACACACACACACACACACACACACACACACACATCTCTGTATCAACAGGGGCCATCAGCCCTGGGATGTGCGTGCTACTTGGAGACCAGGAGGTCACCCCCACTACAACGATCACACAAACCAGGTGTGACATCTGCTCCTGTGTGTGTGTGTGTGTGTGTGTGTGTGTGTGTGTGTGTGTGTGTGTGTGTGTGTGTGTGTGTGTGTGTGTGTGTGTGTGTGTGTGTGTGTGTGTGTGTGTGTTAAGCAGCTGTTAAGAAAAAAAGACACTTGACAGCAAGTCCCCCCTTAAGCACTGGGGTGCATTTTTCAGGCACTGACACTAAAGTTCCTAGTTTCTAGTCATCAAACGTGACTAAAATCACCCCTGTGTGAAATATTTTTAAGAAATAATGAGTCAGAGCATGAAAAGTGTTGCACAAAAACAATTTTTTGTTTAATTTTGAAAACAGACTAAATCATAATGTTACAGAAAAATACTGTAAAAGTTGTTTAACACATACAGCTACACACTCCAGCAACACCTTTTCCTCAGTGTGCTCTTTTATATCTAAGATGATTGATGTGGAAAATGTGGATGTAATGTGGATAAAGAACGTTACAGATGTCATTGTGTAACTACTAACATATATCTACGTATAACTAGTCCTTCACAACTATGTAAGGTTATTCCACTGTACAAAGGAGACAGTAAACAAATTACAGGCCAGTATCATTATTGTCACAATTTTCAAAAATCCTAGAGAAACTATCTGTTAGGTTGGATAAATTCATTGAGAAACACAATCAGACAGTCAGTATGGTTTTAGAACAAATAAATCTACATCTTTGGCACTTATGGAATTAGTTGAAGAGATCACAGACTCTATAGACAGCAGGAAATATGTAACTGGTGTTCATAGATTTGTTGATGGACATCTCTTGTGGAGTACCACAGGGGTCGGTATTGGGGCCAAAGCTATTTATATTGTACATCAATGATTTCTGTAAGGTCTCCAGAGCAGTTAAAGTTGTGTTATTTGCAGATGACACAAATTTTTTGGCCTCTGTGGAGTGATAAAACTTAATTGATGGTTTGACTAGAATAAATTATCAATGTGCATTGGTGTGCAGTAAAACTAGTGTTAAATAAAATAAAACCCAAGCTGTTTGGAAATGGTAAAATAAATATACAAGTGAAACTTTGCTTGAAACCTCACATAAAACATGTTGAATCAAAAGTAGCACGAAATACTGGAGTGTTGGGGAAGGCAAGATACCTTTAACCAGAAATAATATTATATATACTGCACTGTTCACTTGTATGACCATATCTACCATACTGTTAGTCTGGGGTAACACCTGTAAAACCACCATATATGCATTATGTACACTACAAAAGCCAGCCATAACGGTGGCCAGTCTTATTGGACACAATGACCATACCAACATGGAGTTGAAAACATTAAAATAGAATTAAAGACAGCATTGTTCATGTATAGTCAATAAGAAAACACTGCTAGATAATATTCAAAAACTGTTCACAGAAAGACAGGGAGATTATAACCTGAGAAAGGAATTAAACCTGAAACATCATTATGCTAGAGCTAAACTTACGTGGATCTCGATCGGTGGAGTCATTTTGAAGAAAACATGATATGAATATATTGCAGTTGTATAAAGAAGAAAGCTCTGATTTTATTTTTTAGCTTTTATGTTTTGTTTATCACAGATACTGTAGGTGTGTTAATTTAATTTAGGGGTCGGAAACATAAGCCACGCTTCATTCTACTCCTTTTTCAGCAAATGATATCATTAATGAGCATCATTGGTGCATTTGAATAACTAATTCACTTGCATTACAATTTTTTGGAACTCTTGTTTTTTAATCATATAAATTGGTTTTTGTTTTTCTTATGCCCTGTTTGTTTTGTCTGCCTTGCAGGAATTCAATCTTTTATTTTTTGCTCAAAATGAATAAAACAAAATAGATAGGCTTTTTTATAAATAAAGACTTTAGTCTATTGTTGACCAAAACAAGGTAATATTCTCACCTCAGACAAGCACATAACAATTTAAACATGCATATAGTCTAGGAAGACATGTTATTTGCTCACTAAATGTTAAAGAAATAACTTTGTTCAATAAATGAAGTTGTGAAAATATTGTTTATTTTAAATATTGAACAGAAAAGCTCAGCTATCATTAATTCTTACGTTTTTAAAGAAGATCTTCAGGAATTGTTGCCTTTATGGACAAATGCAATAATCTGTTCATGTTTATTGGGTCAGTTATTGATCCATTTATTCACAAAATGATTTTTTTTTACTTTACTTGGAAACTGTATTAGAATATCTATTAAATTTTTGAATGTTGAATTCAGGTAAATATTTGTAAATGTGTTGACACTGACTGCACACCTGCACACAAATCACCACACTTAAGTCTAGAATGCTCTTTGATAATAAATATTTTCTTTTCCAATAAAATACATGCATGAAAATAAAATGTGCTGTTATTTAAAGATGAATTAAAACTCTTGGGAAAAAACCTTGAAGAAAGTATCACTTTTTATTTATGAAAGGATAAAGTTAGGAGAAGAAAATGATGAAGAGGCTGGGTTTATTTAAGTCTGGAGCATAAAAGTAATTTTCTGCATGTTAAAAATGTTTTTTGAGCTTTTTGTTTAAATGCACTTAAAGCAAGGATTTAAAGAAATAATAGGTTTTATTGTGCACTTAGATGTTTTATGGTGTTTGAGTCTGAGCTGCTCAATAAGTTAGAAATTATAAAACACATTGGGAAAATGAAAAAAGAACATTTTCTTTATTAGTAGTGCCAAATAAGTGTTTGCTCTTGAAAATACAAAAGATAAATAAAAGTTGAATTTTCACATCAGTTTTTATTCAGTTGTTTCTGCTGCACAGGATCAGCCACATCAAGGCTCAGATGTCCTTTGTTCCAATGTTTTAATTATCACCAATGGTGTGGCTGAGCGTGAAGTGAAGCATCTACATCAGCAGTTTGCATGACTTAAGTTAGTTCACGTTATATAACATTACAGCAGCTGGACACATTTCAAGTTGTGTGTCGAGCAAATATCAATGTTAGTAAAAAATGTTGTGAAATGAACGTTTATTGTGACATTGTTGAGTTTTAAACACATCGTTGGTAACAGCTCATTGTCCCTTGAGCAGCACAAAAACGAACAAACCCAGTTTTCTCTTATGCCTCTAAAGAAAGTGCTTGTAGAGACTGGATCCTTACTCACCAGTTAGCCCAGTATCCGTCCCAGCTTGTATTTGCATTTAGCATCTGTTTGTGCTGCTGAACTGGCATGCCCACTGAAGCATTTGAGAGACATCCGTCTGCAGAGCCTCTCCAGAGCAGCCGCGTGAGACTGGGATGACAAACTCGCTGTCAAACAGCGTCTAACTTGTTTCAGAAAAATAAAATGCAGACACTTACATAACTCACACTCACAGATGTGCCCTCTCAAACAGTTGTTCGGATGTTTGCCTCCTCTTCACTCTTCTTGCTTGCTTGATAACTTACTGTTTTCATTCCTGAAGGCAGAGAAAGCGAAGTGACGACTCAGATTTGGGAGTTTTTGGAGGTAAACGGGTAACATTCTGCACTGTGGATGGAGGTTAAAGAAATAAAAACCTCAGGTGATAAACGAGCACACAGTTCACACTCAACAACCAGAGAGAGTTAGTAAAACACTCTAGGTGTCTGCTGCATTTTAATGTGGGTTTAAAATGAATTTCTCTTGCAGATCTACTGCAGTTGTGCACTTTAAACTAACACATTTCAGATATAAAAAGATTTGCAGCAATTACTGCAGAAACCAGGTAAATGTGGCCCATTGATTTAGTGGCAGCCTCCTCTTTCTGGGGCTTTAGTAAGCACTTCTCACCCTTTTTTCCAGCCGAAGCAACTCAGTATAGATTGAAGCAGATAATTGTGGCTCCTTTTCTATTTCCAGCCACTGGGTTCAAACAAACTTCCTGCAAGCACACTTTTGCATTAATATTGTGACCAAATCAAACGGAGGTGCTGTTTTGACCCTCCTCTGTCTCTTTGTTTGTTCTGTTCTTTTGCTTTCATGTGTTTCTGTCTGTGACATCAGAGCGAGGCCACCAGGTGACCCCACAGATGGCACTTTGACACTCAGATGTGAAATCAGGTGTTGCGCTGTACAAATATGCATATTTGGTGTCACATTATACGCTATATTAACACGCGGTGTTTGCATTTCAAGGTAACGACTAAGTCAACAGAGGCAGGGCGAGGAAGGAGAAAGAGAAACAAAAGGACAACTTTGTGAATAAATTGCTTCATTTCTCTTTTTACTTTTCAAGGGTAAGCCTGGCTCAGGCGATGAAGAACCAGGAAGTCTTGCTGCTTTTGAGCAGTTGTTTATAGATTCCTCATCAAGGCCAACAAGATGTAATTCTGTCTTCCTCCTGCTGTGGATTTTCTCATTAACTGCATCAATGTTATGCTCAGCAAGCCACAGTTGCAGCAAGAGACTGGCAGGGTTTTTTTTCTCCTGGACATAAAAGAGTGAGCAGTCTAGACCAGCGTTATTCAGTCCTGGGTCTCTACCAGTGGCAGCTCGTCCATAGGGGGCGCTAGGGCGCCGCCCCACCAGTCTCACAGGAAGAGGAAGAAGAAGAGAGGAATCACAAAATGTATTTTAAAAAGCATAAAATTTAAACTAAACGATTTATACACCTTATGGGCTGTAAGTGCTGTGTGTAATCTGCATTTAATTGTAGTTTAATAAAGTTAATACTTTGAACACGGCCAAAACGTCGACGTACTTCCTGTCACGTGTCCTCTCGCGGGCGCAGCAATCTTTACCATCGACTTAATATGGGCTAACTGGCGCATGCGCGCTGGATCCCCAACGACAAGGAATAGGAGAGCTTTTTGGCGCATATGGTTGCGATCGCAAATGGGGGGAGTCTGCTCAGATCAGGAGGAGGATGCTCATTGGTCAGTTCACCCAGCCCAGACAGAACCGGAAAATTCTCCACAGGCTAGTTCACCGTCCTTTGTTGTTGTGGGGCTGCTACTAACGTTGACTATAGAGAAAACTAGTAGTTTCATCTTTTTATCATTGGATTCTACGAACCAAGTGGATTTTTTTACTATAAGATGGATTATTTTGACCAGCAAGGTAAGACAGAATTTAGCTTTTGACTTCATGAAAATAGCTTTGTTTTGCTTTTCATTTAGCAGTCATTGGGTGGTGTTGAGGTAGAAAAAGAGCCTCTTCCCGTTTAGTGTGTGTGAGGTTTGCATATATTGGTGAATATGAAGCAGGTTTTTGGAACAACTTTGTTGCTAACTTAGCAACAAAGTCCGTCGATTTCAAGTTGTGTGATGCATAAGAATGGTAATTTGGCGTTCCCTAGTGGTGATATGTGGTTAGCGCATCTGAAAAACTGACCTGCAAAATGGAGAAAATAACGATCGTTTATATAGCGCCTCTCAAGATAAAAACCATTCACAAGAACTAACATAAAAAAAATAATTAAAAAAAAATGCGCCCCACCCAAAAAAAAATTCACCAGCCGCCACTGGTCTCTACCTGCATGTTTTCTGTCATTATCTGAACTTACACACCTGGTTTGAATCAATATGATTAACAGCTTCTGAGCAACTTGAGGACACGCTGAAGAGGTGATTAAAATTTTGAATCAGGTGTTTCGGAGCAGAGGAACAGCTAAAACATGCATAGAAGTGGTCCTGACTAGAAATTTCACTCATGATACACGGCCCCATTTATTCATTCCTTTACATGGATCAGTCGTCCTGGTCCCTATGCAGAAAAACAGCCCCAAAGCATGATGTTTCCATCCCTATGCTTTACAGGAGGTATGGTGTTCTTTGGATGCAACTCAGCATTCGTTCTCCTCCAAACATGATGAGTAGAGTTTTTACCAAAAAGTTCTACTTTGGTTTCATCTGACCATGTGACCTTCTCCCAATCCTCTTCTGGATTATCCAAATGCTCTCTAGAAAAGCGTTTGATACGCTGGATCATTTAACATTATTAGATAAATTATACAAATACGGGATTAGAGGAGTAGCACATGAGTGGGTCCGAAGTTATTTGATGAACAGACAACAGTTTGTGGAAATTAATAATATAAAATCGTCTATATATATGGTATTAGTTGTGGAGTACCACAAGGATCAGTCCTTGGACCATTACTTTTCCTTTTGTACGTTAACGATATTGCTATGGTTTCTAAATTATTTAAGTGTATACTATTTGCAGATGATACTACCTTATTTTATTCAGGAGAAAATATAAAAGATGTTTTATATGTAGTTCAAAAAGTATTTACAAAAATTAAAATGTGGTTTAATATTAATAGGCTTTCTTTAAACATCGATAAAACTAAGTTTATAGTTTTTTGTAGTAGTAAAAAAAGTGCTGATGCATCATTATATGTTGAAGGAATTGAGATAGAAAGAGTAAAAGAAGTAAAGTTTTTAGGTGTTACTATTGACGAACATTTATCGTGGAAGTCTCATATAAATGTTATTAAAATTAAAATATCTCGAACTATTGCAGTACTAAATAAGACGAAGGAATTGTTGACCAAAAAGCTTTGTATATTCTGTATAACTCGTTAATTCTTCCATATCTGACATATTGTGTCGAAGTATGGGGAAGTACCTGCAAAACATATACACATTCAATTTTTCTTTTACAGAAAAGAGCAGTGAGAGTTATTAGTGGTAATGGATATAGGGATCATACGGATCCGATGTTTTCACAACTAGACCTAATGAAATTTGACAAACTAGTAGAATATCATTTATTAAAACTTATGTACAAAGCACATCAAGGAGTTCTGCCAATAAATATTCAAAAAAGATTTGCAAAAAGAGAAAGTAATTATAATCTGAAAGGAACTAATATTTTTACAAAACCAAGATTCCGAACAACGATAATGGAAAGATGTATTTCAGTAAAAGGTGTCTGTTTATGGAAAAGTCTCGACAGTGAAATAAAACAATCTAAATCATTGTCTGTATTTACAAAAAGTGTTAAACGTATCATGATGAATTAATAAGATCTTAAGTAGGCTGATAGACTTGTTTTGTGTTGGGGGTGGGGCTAGGTTAACGACAAGAATTGAGTTGAACAGCTAATGTCTTGATGTGAAGAGGGGGCAGATATTATAAGTTTTTGCTTCTTTCTGCTCCTTTTCATTTATGATTATTTGTGAACACGAATGTAACTTTTATTTGCTTGATTGAATGAAATAAAGAAAAAAGAAAGAAAGAAAGAAAGATCAGAATGGCCTGCACATGTACTGGCTTAAGCAGGGGGACACGACTGGCACTGCAGGATTTGAGTCCCTGGTGGCATAGTGTGTTACTGATGTAGCCTTTGTAACTTTGGTCCCAGCTCTCTGCAGGTCATTCACTAGGTCCCCCCGTGTAGCTCTGGGATTTTTGCTCACTGATCTTGTGATCATTTTGACCCCACGGGGTCTTGTGTGAAGCCCCTAAACAAGGGAGATTATCAGTGGTCTTGTATGTCTTCCACTTTCTAATAATTGTTCCCACAGTTGATTTCTTCACACCGAGCTGCTTCCTATTGCAGATTCAGTCTTCCCAGCCTGGTGCAAACAGTTTTCATCAGGGGTGTCCAAACTTTTCAAGACAGAAGCCAAAGTTGTCAATAAAATCTGTGTAGGCCATGAAAACATGATTCTTTTACTTAAAATTGCAAGATTATTTTAGTTAGATTTTTTTTATTTGTAATGCTCAAAAAAGGCCTCATATTAATAACATTCTGATCATAAAAAAGGTAAAATGTGCCAAACTACATCGACAATGTTGGAGAGGCAAAATCCTACCTTTCTAGATACGCAATAGGAGGTCATGGAAATACCTCTAAGGGCCGCAAACGGTCTCCAGAACACATGTTAGGCATGCCTAACTTGTGTCAACCTCATGCAATTTTCTAGCCTAGAAATCTGGACAAACTGTAGCAGCAGCAAAAGATTTTGCTCTGCAGGTCGGTCTAGCCATGCGCTATAGTAGCCTCAGTAGGTCTACCACTGGACTGAACAGTTTTAGATCTGTCAAATCACAGCGCTTTATTTTTGTAGAGAGACGCTGAGGAGGAAGGAAATCACGTTTGATATCACTGTTTGATGTCATATATAATGTTTTTACTCACCACTGCCAGGATTAAAGCCATGAAAAACACACCGCTGCACTTCTCGAAAGATGTGGTAGTAAATAAGCCGTGAGTTCACACGTATAGACGTAATCTACATAGATATGAAACTGCATCGCTGTAACAGACTTTTACTTTGAAAATTACCGGGCATTTTACACTGAAACCGAGTGTGATTTCCTGTCTAGCCCCATGTTAACTACGGAAATTGACGCATCCCAGAAGTGGCACGCGGCAAAAATAGAACCCGATCCTATCTTTAGCGGCGCGGCGTTCTGCTTCTGGGACGCGTCTGGAAATTGCCGCGTCTTGGCTGGTTTGTGACACCCCATAGACTATAATGAATTCTATTTGAAACGGCGACGTTCCGCTGCCATTCCGCGCCGCTGATGCTTTCAGTGTGCAGTAGCCTTTAGCCACAGAGATACAATGAAGAAAAACTACAAAGATGATGTCAGCTCAGGAACCGTGCTGGTTTTAAATGGCTTTGGTATTAACTTTAAACAATTTAGACTTGGGCTTTTTCTTCAAATCATTGACTGATTTTGATAGCAATGAACACGTCATGTTGTTCATTGCTCTGATTGGTCCAAGCGCTGTCCAATAGCGTGCAGAGACAGTTTGAAGGACAACTGTAGATTGATTCCACCCCTATAGCCTCCTTTCCACTGGATGTAAAAGCAGCGTGTAACATAATAGCGGCAGTTTACCCACAAGCTTCCTTCCAACCAGGAGTGTTTCAGACACAAAACGGGAGAGAAAGCATTCTATTCTGCTGGTCCTGCAAAGTCACAAAATCACAGGAGGATGGCAACACCACGCATGATTTCAGAAGTCCACACAGTAACAAGCAAGGACAAAGACGGCTATCTGCACCTGACTTTCATTTTGAAAGCTTCCGAATGTTTTACATTGCTTTTGTGTTTGGCTTCCTGTCTGGCCCGATCTAAACTGTGGAGTTTGACGTGTTTTGGAAGCGTAGTGTGTAAAAAATAGACGTAATGATAGTGTCCCTTCACTTCTGGGACGAGTCCAAAACATTCCACTTTGCTGTACACTATAACGGTGGCTAATTGCAGCAAAGTATGTTTTGAAGACATTTCACGATGCTTTTACGTCTGGTGGAAAGAAAACTGATGACTAAGCTTTGTCAATGGGTCATGGCCAGACTACATTTGCATTTATAGGATCACTTTGAGATACTGTATGTAGATTTGTCTAACAAAAGACTGAAATTTTGTTTCATTGTGGTGTTCCATATGTTTGCTGCATAGATATGTTTTTCTTTCTTTTTTTTTTTGAGCCATGTACTGAACAACTGAATGAGAACAAAAACTTCAGTCTGAATAAATTGCCCAACATCTCACAGGTCAACATTCCGCAAGTTTTACACCTTAAAATTATGCTTTTTTTGTAAAGTTTTTGTGTCATAGTATCATCTACTATGTTCATTTTCATACCTGTGATAGTGTTGGGGGGTCCCACGTCTGTTTACTGCGCTATACAGTTTTTGTGCATCGGGTAGCGACGGAATTACTGACTGGGTGTCGTTTTACGGCAGAATATGGCAAGCCAAAGGGATAAAAAAGCGCGCGTTCTAAACGCGTCTTATGTCCGCCAAAATGCGCATCTTGAACGCGCGTCAAAGGGGGCAAAAACTTACTAACGTAGACTCGCTGTAGCAGTGGCAGATTCACCAAAGAAAGCTAGAAATCCCTTATCAGAGGAATCTAGGAAAAGAAAAGAAGAACGTGATAGAACAAGAGCAAAGACCAGAGTTAATACTGGGCCGTCTTTTCCTCGCTGGAGAGCTCTTTTAGAAAGAAAGGCATGAACTACGAACTCTAACCTAGCTGTGCTGCTAATGGCTAGGTAAGTAATAAATTATTTCACCAGGGTTATTGTGTTTGGTCGGGCATAAAGTTGTTATACAGTCCTGATAAAACTATTTATTCAATTTGTGGAGGTGGAAAAGTTTGTTTTCGTTGTTTTGCCTGACATTAGGAATGTAAACATGCCTCTTATGCCCCAAAGAGAGATTTAATGTTACGACAGTGACGTTACGCAGCAAGCCTCTAGAGGGCGACAGAGACCATATAACTGCAAAGTTGCGGAATGCTGCTTTAACTTGTCTTGTTAATGAAAGTAAAATGTGAGTTTATTTTATTTCTTTAATTTCTTGTTTCTGCAAATCTGTTTCTATTTCTTAAGCGATGATAGCTCTTATTTAAAGTGTTTTATGTCCCTGTCTTAGCCGTTGGATAATTTCCATCAAAACTCCTGAGCAGGTAAGAATAGAATATGATTTAATACACAAACATGATGCTGGTTGTCACTATGGTAACATGGGTTTAGTTCATTTCAAATGGTTATGAAATGGATAAAATAGCATGCTAATAGATGGCAAAGTTGAAAAACAAAAGGATCCAAACAATGCAACAATTTGCATATTTATCTACATTTCCACATGAATTATATGATGATTTTATCCTGAATGTGTGGAAACTCTGATGACTTTATGATGTAGAGACTGAGAAGTTCTTGCATCGCTGAGGGAGAATGTGAACCAAAGATTGATGGGGTGGCGTTCTTCTGGCCATCCTCTATTGTCTCTTTCTGGCAGGTTGTATATCGGTGTGTCCCTCTGGGCTTGTAGGAGGTTTTAGAAGATTTAGATGAGATGGCGAGCTGTTGGAAACACCTCACAGTCACACTCCCACTGGGTGCTCCATCAACAGAAACATTACTCTTTAAGCACTTTATCACCAAAGTACTGGAGGTGCTTCTTTATAAAGCAGACAAGAAATAAAATTATTATGGTGCATTTCTGAAATTAATAACTGTATTATGTTTAAAAAGTGTTTCATAACACAATTAACCTCATAAAACAAATCAGCTTGATCCCCGTCTACCGACGTGTGGTAGAACACACCCATCTGTTCTTTTACTCCAAGGAGAGCTCTAATCCAAACAACTTTTTATGAGAAGGAATTAAAGCACTATATCAACAAACAATCCTTTTCTATCCTGTAATTTAGTTTCCCTTCCATTGTTCGTGTTTTACCAATAAAAAGAGCCACCTATGGTTCGGTTCGGCTCTGATTGGATCCTGTCCCCGTCAAACTCAACTCCACACCAATGTCACTCTGATTCATGAGTTTGTGCCTGCTGTCGCCTCAGGTTTATGGCTCAAATTGGCAAGCTGCTTTTCCCACACATTCACAGTTGTTTCTGTTTCCTCCTTCCTGTTAGCTTGGTGCATTTGTGCTAGCATGAATCAGCACCCTCTTTCTTTTTACAAATCTGAACAATGATGCATGTTGGGGACGCATGAAAAATACCCCCTCAATCTTTACCTGACTGAATCACTACCCTGTCTTATTGGTTTTCAGTCTTTTACTGGTTTTGGGTGATATGCAGCAGAGTGGATGTGTGTGTGTTTAAACATGTATGCCGACTCAGCTCAGGCCTGTGGCTTCGATTTAACTGCTGTGTAAATCTAAGCAGCACTTTAATGCGTTGCTTACCCATGATGCTCCTGGGACGCAGTGGCTCACAGTGACAGTACCGGTCTGTGTGCAGCTGGCATGCAGCAGCATCCAACTACTTCTGTAATAATGATGTTTTAATCACTCAGCTGCACCAAACCTGCCTGATGACAGCAACTGTTTGATTCTTTAACCCCTCTGCAGGACGCTTACTGCCACGGTTTTAAAAGAGCAAAACAGAAAACTTGAAACGTTACACCTAATCAAAAAAATCTACTTAAAGACAGAAATGATCTAAATCAGACAAAGAAGTGGGTGACCTTAGGGGACCATATTTATGTTCATCACATTGCAATATGATACCATTCAATTTGATAATAATATGGCACAAAGTATAAAACAATATGTGAAACGACACTTTATGTACTTTATGATATATTCCAAAATACAATCTGACATAATTTGTTATAGTATGAAACTACGTACCCAGCCAAAAAAAAGTCGCCACCAAAAAAACGGTCCCACACTTTAAAATTTTGTTGGACCTCCTTTAGCTTTGATTACAGCTTGCATTTGCTGTGGCATTGTTTCAATAAGCTTCTGCAACATCACCAGATTTATTTCCATCCAGTGTTGCATTAATGTTCCACCAAGATCTTGCATTGATGATGGTAGAGTCTGACCGCTGCACAAAGCCTTCTCCAGCACATCCCAAAGATTCTCAATGGGGTTCAGGTCTGGACTCTGTGGTGGCCAATCCATGTGTGAAAATGATGTCTCATGCTCCCTGAACCACTCTTTCACTATTTGAGCCCGATGAATCCTGGCATTGTGAACGTTGGGTTTCATTCCTGGTGATGCTCTGCCAGGCCTCTCCTGCAACTGTCTTCACTTCCTGCTTGTTCTTGGGGTATTTTCCCCTCAGTTTTGTCTTCAGCAAGTGAAATGCATGCTGAAGGATCCAGGTCAGGTGATTGACTTGGCCGTTGCATAACATTCCACTTACTTGCTGTATAAAACTCTTTGGTTGCTTTTGCAGTACGCTTTGGGTCATTGTCCATCTGCACTGTAAAGCGCCGTCCAATGAGTTCTGAAGCATTTGGCTGAATATATAATATTGCCTGAAACACTTCATCCTGCTGCTTCTGTCAGCAGTCACATCATCAATAAATACAAGAGAACCAGTTCCATTGGCAGCCATACCCACGCCATGACACTACCACCATGTTTCACTGATGAGGTGGTATGCTTAGGATCTTGAGCAGTTCCTTTCCTTCTCCATACTCTTCTCTTCCCATCACTCTGGTACAAGTTGATATTGGTCTCATCTGTCCATAGGATGTTGTTCCAGAACTGTGAAGGCCTGTTTAGATTTTAAACATTAAAGCTGACAGTTATAGCACATCGGCTTTGTTTCATGTCAAATCCATTGTGGTGGTGTATAGAGCCAAAAATGATATCAATATACCTTATTGTCATAGCTTTGCATCACTGCTGTCATTTATAAAAAAGCATTTACTTTGTTTTTATTCGTTGTTTCATTCGTTTTACATTGTTTTTTTAAAGCATCATAAAATGTTTCTCTTTTGTTTATAATTAAAAATGGCTGTTGTGACTTTTTCTGTGTAAACATTTACCATAGTACTCGACTAAACTGATTATTGTGTCAAACAGCGTTAGATTTATTATTAACATAAAACTTTCCAGGAGAGGCAAAAAAAATGGCCCACAGGCCACCATTTGATGGCCTGCACTATTACACTTCCTTTGCACTACTTCCTCTCATATCATTAATACGCATATTAAAGTTGTTTTGCACTTTGATTTTCTCTGGACATCAATGTTCCAGCCTCATTTATGTCCTGCCAGAGCTTTTACTGTTTTTATGGGTTTGGTACAAATAAATGAAATATTACAGCTGCATGAAATACAGCAAGTCACTCTTGGATAAAGCTTTTATTTTACTGCGTCTATGAAATGTTGAGATCAGATAATAAACAGCGGTGTTTGATTCTGGTGACACTTCAGAGGTTATCGCAGTTTAAAACCATGTCAGAGATAACAACACAGCTGTATGAGGACTGATATCATTTATATTATTGTAATAAAAGATATTCTATTAGAGCGTCTGAGAGGAGTTGTTTTCACTTACAGGTAGGATTTTTGGCAACACTTTACAATAAGAGTCCCTTTACTAATGTTCCCGATATCGTTAACTATTAAGTGTCCTTAAGGTTAGGACAAGGGGACAAGGGGGGGAGGGTTGTATGCTTAATATTAACATTAATATTAAGCAGTTGTTAATACTTTATTGAATACTTTATTAATGCTTAATAATGCACTAAGCAATGTTAATAAAGGGACCCTTATTGTAAAGTGTTACCAAATTTTTCTAAAGAAGGAAGATTCTTCCTCAGAAAAAAAATCTGCATTTCTTATTTAATATCAAACTCAAAACATAACAGGATATCCAGTTCCTTTAATAGCGTCCCCTGCTTTTACAGCCTTGTTTTTGGGAGCAGCAATCATCCCTCAACCAGCATCACAGTGATGTAAAACCTGATGCACTGCATGGGCAATGATCATTCAGTTACCAGACAGGAAGTCAATTTTTACCATCACTTATCAGAAAAAGGTCCGTAGAGAGGGGAGACGGTGGAGAAGTGAAACTCTGCTGGTTTTGTGGGCACGCTCCTGCAGAGAAGGACGAGCACCAGAGCACAAAGACAGAACAAAAACTCCAAACCCAAAGTTCTTCCAGAAAAGTAAGGTCTCTTTTGATTGCACACTGGTTCCTTAATTTTGATTTGTGTAATCCTTTATGGGTTTAATACAGAAGATGATTAGGGCCACTGAAAAATAGAAAAGGAAAAGAAAGAGAACTCTGGCTTTTTTCTCAGAATTCTGACTCTTTTTTTTCTGAGATTAGTGTCAGGATTCTACGGAAGAGGATTAGGGCCACTATAAAGAAAAAAAAGAGAATTTTGCCTTTAATCTAATAATTTTGACTTTTTTCTCAGACTTTTGACTTTTTTCTTCATCTGAGATTAAAGACAGAATTCTGAGAAAAAAGTCAAAATTCTCTTTTTTTTCCTGTGGACCTAATCCTCTTCCGTAGAATAAAGCATTCAATCAACCAGGAAGAGTATGAACAGATGTGTTCTCTATAAAAATGTTTCATGAGCAGATGCTTAAACCCTCAAACCAAACGAGACAGCATTTTTTAAAAATTCACAACAAACAGGTAAATTATAAAAAAAAATTCATCTTATTTGGATTTTTTTTAATTATATTTTGGTTTTGCTGTTTTATTAAATTCAAAGCTACATGTTTGTAAGTATTGTCTTTTTTTAGTTTAGTTTAGGTATTTTTAAATGGATTATTATTGAGGCCTGAAAGCTGCTAGCATTTTGAAATAAACAAATACCGTAAATAAAAAAGTTGAATAAATGAGCAAAACAAAAGGTGAAAATAAACTTTTTCTTTACAGCTTCAGGGATCAACAAATTCAAATGGTGCTTAATATTAGGTTACCTTCCTGACATGTTTATTCTAGAATGAATAAAATCTACTAATTAAATCAAATTTAAGTAGATAAAAAAAGTTGGATCACCTCCAGAAACTTCTGCCAGGAATATTAAAAATCCAGAATCAACGTCGGTTCTCTTTAACCCTAAAAAATGTAAATAGCTGCAATCTCTTTCATTTATATTTGACAAATAATTGATATATTTTGCATTTACAGCGTACCATTTTTCTGATTAACTCATTTGTTAAACAAACATCCACTGGCGGCTCATTTTATAGAACAAATACTACATTATGAGAGTCTGTTTGACATTTTTATTTGTTTTATTAAAGAAAGATGCTGATTCGTGTCAGACATGGCAGGCGTTTGCTCTGTAATCAGTGGGTTGCTGGTTTGAATCCCAGCTCCATCTATGCCATTGCCTTTGGGCAAGGCATGTCACCCGTTTTTTTCTTTTTCTTGCCTTAGTTATCTGTTTTCATAACTTGAATTTACGATGTGTGTTAGTTGCTTTCTTTTGAAATGACACCAATATCCTGGTATAGGGACAACATTTATGCTGCAGATTTATTTAACTGTCATAAAGAGCACATGTTGATCAATAATGGAAATTTAATAATATGGTTGAATTCTTGTAGCAGGAAATGTTTGAGGAGCTCAAATAGAAACCAGCTAGAAGAAGAAATACAGATTTTCTGCCTTATTGCTGCACATTTTGTTTTATTCTGTAATATTTTTGTGTGAATAAACAGAAAAAAAACCTTCTTTAGTTGAAAAATTAGACCCGTGTCTCTCTGGGATCTTGGCCCTAATGTGCTGCTCTAGTTGGAGACACAAAATTGTGAGAAAATGTGAATTTGACTGTGGAACCGTGCTAAATGAGCTACTTACAACACTTCTGCGTGTTTAGAAACAGCAAAAGAATTACAATGTTCCTGTTTCCTGCTATCTTTGATGCACAGAGTTGAGAAGAGTTCTTCAGAAAGGAAGACTTTGTCCAATTTGCTGTTTTCCTTGGTCTACCCTTTAAAATGTTCATTGCTAAAGAAAAAAATCCTGTCTGGTGTGAAGACTTGTGCGCCCTTCACAGGCTTCTTTTACAGGCCTGAAAAACAGGATTTGGACCTTGAACAATGCGTCAGAGGAGAGAAGGACGCAGAGGAGGCAGAGGAAACGTGATTCTCGTCAACAGATTCTTCCATCCTGCCTGGTTTGTGCTGTCGTATTAAAGCGTGGACCAGGAGGGGATCGTAAATAGAGACCATACTCTGACCCATCAAAGCTGACCTTTGACCCATAGCCAGGGAGGGAAGTGATGCTACAAAGGAGCCAAAAGTTATGTCAGATTTCTTGAGTCTGGATTTTGTAAAGTTACTTCTTGAAAACTTTCATGTATTCATTAACCTATAAATGATTGTTTCTTATGCTGCACCTTCTGCACTGTAACTGCTCACCTTTGATCTGATTCTTAAAGCCACAATGTGTAATATTTTTACCTGTTTACTACCAAATTCTGTGTATCCAGTGCACAAACTTGTCCCTTTTCATTAATATTTCTCACCAACATCAATTCTAAATATTCCTCTCAGCTTCAAATTTTACATTTTTAATACATAAATTGTGGTCGACGCTCCATGGTCATCCTCCATCTTGAAATACGGTAGCTATTTAGGGACATGTGAGCTCCACGTTATGCGTTTGCACTATGACTGTAACCTGAAAGAAACAGCAGAGGGCAGCAGTGCGCCGTGGAAGCATGGCGTCTGACAATTCAACTAAGAAGAGACGAGACTAGCTGTTACACTGTTGCTGGACTTTGTTAGTTTGAATAACAAACAATGAAATCAAAAGACACATCAAATATGTCAGGTCTTATTGATTTCCAACACTCAGCAGCCGCATATGATGAGAACCCCGCCCGCAACAGCTAGACACCAGC
>SSNS01000011.1:2010015-2041763 GCA_006937985.1 Aphyosemion australe | reverse complement strand
TTGACTAAGGGGGGTGTAGGATAGCGCCGCCTCGTCGCGCGGGGGGAGGGGGTGCGCGCGCAACCTCTCCGCTGGTGGGGGGGGGGTGCGCGCGCATCGTCTTGTCAGGGGATGGGGAGGGGGGGCTACGTGTGGCATGCATTAAGACTGAACACTCATTAAAAAATGTTTTTTACCTGCTTGAGTAGTTATATGCTTTGTGTGGGTTAGGCTACAGAGACTGGAAATAAATCAATCTCATGCTTTTTTATAAAAAAAACGAACCAGATAGCTGGAGTGAACGCTGGAGTTGTTGCCTTTTTGAGTGGGCCACCGTAGCTGCAATACTTACTCGAAACTGCATGGCGCTAAAGAGTCGCAGTTTTTACCATGATTTCTATGAATATCACTGATAGGGCCTTTAAATCTGAATTTCATTTGTGTATTTAATGTGTTTTGAATTTATTTTAATGATGATGATTTTGATGTTCGTGCTCCTGGAAAGCACATTGAATTGCCTCTGTGTATGAAATGTGATATACAAATAAAGCTGCCTATTCTTGCCTTCTGAAAATATGGCTTTAGGATTATTTATTTCATATTGTTTATTGGCCATTAAAAGATTTGAAAAGCTGCATAGGATTCATTAAATGTCAAATTTTCTCAGAAGCCTCCAAAAAAATGCACATTATTTAAAAAAATGACAGCGCTAAATGCAACAATCATTTTCCCATTATTATTTTATGTTTCAGTGCATTTTTTTAATTGTTTTATAGTTGCATTGTGCAGCATTTTGGAGAATGTTGAGTTGATTGGATTAAAACATTTGATTTGAGATTAAAAACCACAATCATGAGTGATACAAGAAAAAACAAGAAGAAAAGCCGAAACCCAATAAGAGCTGCTCCAGTCAGGCCTAAAAGAGATGCTCTAATACATGAGTGGGGTCATTTTACAAATCACATCTAGAAATCATTTTTGCAACTGAGCAGAACAGAACTTTGATCAGAACAATCCAAATTACGAGTGAATCACACGTTGTGTTTTCCACCAAGCTCCTTCCATAAAGAAACATTTCTAATATTTTAAAATCAGAGCCAGGAACAAGATTACTTCATCTGAAAATAAAGCTTTGATGGGTGGTTTTTAACCTCTTTGTTTATGGAGCTGCACATGCCAGACGGAATCCTAATGAGAAACGGCAGCTAGTCATGAAAGGGCAGAGCGCTAATCCGGATTACAACGCGTTACTCCTTCCAGGTGGCGGGAAACTGGGATTCTTCACAATTCCCGAACCGCACGATAACACCCCCACACACACAGAGGACATAAGAAGTAGCCAGCCGAGTCAAAGTCCTGTCGTGTCTTTTATTGTTTTTAATGACTTTAAAACGTGACTCAGCAGATTAACGACACTTGAATCCCCCGAACAGAATTTTCCATGTTAATCATCTCTGAGAAATAAAAGTTAAAACACCTTCTTTTTTTATGAATCCCCAGAAATACAAAAACTGATCCATCAAGTGAAACACCCAGCGTAAAAATGAGTTAAAGGTGGAATATGGAACATTTTAATAAAAGGCTATTTTTAAAACATAATACCGCCACGGGGCATTTAGAGGTGTGCAGAATGAAGGTACAGTTTTTCCTTTAAAAGCTATATTTAAAAAAAATAATAATCAAATTTTATTTTGACGGGCACGACACTGGGTTTATATTTACATCTACCAGCCACTAGAGGGCACCGTTGCGGTAAAAGGTCCGCTCGGCAAGGCGAGGCTGGGACTGTGTAAAATGGCGGACTCGACAAGTCAAGCAGCTGATTCTGAGCCCAGAAGATGTTCTAACGGTAAATACTTTTGTAAAATAATGGAAAATTTCTTCTGTTGTTGCAATACCACCTCTGAACACTAGATGTCGCCACAGTGTCCGTGTTCCATATTCAACCTTTAGGTAGAATATTATAAATCAGAACTCATAAATCATTTAATGACTTTTAATGAAACTCCCAGAAAGTAACTGGATTAACATCTAAATCTGAGTCAACCTGATTCAAGATGGCCGATCGGCTGTGTTGTAAAGTGCCTTGGGGGGTTGTAGAACCCCAGGAGGCTCTATATAAATACAGGTCATTTACCATTTATGTGAATAATCATATTTTCACCATCATAAGACGTGTTCTTTCCAGGAATTCTGGGCTTTTATTATTATTGAGTGTTTCTGTTTTGCACAGCTATTAAAATGAAGAAAATCACGACCAACATCACCCTCTGACTGGTTTTGGTTGTGCTGAACTTGTGGCCTGTTCCTGCAGCGATCATTTCTCACTCACAAAAAAGAAATGTGCTCTTTAGTAACAGTTCCAGTCCTCCTTCCAAATAATTATTATTAACATATTTACCATTATTGACTTTCTGAACTTTATATTTGGATGCAGCTCCACTCCTACTGGACAGATGACCAGTTTTAGCTGTTTGACTATCACAAGTAAAGTTTATTATTGTTTTTACTTGAATAAAACATGATTTACTGCTTTTATTTCCCGGTTAGGAGACCACCTATGTATCAAAATCAAACAGCCATGTGACGTGTGGGAGTGGAGACCACATTACTGATTAGCTGCCATCTGTTTGGACTAAATTATTGAAGTTCTCCCTAAAACTGATTTGCCAGGACATCATAAATGAGCTCGAGCTGCCTGGTGGTAAGATCAAATCCATTTGGTGTGTTTTATAACACTAAATGTTGCTTAGCTGTTATATTTAAGGGTCACTAAAAGGTTAAATATTAAAATGATGAGGAATTTAGGTGTAAACTAGAGCATAAAGGAAATTCTTGTTGCTTCAGTGATCTGCAGAAAGGAGAGAGAAAATATTAGCATTTAGCAAACCCACACAGCAGTAGGAGTCCAAGTGCAAGAGACTGATCAGGAGCACAGGAATGAGGCTGACACAGCTGTGCTTTATGAGCCTTTCACCAGTTGAGCTCTCTAATTACAGAGGCTATTACTGAGTCCTTGTGTCAACCTGCTGGCGGTGGAATATTCAACAGACTGTCTGTCTCAGAGAACCCCACAAGCCTGCAGAAGGAAACCCACAGTTACCAGTAAAATATGGCTTCCAGCTCCCATGAGCTCCAGCTAGAGTGCTTTCCTCTGTCCAGTTCAGGTCCAGTCCAAATCTGACTGAAGCCTCCCTGAGTTTCAACCTGAGGAAGAACTATTTATAGAGCTGCCTTGGAGGCTAGCGTGGTGGTTTAATAACTGGTCAGCCACGGGGCTTTCTGTTTTATATTTCCTGAACCCATTCAGACCTTTGGACTTGTTCCAAAAAGCCTCGTTAAAACCTGAAGGGTTTATGGGAGACTAAAGCTGTCCAACAAACCTTTATTTTTCTGTCTTTTTTCTAAAACTGGAACTGTGAAGAGAAATAAAACACATTTCAGAGAATAAATCTGATGCACCTGACTGACTCTGCCTCTGATTCACGAAAGATGAACGCAGATCTGGAGTCAGCCTTAATTTGGTTGGAAGTTTATTGGGATTTTTTTAACCTAGTTCAACCCTAACAGTCAGAAATAAGCATCATGTTTGATTGATTTGTTAATAAAATCATGCAGAATAATCAAAGGAAGCATGAATAGAGAAAAATAAGATGTCATTTTGAATTCTTCTATTGTGGCTTACCATCAAAAATGCAAATGAGATGTAGAAAAAAGGACGGACTTCTTGTCCCAAAGTCATGTTTGTCACGTTATGTTTTGCCAACAAAAGTGAGTCTTTTTCTTGCAAACATCAAACTCCAACAGTGACAACTAGGGCATGTTTGCCTCCAGTGGATTTTCACTGTCAGAACTCATGCATACAAAACCATCTGCTAGCTTAACTCAGCTAAGTTAAATTTAAACACAATCCACATTTGAGGTGCGAGCTGATCCCTCGTGTCAACGACAGCGTCCAAGACAGCACGGAGCGCTGGAAAAATATGCAGAACGAGTGAAAATCTAACAGAATCTGACAACAGAAATAAAAAGTGATTAAATGGATGTTTGTTTTTATCATGTTGAGTCTATATTTTATTGCAACTTTTATTTAGTGAGCTGGAATCCATGATTTTCACCCTTTAACCCTTCAGATGCTGAGCATGGTGCTGGTTTTGCTGCTGATTTCTGCACATGAACAGTCCTACTAAACTAAATGCATCCATTGCATAACATTTATTTCTAAACCATTTGTGCTTTTTATTCTTTCTACTATGTTTTGTTTTCTCACAGCGTTCCAGACCCGTTGGCCCTCACATATGCACGCTGCAAAGCTCAGAAATAAATCCTGCAGCATGTTTAAACACTATAGCTCTGCAAATTTTCAAAAAGATGTATTTTTGAGAAATCTCAGGAATAAATATCCATTTTTACCTGCACATTTGTTCCTTTTATTTCTGTTGCTAAGAAACTTTTAGCCTGTGAGCTGCTACTCGGTAGTCTCCATCGTCACCAAGCAACCGTTCAGAACAATTCAAGGATGTGAATGTTCCAGAGCACTGACATGTTCTGATTAGCTACGTGATTCTGTCCAAATATGATGAGTTTAAAGCTTCTGTTTGGATGTTTTTGCTCAGAAACACAGAGAAATCCCCTCCCCCGACTTCATCCGGCTAAGACTGCTGAGTTGGATCTCCTGTAATAGAACCTTCGGTTCATCTGTCGAAGCCTGGAAGAACGGCCACATTACTCCGGACAAACACACAGGTGTCGCCGGACACAGCAGCTGTTCCCTGTTGTCAGGACAGGGTTTGTCCTTTTCTGATGCGTCATCAGGATTCCAAACACCTGCTGTGCTGTCACAGCCACAAAAACTGTTCTGAGATCAGCTTTAATCTAACCATGACACACACAGCAGCACTGTGACTGCTTTTAATTCCCCTACACGTTTGCAAAAATACATAATAGTTGTAGGGTTCACAACAATCCCCGTATTTAGTCAGAAAAGGTATTCATATCAAACCTAAAAAAGTACAAATACAAATCTAAACTGAGTGTATTTTGAAGGTTTTGTGTTGTTGGATCTACTGGTGTTACATCAAAACTGTACCCCATCTACCGTAATAAGATTTCCAGCCATAAGGCGTGTCCTCCCAGATAAAATGTGCAGATTTGCAGAACAAAAATATCAGAATATGGACTTTATGCAGTGATAGCTACCTGAGAAAGGTGTGGTCATATTTTCTAGCTGAATACAGAGAAGATGACTATTTAGTTTCGAGGGCATTTTTCCTGGTTGAAATGGGCAAAAGAGGCAAATACAATCTATTTTAAAATAATATTGCTTAAATCAACAACACTTAAGAAAAGGAACACAGAGCAGAGGTGGTGAGGAAACAGCATCACACATTACCAGAGGTTTTCTGTAATTCTCACAGCTGCACAGTAAATACCTTTACTGAACAAATATGTCAATGAATTTACTGTGATTGAAATCAGGACTGAGTCACATTAAAAGTTGTATGTCTACAAAAATATTTTTTGAAATATTGCATAACAATGTTTTTAAATAGACTCTTTCCTATATTTTTACATGTAATAAATGATTGTTGTTCATCAAATACTGGCAAAATAGGGTCTGAGCCAGCTCATAGTCTGGGTGTGAGTCAGATCTAGACTAAGACCAGGGCTCAGGACAGACCCAGCCTAAGACCAGGCTTGAGTGGGTCTGACTCTAGTCCTTGGGTGCTGTAGGGTACGACAGGAATCTTCAACCCTGGTTTGGCAAAGTAAACTTGACATTTTAGAGGGGTGCCCAGTCCTGGTCCTGGAGGGCAACTATCCTGAATGTTTTAGTTGTTTCTCTGCTCCAACACACCTGATTCAGCGGTTGATTAATCTGTTCAGCAGCTCATCAATCTCTGGAGAAGTCTGCTAATCACTTGATATGGCTGCTGCCTGTCTGACCCAGGGGGCTGGAGCTCCACCTGCAGAACCACAGACAGCTCCAGCTCCCGTCATTTCAGCACCTTGGACAGGGGCATGCCCCAAAGCAGTTCTGCCCACTCCTCCCTACCTGCAGCAGTTGGCGCAGCTGAACGTCATCAACCCTGATGACAGCTCAGCTGTGGCCGTCTTTAAAAGTCTGCACCTTCCAGTTAGACGGGGGGGGGGGCGCAGATCTGTGCTGACGTCTCGAGCACACTGAAACGGCTCAGAGGAGCTTAGTTTTGTAAATTGCTAACTTGTGGGTTAAATTAAATAGAAAAGCTTGAGAAGCTCTGATCGCTTTTAGTTCTGGTGAGTTTAAGCAGTGGCGTTGAGTTTTAGTTTTGGTTAGCGGTTAGTTTTTTGAATAGCTCTTTGATTTTTGTCATTTAGATTAACAGCCTTTTAGTTCATAGCTGAGAGTGGTTTAGTTTGATTTAGTTAGGACTCTCTTTTGTTTGTTAATATTTTAACCAGAGGGTTAATCATTGTGAGATAGTGAGTCATTTATTTTGTAAGAGTGTTTCCTGTTTGGTATATTCCTTTCAGTTGGTTGTGGGTTTGGGTTTCCCTATTTTCCTCTTAGAGGTCACCCTTTAGTTACATTAGACCATCAGTGGCCTAGTGGTATGAGTGTCCTCCCTGAGACTGGGAGTTTGTGGGTTCAAATCCATGGTTGGGTCTTAACAAAGGGGACCCAATACCTCCCTGCTTGACACTCAGCATTAAGGGGTTGGATTGGGGGGTTAAACCACCAAATGGTTCCTGAGCACAGCTGTGTCTGCAGCTCACTGCTCCCCCAGGGGATGGTTCAAATGCAGAGAACAAATTTCACACACATGACAACTAATGGGGCTTTAGACCTGAATAGTATAGAGTTTTGTCATCTTATTAATAAAAACGTTTGCTTTTATACCATCGTGCACACGCCTCCTTATGTTACACCATTGTCCTTCATTTAACACTTACCAGGTTGTAACACACCTGTTGATTAAAATCAGCTGTGTTGGAGAAATCAGCACAGTGTAAGTACATACAGCACATATATAAAGAACTTCTTATTTAGTTATACAGAAAAAAAAAGGCTCTTAGTCTTTTTCTAACAAGTTATACGTTTTTTTTTTTTTCACCCTGTTAAAGCCTGGACTGGTGAATTGTTTAATACCAAACCTTTGTCCATCAGTTCACATTAGAATCTTTTCTTTGGGATGCAGTTCTGCCCCACGTAGAAATAAATACCCTGCCAGTCTCCATTGACATTAAACACTGAAGGGATTTATAGCTTGAGTTTCCAACTTGTTAATTAATATTAAGACTTTCCATGCAGACATTTAGACATACACTTAGGTCCAGATGTATTAAGTTAAAGGAGTCATCACCTGAAATCTTCACTTTTCCACTTAAAAACATGTCTATAATGGCTTCCTAATGATTTTTCACTGGCTGAGAAGCCGATATTTAACATTGACGCGTTTGTTTAATCTTACCTTCTTCAACCAGCTCACATGCACCCCACGAGCACGCGCACTCCAAAACGAGAACTTGAGTTCTGGCCGTATATGCCGACACAAAGGCCAAATATAAACAAATATGAACCAGCAGTGAACAAACCAGCACAACAAAGCTCATTTCATAACGTGAAACGCATAAATTATGTCTTACCGTTGACGACTCATGTTATAATCCATGTTATGGGAAACAAAACTCTGATCGGTTTGTGTATACGCACGAGGCGAGGCTCGGGCTCGTACATACACAGTTGGATCCCGTGGGTCACTGCCAGGTCGGGTTCAGTTATAACTTTTGTTGTTTTGGAGCAAGACGCTGAAGCTGCGTCCTGCTTCCTTCCACCAATCAGCGCACCCCTCAGTCCCGCGCGCGTCCGACAGCCAAAATATCGCGTGTGATCTCGTGAGAAAATATGCCCTTCACAATAGAGGATTAAAAAATCACATTTTTAATTTATTTTTCCAATACAATTTATTTTAATGGTCTAAAAGACTATAATAGGACGTAGATGTCCACGGTATTATAGGTGATGACTCCTTTAAGCAAACAAGTACAGGAAGTACTGTGTATTTGAACAGATAACCCTATTTAGGCTAAAACCAGTGGAATTCCTTGTCATACTCTAATGTTTCAGGTCTTTCTGGACCTTAACCCTTTGGGTAGACTGCAAGTGAATTTCCCCACTGAGGGATCAATAAAGTATATTCTATTCTATTCTATAGAAGCCATTCACTTTTTGAAAAGTTTAAATTCATCATGAATCAGCAGATAGTTTTATACATAAATATTCCTGAAATTCACTATTTTTATCAACGTTTTTGTTGTGCACACCTCCATTATGATGCTTCACATGAGGAGATCCCTGATGTGACTAGAAGAACACCACCCTGGAAATCTGTAAACAGATTGTTTAATCGTGCAGAGACGGGGAAGAAAAAACACATAAACCTGAGTCTTTTGTGACCAGCTGTCATTTGCTGTGCCATTAAAGCTGTAATAAAGCCTGTTGCTATGTAATTTGCACTTTAGTTAATTCAGCACCTCTCAACAAACCATTTCAAGGCTTTTATTTCACAGAGTGTTGAATTATCTACCTGGGTCAGCAGCTGATTGCTACATCCTTGTGTTATATAAACCCATCGGTGCCTGCATTTACTGTCTTTAGAGGCCAGATTTTAAAAACCAGGAGCGAGGACCACATACGTCCAAAACTGACCTTGACAGAGGAGAGAAGGGTCAGGCGAGGTTATGATGATTACTCACAGAAATTATGCCAATCATCTCTTAAAAGCAGCACACATGGTCGAGCAACGGGATTTAATAGACAGTAAGTGAAAAGAAATTATTCTGAAGGGACGGAAACGCTGTGTCTGTGTGTAAAAAAAGACGTGTGAAGGAATACGCCACCTAGTGGTGGAGCTTTAGAAGGAGTATTTTACAGAAAATAAAATGGACGCTTCTTTTTATAGTAAAATAGTTACTTTTGCATTATAGTTTACATCATTACATAACCTCTAGTGTGTTTCTGTGATTCATATCCAGATTTGATTCATGTAGGACATCTTTAGAAGTGAACAGACTCTGGGTCCAAAACGACATCATAGCAGCGTCGGCATGAAACCTTAGAGGTTTGCTAAAAACCACAGGGTTGAATTTTTTTTATAAGGCTACAGCTGTTTTAGGTTCTTCTTTCTTTGTATTTTCATGTGTCGTTCACGACAGTCTCACTATTCTGGCACCGCAATAGTGTCTTGTGTGGAGAGATTTAGTTGTTCAAGATGTAAAAATTGATTGAATGTTTTAATAATTTAGTTTTGTCTCTTAAAATTGATTTAGGTCAATATATCTATTTTAAATAATGACATCTTTGACAAATTAAGAAACAACCCAATTATGTAGGACAAACGTCTACATTTGACTCAGGGAGAATGATTAAATACTCAATTAATATAGAAACCTCCAGCTTCAGGTGCTGCTGCTTTCAAAATCTCATTACATTTTCATTTATCTAATTTGGAAACAAGAATCAACTCAAAATCCAAGCATCTTCTTTATTGGAGACCACAGTGCAGGATAATAAGGACAAATTAGGTATAATTGTAGCTTTGGGTTGGAAGATTTTCTTCATGACTGCTGAAACCCCTCTCCATTGTCATGATCCATTCGTAAGCTTCTGTCATGTCTGCAGCTGTGCCTCTGGCCACGCCCACTCATGTTCCTCCTCCACTCCTGATTGCTGATTCCTTCCACCTGTCTGGCCCTATTTAGACTCCACACCTCTCATACATAGTTCTCCACAGTTTACCCAACTAGTCAAGTCTGCCGATTGGCTGGCTGTTGAAATGACCTCTGAGGAGGATGCTGGAAACCTCCCTGAGGATAAACTCATCTGACCATCTCCTGTCTAATTCAAACTTGGCCAAACTGCACATTTCATTGATTGTTAAAAAGTAAAACCCTTTTAATCGTCACTTGGTTGTTCGTGCTCTGGGCCCATCAGGCGACAGATCGTTGCATTTCATAAAGTCTTCAGTAAGAAGAGCTAGAGGGGAAAATGTTTCCATAATCAACCACAGAGCTGTTCAGCTCTAGAAATCTGCAGAAAGAGCATTTTGTAAACAGTTGTGGAGAGGTTTGGATCTGACAACAAGACGATGAAGAATTACAGCCTTTTATAAGCATTCTGGAGATATTCTTAGAAACACTCATCACTCGTTATACATTATGCCACAACGAATCATGTGTTGAAGACTAAAATAAGGATCATGATCCAGACAAAAGTAGATACATGCAGGAGATTAAAGACATACATTTGTCCCAAAATGTATGTCTGAGAAAAGACTAAGTCCTGAGGGAGGCGAGGGACTGATCCAGTCCAGATCTGGTGTGTGAAGATGGCAAAAAGCATGACTAAAAGAAACTAAAGAAAAAAAAAAACATGGAATGTTACTATTTTCTCTTAAGGGTGAGTCACACCATGGGGGGTTGAGTCTTACTTCACCCACACTTCCTGTTAGAAAAATGTGCCTAAAGGAGGCGTCGCCTGGCGGACCGAGAGAGCAGCACTAAGGCAGTGATTCACTGCACCACCCGCAAACACCCCCTCGCACTCAAAGTTTCTCAGTCGGAAAAACGAGTCATTGACAAGCGTGCACGCACGAGCACACACACACAGCAGACTCACCACTCAGGAGAAGAGCAGACACAGAAACGGCAGCAGGCTGGAGGATTTCCTGTCCACCGCGATCACTAGAAGAAAGGGAGGACGTTTCTTAAGGAGGCGAGCGGCTCCAAGCCCTAACGTTTCATATCGGCAGGTGAGTGGCCGAGCCAGCTGGAGTCCAGTGCAGCGCCGCCACGTAGTACTGTGCAGACAATGTCACCCTGCAGCTCTATAGCCATCAGCTGTGGCTGATTCTAAATCAGTGTGGAGCAGAGTTTTAACCTGAAGATGGAGATAGAATTACGGTTTTGGGCTGAAATATTAAAATTTAAGTCGCTTAAGTTGCACTAAACTACCAAAAATAATAACTACACATGTCTACAGCACTACATCTTTAACTAAATCTGCTACTAAAGTGTTAAAAACATTTCATTCATTGGATTAAACTCATTAAGATTTAGGTGTAAAGTGAATATTTGAGTTAAATGTTACAAACTGTAACAAACTTCTATAATCTTCTAATGGTGTTTGGTTAAAAGAGCACTTTGGCTCCACTGAGGTTATTTTTTCTTTACACTTTAATCTCCTGGCACAACAAGACAGATATTTCCACTTCAAAAGCTTCACAAACTCACTTCACTTGTTAGACCACAGCTGAGTTTATGGCAACAACATTTTGGGAGCGTGTTGTGTGTGCTGGTATTGCAGGAGATTGCATTATACTGACGGGAGAATTACAGAAACAAATGAAAAAACTACTACCAAAAAAAGATAAATAATAAATAATACCTCGCTTAAAAGTGCATGGATAAAGTTAATATGGTTTATTATTCATGGCGCTCAGTTTGGATTTGCTTTTGCTTGAATTTGAGATCTGCTGTCAGACATTTTGAGGATTTTATTCTTGTGCTAGTATGTCCGTGTTAGAGCGAAAGCTGATGAAGTTGTACATGAATCAAAACATACGTTGGAGGAGTGGAGATGGAGCTCGTGAAGATGTAGATAGGCTGCACCTCCCTGAAGAGATGAGAAAAAACTAGACCTGTACGCTACGATCCAATGGAGCTTTAATTATTTATTGTTAAAGAGCGTTCGCTTGCAAAGCCAAAATGAATTCTGATAATGATCATCTGGGCATTTATTATGAAGACAGGGATATGAACAGAACACAGAAAATCCAAAGAAGGGTAAAAAACATTCCTATTTCTTAAGAAGAGAAAAAAAACCTTAAAGTAAAATTTCACCTAATCCAGAGAAGGAGGTGGTGACAGATAAAGAGGAAGTAGCAGGTCTTTATTGTGAGTATACAGCACTCTTTAATGTTTCAAATCAGCAAAACGATTTTGGTTTCCGACAAATTTCAGTTGCATTACAAATGACTAATTACTGCCAGAGTTGTAGAACTAAGAAATAATCTCAATAAAATTAATCTGACCATGATTCAGCAGTTAAAATGAGACGGGTTCTCTCTGCTTGGGTGGGTGGATGGATGGATGGATGGATGGATGCATGGATGGATGGATGGATGGATGGATGGATGGATGGATGGATGGATGGATGGATGGATGGATGGATGGATGGATGGATGGATGGATGGATGGATGGATGGATGGATGGATGGATGGATGGATGGATGGATGGATGGATGGATGGATGGATGGATGGATGGATGGATGGTAAAACTGGCATCATGGGAGATTTCCAAGGCCCAAATCTCTTACCACCAAAAATATCAGACATTTATCACATATAAAAAAAATAAATAAATAAACCCTGAGATTTTTGGAAACATTTAACTATTTGTAACTTTTGTTCCATCTGGAGTAAAACTACATTTCAGAAAAAGAACATTATACCATCAGTCACACATGGTGGTGGTGGTTTGTTGGTTTGGGGTTGGTTTACTGTAACTGATAAATCCATGGACTCTGCTTTCTACCAGAAACTCTTGAAGGAGAAAACGGCTGACCTTTGACCCTAAATATGTCACTCATGCTGAAAACCCCTCTAATGAGTCTGAACTGAGACATGATGTGAAAGGCTCATAACCAGTTATCACAAACACTTGAATGTTCCCTCCAAGGGTGTTACAACTAGGTTCACAAGCCAGTTTGTGCTAGTTTATGATCCTTCCTCCTTATTCAAACCAATTTTTTCCAGTTATTTTTGTCTGATACTGAATTGTATCTGCTGATCTCAAACATTCAAGTGTGACAGAAGAAATCTGTAAAGGGCAAATATTTTTTCACAGAAGAGTTTACCCCCTGGAATGGATTACAGCTGCAGCTACAGAAGAGAGGAAGGTCATGTCATTATGCATTTTCAAATAAAACACTGAGTTTGTGGTCCTTTCTCCTCCCGATGACCGGTCGATCATAATAGTGTGATTGGAGCTTATTTCATTTCCATGATTAGAGGCTAAAGCTCACACCCTGCTGACAGGACTTTATCTCCCATCCATTCACACAGAAACAGCAGCACAAACGCGTCACACAGAAACAAACCGACTTCCTTCTCACACACACATTTACATGGATTTAAGTGCACGGGGGCGCTCATTTGCAATTTAAGACATTTTGAGAGAATGTTTGAATCACAAACAATCAACCTACACAAATTAGGTTGTCATGCATGGCGGAGTACAGCTTGATGCGTGCATTATTACATTAAACAGCTGTAAGTGTATTCTCCTCGCTGATATTTCGCTCTTAGACGGTGATTGCTTTTGCATTTTTTTCCCCCAATTGAAATGAAATACTAACAGCATGACGAGTGATACTGCTGCCACATCAAAAACATGACTCAGAGTAAAACTGATTAATTTGGCACAGTGTTCTGTTTAAACTGAGCAAAATGTGCAAACTGGGAAGCCCATAATGCTCTGTAGTCCCATCCCATCTGTCTGAGAGCTCAGAGGAGCAAACACTCGGTTTTCCATCTCTCTTGATGCCGAGTGGCCTCACAACGATGCATTCATGTTCCACCTGACCTCAGCGCAGCCAAATCAGAGAAGATGGCACTTTACGGCGTGAGGCCGCTCACAAGTCTGATGACTACAGGCACATAAAAACACTAGGAAGGAGCTCCAGGAGCAGAAGAAGGTAAGCCAGATGTAATATGCTAACGTGACCTTTATTATTTTACAGACTCATCTTCATGCCATTTGCACAATTTATATTTCGAGAAGCCGAGCGGCTGTTAATTATAGCACATGTCTCTGTGCAGACTGATTAACTCTAATGCAAAGTTATATCACTGGAAAAGCACATGAACCAAGTTAAACAACACCGTCCTTACAGCACATGTACTTTTTTGATTTTTCAAGCAGAAACTTTCACGCACGGGCCACCCACAGGCATCTGATCAATGAAGAGAGAACTCTAGCTCTGCATGATTGCACCGTTTTGGACTAAAAAGATATTTAGAATTGAAAGCTTAGCCTAAACATCTAAATCTAGATTTAGGCATCAAAAAGTGGAAGATTATCCAAAGTTAAAAGAACAAATAAAAGAGTGCATGTTTAAAACACCATCATTGATGCTACGTCTGAACATCCAACTGAACTAAACAACCGGCTGTTTTGTGCACTTTTACAGGAAATACATCAGTGGTGTAGGGTGTGTAGCTTCCTGAGCGCGCTCCTAATTTATCCACACACTCTTGGTCACATCTGATAATTCAGATCTTTGAATAAAAAAACACACTACTTCTCAAACATTTGGATTATAATCAGTTTATGTTACATGGTTCATCTGAGAGAAATGACATGGTTTTCATGCACTTAGTGCTCTAGGGTGCAGGAGAGGTCCAACCAGGGCTTGGTCATAAACTTTGTGAAGATGAATAAAATATATTCCATTGTTGCTAAAACGACACTTGATGAATGAGCTGTTTGATTGTTGTCATAATTATGTAAAAGAATTCCTCTTGATACTGCAGTCTGGATTTTTGGGATGAAAAACCATCCAAACCTGCTCAGTGTTCTCAAATAAAATGCTGGTGTTTGTTTTTATGTCCTTGTTTCAAGTCAACTAAATTGGCCCAGTCACCATTTCAGAACATAATAAATTGGTTTTTATGTGATCCACTCATGTTTTGTATATTTCCCTCTGAAAGGTAATGGGTCTGACGTCTGTGGGGTAAGTCTGAAATGTTAATCGTCGGTTCATACCCTTTCCACTGAACCACAGTTTAAAATTACACCCAAGCTTTAGACCTATGTTCAAAATACAGTGACAGTAAATATTCTAAAGTTAATGACTGATATTATAGCTGACTTTAAGATGAACATTTATTTGAGTTTGTAGTCTGGACGATCCAGTTCCACTGGATTGGCAGACTGGGTTGGTGGTCCTCCTGTTTAAAAAGGGTGACCGCAGGGTGTGTTCCAACTATAGGGGGATCACATTCCTGAGCCTCCCTGGTAAGGTCTATTCAGGGGTTCTGGAGAGGAGCGTCTGTTGGATAGTTGAACCTCGGATTCAGTAGGAGCAATGTGGTTTTTGTCCTGGCCGTAGAACACTGGACCAGCTCTATACCCTTTGGGGAGTCCTGGAGGGTGCGTGGGAGTTCACCCAACCAATCTACATGTGTTTTGTGGATTTGGAGAAGGCGTTCGACCGCGTCCCTCGGGGGGGCCCTGTGGGGGGTCCTCTGGGAGTATGGGGTACCAGGCCCTTTGATACGGGCTGTTAGGTCCCTGTACGACCAGTGTCAGAGCTTGGTCCGCATTGCAGGCAGTAAGTCGGGCTTGTTCCCGGTGAGAGTTGAACTCCACCAAGGCTGCCCTTTGTCACCGATTCTGTTCATAACTTTTATGGACAGGATTTCTAGGTGCAGCCAAGGTGGTGAGGGGATCCGTTTTGGTGGCCTAAGGATCAGGTCTCTGCTTTTTGCAAATAATGTGGTCCTGTTGGCTTCGTCAGAACGTGATCTCCAGATTTCGCTGGAGCAGTTCACAGCCGAGTGTGAAGCAGCTGGGATGAGAATCAGCTCCTCTAAATCCAAGACCATGGTCTTGAGTCAGAAAAGGGTAGAATGCCTTCTCCAGGTCAGGGACGATGTCCTGCCCCAAGTGGAGGAGTTTAAGTATCTCACGGTCTTGTTCATGAGTGAAGGAAGCGTGGAGCATGAGATCGATAGGCGGATTGGTGCTGCGTCTGCAGTGATGGGGGCGTTGTACCGGTCTGTCGTGGTGAAGAGAGAGCTGAGCTGGAAGGCGAAGCTCTCGATTTACCGGTCGATCTACGTTCCTACCCTCACCTATGGACTCAAAAGAAGACCCAGGACACACTGGAGGGATTATGTCTCTCGGCTGGCCAGAGAACGCCTTGGGATTCCCCTGGAGGAGCTGGCCCAAGTGGAAGAGGGATGTCTGGACCTCTCTGCTTAGGCTGCTGCCCCCGTGACCTGACCCTGGATAAGCGGAGGAAAATGGATGGATGGATGGATGGATGGATGGATGGATGGACATGTTGGGGTACGTTTTAAAGGCATATGGAGTTTGTGGTGTGTCTCCTTCAGGCGGTTTGTATCTAAAAATGTGTGAGATTTGTGTTAGACTCCATCTGCGGCCTGGCCAAACTCCCAGATTTTTCTCTTTTTTTTTTGCCAGTGGCCTCCTTAAGGGAAGAACTTAAGGGGACAAGTTATGAATGATTGCTGACCACCACCACCCAACTTCCTCCTCACAGCCCATCATATAAAGACATCTTGGTGCAGTTCTTCTGTTGTGTTTGCTGTTTTTCCATTTATACTCTCAAAATCAAATTTCAAGCTCCCTCTCTGACGCATAACTCGCAGCTGAACATTTTCTATTATCCTGTCCCTCTGTTCCTTCTTCTTTTTTGTTTTGTTTTGTTCTCTTTTATTTTCTGTCAGAGCTCATAGCTACACAGAAGTGTCTGAGTTTCCGTGCTCCTGCGAGATCAAAGAGTACAAGCTTTATAAAAGCCTCAATGCCTTCAATCCCATTTAGGTGATGGGGGAAGATTTGGAAAGCTGAAAAAGAAGCCCTTAAACTCACTCCGATGCTGTCGGCTCCTGAGCAGCGTAGCTTTTTAAACACATATTTTCACCGTTACGGGGAGAAGATTTCAAGTATTTGATGAGTGTTTTAGGGGGAGCAGTGCAGATATCCTGGTGTAGCAGGGTCGCTGACACGAGTCACACAGTGTATCTGAGTATGGTAATGGCCATCTGTTGGAAGTGCAGCAGTGCAGGAAACTACTTCTGATAGTCAGACAAGATATTTGGTGCGTGGCAAGATGTGCATACAAGAAAATACAAGTGTGTTCTGTCTATGGTTACAGCAGAATGTGTGTTATCACGTGTGTGTGTGTTTCTATGTCTGGAATGCTCTGAGGGTGAATTATTTAGCTCAGATCATCGGTATGTGGAGCTTTCTGATTATCTGAATATGAAGTCTGCTTTGTTTTTCTTTAAGGAAAGTAACCAAGTTTACATTTTCTCACCATTCAGACTTTCAAGGTCCTCCGTAAATGCTGGTTGATGTTTATCAGGTCTAAGATGTTAAAAGCATCTTTAAAGAGTTCACAGTCAGACAGATTCTTCACAAACTAATCTGTAAAAAGGAAAGTGCATCAGTAACACATATTAATAATAAACCTGAAAGGTGATTTATAGATTTTTATCTTCCTTTATATAAGTGGCACTGATGTTGTGTTTTAAAACCTATTTATAATTTGATTTCCCATTTTTTCTCTGAGTGTACTGGTATAGGCCAGATCCAGTGGCCTAGTGGTATGAGGACTGGGAGATCAGGGTTTGAATCCCGGTCGGGTCATACCAAAGACTTTGAAAAAATGGGACCCAATGCCTCCTCGCTTGACACTCAGCACTAAGGGGTTGGATTGGGGGGTTAAACCACCAAATAGTTCCCGAGCGCGGCCACAGCTGCAGCTCACCGCTCCCCACCACGGGGATGGGTCAAATGCGGAGATGTAATTTCACCAGTGTGTGATGATGACTTTTATTTCTCCTTGGTCGTAGTACTTTAGAAATGACAGATCCCAAAATAATTCCTGTTACATTATTGGCATTCCCATGGCAGCTTTAGAGGAAAAACAAAATCCATTTCAGATTATCCTAAAACAGTGTGTTCCCTGTAAATAAGTAACTGTTGTGGCTTTTCCTAATTCTAATTTTGTTTTAGGGGCTGTAAACATTTTAATTTGACGATAACTTTACTCCTCATCTAAAATTCTGCATCACCAGCATGTCGACAACAATGAATTACAAATGGTTTCATCAGGTGCGGCCATGCTGTCTCTACGTCTGCAGCGTACACACACACACACACACACACACACACACACACATACACACACACACACACACAGAATGACAGGGGAGGATAATCTACTGCCACTTCGTGTCATTTGATCCAAAATACTGGAGGTCAGTCAGAGGCTTCTCACGTCTCTATCTGCAGCCCTGAGAAAGGAGAGACGGCAGCTCGCTTTGTTCTGATCCATCACTTCAGCTTTTGTGCTGTGAACTTCACACAGACAAATCCCTATCATTACTCCTTTGATACAGCTCGGCACTTGGCAGAATGTCACGAGGGTTTCGCCCCACAGTAAGATGTTACATGCATAGAACATGGGACGGGATGACAAAGAGACGCAAAGGCACTTTGTTGCTAATTTAAAAATGATGATGTCTCTGATGTATCTTTTGTATGTCACAAAAGGAACTGATTTTGTGATGTCATCATTGTCTGGTTTTGTAGCAATGGTTAGAACAATTGTGTCATCATATTAAAATTAGGTTTAAAAAATATTTGCAAGCAATAAACGTCTTAATCTCTTACTGTTCTATATTATTCATGTAGGGGTGGGTGAAAATGTATAATTTTCAATGAAAACAACAGGTTATTGCAATAATTTAGTCATTTTAAACTATTTGTTTTTAAATCTTTTTTAACAGCCCTAAGAAAAAAACTCAGCATAAGCAAAATATGATTATAGCTACCATAGACATGAATACGTAAACACCCCATTGGGCGCTGGAGAGCGTAACAGTGTCGCCGCCATATTGGATGGGTCTCCTCACTCTCCAAAGTCAATGCAGAGTGAGCAACTATGCCTGTTTTTGTGTAGCCTACGGTTGCAACAACCAGCGTACTATCAGTCTTTGTCAGATGACGTATTGGGCGCTGTAGCGCGTTGCATGATGAGATAGCTAGGTGTATAAACAACGGAAGCATTGGTTACTTTTTGTGTTATGAGCTTATAAACCTGCGGAAAACGGTACGCTCGTGTTGTGTGAAGGGCTGCCATTCCCCGGGCAGCAGTAGCTCAGGAGGTAGAGCGGGTTGTCCAGTAATCGGAAGGTTGCAGGTTCGATCCCGGCTCCGGCCAGAGAATGCTGCTGTGTGTCCTTGGGCAAGACACTTAAACCACCTTGCCTGCTGGTGGTGGTCGGAGGGACTGGTGGCGCCAGTGCTCGGCAGCCTCGCCTCTGTCAGTGCGCCCCAGGGCAGCTGTGGCTACATCGTAGCTCATCCCCATCATGTGAATGGGTGAATTGAGTTGATTGTGTTGTGAAGCGCCTTGGGGGGGTTGTAGAACCCTAAGAAGGCGCTATACAAATACAGGCCATTTACCATTTACCATTCCAGGTCACACAATTACAAGAGGCAAAAACTTCATAAAGACAAAAGATTTTTCAGTTTCCTGCATGGAAAAGAGGTTCTGGACAGAAAATATAGGAGCTAACAAAAAGATACAGCTCCTATTCCCATGTTCTACTGCTATCTGAGTAAAGCCTGACAATATTTTAGTGCATTTATGAAACTGAGTCATGAACTTATAAATCATCTTAAAACCAGGATATACAATTGTCTTTCTTACCTCTTCAAAGTTAGATTTTTATTTATTCCAGATTAGTTATTTGGCACGTTTGACCTCCACCTTTTTGTTGCAAATCCAAGACATGAATAGTATAAACAGATTGCATTTTCTTGTTTTGTATTTGTCTTTATAATGCGATGACTAAGCAAACAGCCGATGAATCCTGTGTGCCATGTGAAGTACTCATTTCTATTGAGGATAATTCACGTTGACAGGCTTATAATCATAAATACTACAATCAAAAATCTTCCTTCGCAATATCATATTGTAACATGTTTTTGACCTGTTATTTTGTTTGTTAGAAGATCCATTTTGATATAATGTGTGGATCTGGTCTACAAAAAGTCATTGCTGCTCTTTTATTGGCTCACATTTCTATCAAATGTTCCTGTTTGCATTGCAAAATAATCTACAATAGCATTTGCAGTCACCTGTATGGGTTTTGATCTTATTATGTGATGTGACTATGATCAGATGATTAGAGTATTAGTGTGCATTAGACTATTTCCAGGTTTCAGATTTTCAGTGTCCATCACATCTATTTGCCCAATGAACCTTTTATGACCTTTTTCCTAATAGATATCCAACTTTAAGCAGTAAGTGACATCCCTACCATTTTTTCAGTTTACTTCAAATCTTTTACTGATGAGCAACGTCTCCTTTCCAACAGTTGCATGTCATTGATGGGGTTCCTCAAGGTTTCATCTTTGGGCCCATTTATTTACATTACAAATGCTTCCCCTTAGGCCGTGTCTTTCACAAGAGCAGCTCTTCGGTTCACCGTTACATGAATGATCCATGCGCCCCTGAATCCTGATGACTCCACATCTGTCATATCCCTCTTAAACTGCCTTAAGGGACAGAAATGGTGGACGGGATATAACTACATTTAATTGATAGTAAGTCTGAAATGGTTATTTTTGGCACTCTAAGCACCTCAGTAAACTTGACCTCCCACACAGGGCCATTATCACTCAGACCGCATCAATCCTGCCAAACCAGCTTGCTGTTTAGAGACACAACAAGATATCATGGCTGCCCACAACCTCCACCTTATTAGCCAGGAGGGTGATAGGCATGGTTGGTCTTGGTCAAAGTCCGGTGCAGAGGAGTCCTGCAGGACCACTTCACAAACCACCAGATTCTTCTACTCCAATTCTTATACAGCCTGCCAAGGCAGTGTCAACAGAATATTGTAATTTGTGCTTAAAATAAATGTCCACTTTGTTTTAATGTGGCTTCAAAATTCAGTAAAACATAATAATGTTTTCTACAGATCTACTCTAAATAGATCTATTGTGACAGACAAGCCAGCAGACGTCTTGTTGGGGTTTCCTGCTTGTCTCATGCATTAAGATTCAGATATGCTAACTGAACATGTTGCAGCATTACAGCAACATAAACAACAGGAAGTCAATGAGAGGAGAAATTAAAGATACAGGCACACTTTTAAAATGCAATTTTAATGTTTGTTGACTCATTGAGCACTCAGTGCTTCAGTCTTACTGCTGTGATGGGATTTGTTATTCCTCTGGCAGCATTAGGGTTAGGGTAGGGTTAGGGTTTGGGGTGAACTGGTTTGGTGGCTGCAGTCACACAACTACATCCTGCTAAAACTACATCCTGCTAAAACTGCAGTATGTGAGTTTGTGTGTGTGTATTTGTATTTATACACACATATAACTCCAGTCAGAGAGAGAATAAGCTGGAGGTCTCCTTTCATCCAAGCAACAGTCCTCCTCTCAGTAAATATTCTCCACTTCTCTCAGAGCTGACAAGTGCAGCTATGCATACTTAATCACTGGTGTTATGTAACTAAATGGGCTACTGGTACATGAATAATTTGTATTTGATACAGCCTCCCCCCTTTAAGTTTTCTGTTTTGCTATTGTTTCAGTTCTCACTTCTAAAGTTTGTCAAATCATCTTGGAATTTTTCTGGTCACCGAAGCCAAATTATTATGTTTTAAAGCGTGTGTAGATTCTTAGTAAGTCTGGGATGGAGTGATGTTTTTAAACTATCGTTTTTTTCTCATCTTTTCTTTGTTTTTTTAACCGTTTGTCTTTGATTTCACCTGTCAGCCCTTCGGCCTCGGTTACCAGGTGTGTGCAAAAGACCCATGCTGTGTCATGGCTCAACACACCAAATGCCTCCGTGTTCTCACGCTGTTCCTCTGTCCGATCGGACACTAATGAGACGTCTAACTGCTGCAGCATTCTTACAACGTGCTCTCTTTATCACTTCTCAGATGTGAAAGAGACTATTTCAGCAGCTAAAGAGACATGTAACACAAAGGCAGTGGACAGAAGTGCTTGCCCAGACGCTAACACACCATAAATTGCATCTCTTTGATTTAGATTTAGTGATGTGAGGAAGCAGGAGCTGACCCTCTCTGTTTGCAGTGTGTAATTAACGGTGCCATCTGCACGCTGTAGGCTTTCTGAGACTCCGAGGTGAGAACAGCGCAGGAGGAGCACGGCTGTCCGTCCTCATTTACACTCAAATCATTACTTTGGCTAATTCGTCTCCTTTCTTCGTTACTCCATTGCTCTTTTCCCAGAAAAATGCTCTTGCAGATGAAGTCATCAACGGCACTATTTTCCCTCCCTCTCTCTCCTCTTTGTGAGCAGCTCAACCTCTCAATTGACGGTTCATGGCAAATGTTTCTTCCCTGTGCTAGATTTCTTCTCGTTTCCACAACCAGCACACGTTTTCATCTCTTCTTTCTCTTCCTGTGTCTCTGGTTTTGTGTTTCTCATTTACTCTCCTCCTCCTTCCATCACCCCACGCTCGCTGGGCTCTAAGTGGGGAGCGCTGGACTCTCAGAGGAGAAGAGCAGGTTTAAATGATGGGCTTGTTAACGGGGTCACTGATAATTCAGCTAATTAGCTGTCATATCACCTACAGCTGCAGTCCCAGCAGCTCGATAACGGAGGCAGTCAGAGAGTGAGAGGAAGATCCAGGCAGCACCTAACACACTCAACAGGAAGTTGGGTCATCTGCACGGAGTGATCAGATGTCTCTCTGTTCATGTGGGACAGCAATTCTAGTCAAACACTTTTACATAAGCCAACTTTAGCACAGACACTCTTCAATGATTCAGTGACTGGATGCATTATTGTGTTCAATGAGACAAGTTTGGAAAAACAAAAAATGCTACAGAAATTAAATCAGTTTCAAATGAATTTCACTATAAAAAGCAGCAGAAGCTAAAATGACATAAGTTTGCAGTCCTCTGTAGCACATATATTTAGTATGAAGCATGCTTCTAGATGTGAAAGAGAAAAAAATTGTATTTTGGTCTAGAAATAAGGATTACGGGTGCAATCAGATTATTGATAGGAATTTGGCAGGTTGCACTCAAATACTCTGGTACTGCATGACCTGAGGACCCTCAACCACCACTTTCTCTCATCCTGCAACATGAGGAAAATAAAAATTAAACAGAACAAACCAAAATGTCTGCTACACTTTTGATTTTCTTTCCCAATGTTGGCCTACATTGTCAACTCAAACATTCTAGCAATTGTCTGACTGGATAATGGTGATCCAACGTCTCAATATTAACAAGAGCTGATTTTTTTGCACAACCATGCATAAAGTCTCAGTGTATTCCATCCATCCATCCATTTTTGTCCACTTATCCGAGGTCGGGTTGCGGGGGGCAACAGTCTAAGCAGAGAGGCTTCCCCCTCCCCAGCCACTAGGGCCAGCTCTTCCGGGGGAATCTCAAGGCGTTCCCTGGCCAACCGAGAAACATAGTCCCTCCAGCGTGTCCTGGATCTTCCTTTTGGTCTCCTCCCGGTTGGACGCGCCTGGAAAACCTCACCAGGGAGGCATCCTAACCAGATGCCCGAGCCACCTCAACTGACTGGTCTCGATGTGGAGGAGCAGCGGGTCTACTCCGAGCCCCTCCCGGATGACCGAGCTTCTCACCCTATCTCTAAGGGAGAGCCCAGACACCCTGCAAAGGAAACTCATTTTGGCCGCTTGTATCCGTGATCTCAATCTTTCGGTCACTACCCAAAGCTCGTGACCATAGGTGAGGGTAGGAACGTAGATCGGTAAAATGAGAGCTTTCCCTTTCGGCTCAGCTCTCTCTTCACCACGACAGATCGGTACGCCCGCATCACTGCAGATGCAGCACCAATCCACCTATCGATCTCACGCTCCACCCTTCCCTCACTCGTGAACAAGACCCCAAGATACTTAAACTCCTCCAACTGACCTGGAGAAGGCATTCTACCCTTTTCCGACTCAAGACCATGGTCTCGAATTTAGAGGAGCTGATTCTCATCCCAGCTGCTTCACACTCAGCTGCGAACCGCACCAGCAAAAGCCGGAGTGTATTAATAACTATAATTTTATATTTTACCAAAAGTTAATTACGTCTGTAATGAGAAAGTAAAAGCTCTATTTGTTCCTGAAAATGACCCATAGGGGTAAAAAACATCAATCACGATTGTAGCATGTTACATCTGAATCACTAAACCAGTCTTCCAGTTTGTGTAAATTTAACGTGAAATTGAATATCGGCAAAAATCATTTATAAAATGCCAGAAATTGGTCTGCTGCAGTAAAAGTATCACATGATTAACACGTTAATCATCTGTTCACAGCCTAGTTTCTGCCAAATGAGCAGCCATGGCTCCCATTAGCAGCAGATGTCAAAGTTAATACAAAGATACCGACGTGCTATTGGCTGCTCGGGGAATCAGCCGATCCGCTATTGGTCACTGCAACTCGTTAATGAGCCTCAGATGCCCACTTCACTTAAAGGCATCATTGTGGTATTTAATATTGATACCAGCTGAACTAATTAAAGTCGATTAATTATGGAATAAATAATGGAAAGTATATTCCAGTTAGTGTAATTAAAGAAGGCTAATTAATGCTTTAATTGATTTTATGTTAATTTAATTTTCCATAATGTTTGAAGAATCTTGGGAGAATGGAGAAAGAATCAAACGAGGTTCTTTGAAAAGGTCGTTATGATCTCCAGCACGGTTAGAAATGTCTAAAACAGCAGCGGTGTGATCGACAAGAAGAGGTTTGATTAAAGAGGTTTGCTCTAAAAACAGCTGCCTTAAAGAAATGTGTATCATGTACACCAGCTTTTTCAGCGTTTACTAATTAGTGAACATGTTGGGTTGATTGACATCCCTTTGTCATTTAGACTTCAGAAACCAGAGGATTTGATCTCATCAACACAGAAGCTGTAGACTATGGTAGAAATGCACATTTGAGTAGAACGGAGGCACATATCTGAGGGCTCGATGAGCCTTTGTTCTAAAAAGAGAGTGAAAAGATGAAAACCCTTCTTCGTTTGGGATCTGGGTCAGAGCTGCGAGTTGCAGTGCAGAGTGAGTATTGCTCCACAGCTCTGCTCCGCTCTGCAACATCTGTCTCCAGATTTGATGAATCCACCTGACATAGACTAGATCAGTAACAGTCTACTGTAGCAGACAAATCCAATGACTATTAAGAGGCTGGTTCACACATTTGGGTCCATATATGGTCAACAGTGGTTGTGATGTGCAGGGATGCAGAAGCAATGAGGCAAATAGTCTTGAAAGGTTATGAGATGGTGAATGAACCCATTGCAGCAGGTTTCCTAACCTTACTCCCCTTTAAACTTCATTTTAAGGTGTGCTTTTGCAGGTCACTGCACAAATACACAATTCACCAACATGCGCTGGCACTAAAACACCTCCAAACCCATATGCACTCAAAAGCCACAGAGGAATAACAGAAGTGGCATTAAATGACATTAGCACAGTGACTGTAGATCTAATTTTCTCAGCTTGGTGGAGAGGAACAGCAATGGAGAACACAGCAAATCAGCCTGTCAGTCAAAGTGGCGACCTACTCAGGTACTGAGCCGCCTCTGTAGAGCCGAACAACAGCCACAGCACAACAGGTACACGAGTCGTGTTGCTGAAGCAGAAAAGACTAATTCAGCAGTTATTAAAGCTAATATATCTACTTAACTGAACTGATAATTCACAGCTTTTGAAACTAAACACAAGTATTGTCTTCATTACCTTTTTAGGAACTCTCAAAAAGTTTGTCTAACAAAATATTTCCTGAGTCACTGACTAGATTTAAAGGAAACCTTCAGAAAGTCCTCATTGGATGGATGTCCTTAACTTATGGAATCAGCCTGATTCAAGATGGCCACTGCTAATCAACCTTAAGCCTGGGGTGTTTCTCAGTCTCAAGGAACCTTGCCTTGATGCCTTGGTCCCACCCCGGTTGCATAGGAGATACGTCATCAGGAACCGCCAAGGCGTGTTCCAATCGGTTCCTATGTTCATGTGCTTCCAAGGCATCTGTCCTCCGTTTGCTAGCCGTTTAGCTAATCGAGCAAGGATACACCAGAGGTGCCTTGTTGCCTTCTCTTGGTCAAAGATTTCCCAGAATGCAGCACGGTATTTTCAAACATATCTGATCAGGAACCGGCAGCAACTACTTCAGGGGAAAATTTCCAGTTTAAATGTAAGTCAACTAATTGGGCTTATATGTAAAATGTTCATTTAAATCCAAACCAGTTATCTATGTTTGGTTAGTTGCTTAGTAGTTGCAGCTTTGGTGGCTAGCAGGTACTCACTTACACATTTGATTTAACCAATATATACACAATTAAATAAGTAAAAGGCTCGATATTAAAACTTAACATTATTATGATGGGAGGGACATCAACAGTGCACGTAAGCAGGGGGCGGGCTCTGGCTGGCCGTGGTCACGTGGGACAAGTCTGTTCCATTTAACCTTTTCTTTGACTAAGGAAGGACAGTGTCCTCGGAAGCAAGGCGTCTGGCCTGGCAAGCCAGTGCCTTGGCAGGCAAGGCAAGGCAAGGTTTCTTGAGATTGAGAAACACCCCTGGTTTGCTCTTCTACAGCTGCGTGGGTACGGAGACACGTAACACCATGATCCGTCGACACAAGCACTCTGCAGCAGGCCCACAGAGGGTGACAGAGACATGCCAAATTTTTTAACTGTTTGTCAAAAGCTACGGAAAGCTCTAGCCTGATTGGCCATTCCTTTAAATTTGCAAACAGCACTGCAATTCCCAAAAAAATAGAAAAACGAGTGCCGAAGATATCTAGTGAAATACATTAGCAGATCAAAGAACGTCTCGAGGAAGAAGTCTGACCATATGAACATTTTAATACAAGCGTCACTGAAGGGGAACAAAGATGCACAGCCGATATTTTATTTGTAGAAAAAAAATTACACGAAACCTGGGTTTGGAGGTGGCCGTCTGCATGAAGAGGTGGAGGAGAACGAGGGACAAATTTGTTCGTGTAAAATAAATACTGGGGGTGGGAACTTAACGCGTTAATTATGATTAATTAATTAATTTTAAAAATGCGTTCAAAAAAATTAACGCATTTAACCCTTTAAGCCCGAGGGTTCCCCAATTGGGGGATGTTGAAGTTTAGCAGCTAAATACATGCCCTAAATATCAATATAGTCAAGCTGCACCTCTAAAGAAAGCTCAGAACCTTGGCTACAAGACCATTATGTGCTCCAAACACAACTAAAACTACAATCAAATGAGTGATCAGAAATCCCTCTTCATGTGTTTTTGCCTTCATTTCTGTCTCTAATGATGCTAAATCAAGTCAAATTGCACACACATTCTATCAACTCGTTATGTAGATTATTATTATTATTTAAAGACAATACCATTATCAAAATGTACTTAAAATAGTATTGTACTTTTAGGTCTGTCCTATTTTTGCCAGTGATATAGATATATATTTTTTTTCTCCTGTTTTAAATTGAAATACAATTTAAAAGCATTTTTTTAGAAATTAAAAGCTTGTGTTTACAATAATAATGTCAATGACTATTATTTGATTCTCTGTCTTATTATTTTTAATTAAAAAAATTGTTTTCGAGGCAAATTTTCTTGAATGATTAAAATGCGATTAATCAAGATTAATTAATTACAAAGCTTCTAATTAATTAGATTATTTTTTTAATCGAATCCCACCCCTAATAAATACATAAACACAACATGAATACAAGTACACAATAGTTAATGCACTGTCGACAACCAGAGACCTGACTGCAATGGTTGCAGAACCCCACCCCCCCAAAAAAGTGCTGCGCCCTCTGTTGTCCTGGCAGGGAATTGCTTTGCAACACTCCCCAGGCAACGGAGAAGTCTGAAAGGAAAATGTGTCATCAATGCGGGACTCCACACAGAGCTGACCAAGAAGGATAAACTAGGCTTCAGCAAACACAGACATGGTTATAACTAAGGGCCAAACTCCGCCAACAAAAACTGAAGTCATCGCAGAAGTAACAAAAATGGACCCTGTGCACGATAGCAAACACTAGTTCCGGTTGATGAACTCCAGAGAGCTGTGTTACTTCCTGTCCCCTTCACAGTAATGTCATCCATCCATCCAGTAGGCGCTGGCTCCAGAAAGAAGCAAGTTCCCTTTGACTCCCATGTTAAAAATGCCAACTTCAGAGCAGAAATAAACATATTTACAGCCTGGTTCAAAAGGGGGTAAATTTTTTGTAACTATTTTTAACTTTAATCAAAGCTTGAAATTATGAATACTCAGAGGCGTGGCCAATTGATTGACAGGTATCAGATGAGCCGCTAGCGCTAGCAATTCGCCTCCTGCGTTAAAAGTGTTACAGCCTAGAAGGCAGAAGGTAGCAGAGTCGCTCAAACCCGGTTGGCTCCGTTAGCTTCGGTTAGCTTTGGTTAGCTCAGTTAGATTGTAGCTACATCAGCTCAGAGTTTGATGGGTGTCAATCATCTGCCACCAACCTCACAGCCCTGCTCTCAGCTCTATTTTTGTGTTTTCTAGGCGTGACAAGATGCACGACATGACCATGATGGCGGTGGTGGTAACTACCCTCTGGGCTTCAGTTCAGCTCTGCAGAAACCTACAGGTGACAGCATGGAGGGTTCATCCATCTTATACATACAGTCTATACCTCAGTTTTACAGCTGATGGTGTCTCACGATAGTTTTATCAAATGCTAAAACTTTGTGCAAGATCTTGTGACATTGCACCACATAGTGCATAATTTTTATGTGGACTTTGGCAATATGCATTACTTGAAAGAATGCTAGGACGTAATATTTGATCAAGCAAATTAAATGAAAATAGTTGCATGTATGTGATAAATTTCAAAATGACTTTTTAGTGAAACAAAAGCTAACCAGGTAAAAATAACCAAACTTCAACACTAGTATTTGTGTTTGCAGATCCAAGTTTTGTTGAGCAACATTATGTAATTTTGGTCCTGTCAGTCCATGCTCATATTAGATAAACATTATTAATCTATACACGCCTGTGCTATTATCCTCAGCACTGGATTACAGCAGTAGAGCCACAAAATAACCAAACAGTGGGTCAAAACAGAAATGAAATTAAAACCAACAAGTAAACACAACAATACTTGAGCTCAGTTCTTCTTTTTAGTCCCCAAGCTGCACCAAAGACTTCTTCTGCACCTTTCAGATTGAACGCTGCACCCAGAATTGATCAGAGAAGCTGTGCAACGCTTGTATTTTCACCAGATGTGAATTGTTCTAGAAACTAAAAATAGTTGGGATGTCTATTTTTGGCAGAAGCCATGATAACCAGCACAGACTGGATGAAACGGACAGGAAGCAAGGAAACGCCACAGGACGTTAGATTTTCACTATGCAGCTACTTGTAATAATAAATCTAAAAGTAAAGAACAATAAATAGAAGCTTCTAGTGGAAGGTGAAATTGTTTAGCACAAATTTAGGATTTTATCTGGTCATATGTGATTTATTGAGCCATTCAGACGACATCCATCAGGGGGTGGGGTGGGTGGAGAACAAACATTTATTCATCATCGTGCATCTTGATTTCTCCTTTAAACACCCCGAGCGTGCTTTCCTTTTATCCATCCATACTAGAAGTTTGTCATCAGGCTTTAAGTCCAAATAGATTGTTGGGTGATATATCACCAGTTAATTCTTAATAGAACAGCTCCTTTAGGGGGTTAAACAAGGTGTATCAGATTGATTCAGCTGCTTTTAAAGAAGGATTTAGCATGGAGGAGGTGGTGCTGTGGGGCCTGAGGCAGGCAGAAAAAGATCTCAGCATTCAGATATTATCGCTTATATCTCTGCTTTGCTGGCAGGAATCAGCTTTGCGTCACATATGCGTCTATCAGTCGACTAGAAGTGCTCTGATTTCTCTTTTTCTCCACCATTGGTATAAACAAAAGTCCCTTTAAACCATAAAATGACCCGAGGCCAGGTGTGTCCGTGTCTTCCTTTCTTCTTATTTTCCCTCCATTCCTTTTGTTTGATTGTCTCAATGAAGAGGCCAAGAAGGAAATGTAGCTACTAAACACTGACAGCCGGAGCAGATTGTAATCTTTTCTCTTTGTCTGGCCCTGTTTAAAGAGCTTTTGTCATGGCTGACCACAGGTGAAGGACATAAGCTGCCTGATTCCATCCTGCCTCTCTTTCATTCACCGATGGAGGCTGAGGATAAACCTTAGAGAGGTTTTCAAAGCAAAGGAATCTATGCCACACTTTTATAAAATCACTTCTTTTTCATGCCATATTCATCAAAAAGTGTTGCTATCTTGTAAAATAGATGCAAGGATGTAAAATCTTACCTTTGAATAAGAAATCGTTATCAGTATTCTACCCGTTTGACTCAAAATATATTGGATAATTACATATTTTTCATGGTTGTCTCTTGTATAAATCTAATTAAATGACTCTGACGTTAAATGGATAGAATCACAACGAGTGCTGCGTTGGTTTGCATATGATTGCATCTGCTGGGTGTCGTCCAGCAAGAACTAAACTCATTGATTGAAAGAGTGTAGAGTAAGTTCTTCTTCCTAATGAGGGTAATGACAGCGAGACCAAGCTGCAGGACATTACCATGATCAGATGGATGGTGAGATAGTTCCAGATTGATCAGGAGTCTAATTTGATTCTGGCTTGTTTTCATTTTATAAAGGTTTTAAATCAGTTTGTAATAATGGGATCAATTAGAAATTGTCTGCCTCGTATTAACGATCAAGAGCGGTCACCCAGTGCCAATTAAAGTCAACCACACGGCCTCTATCTGTTTCATGAATTATGTTGTTAAAAGTCTTTTACAAAGTTTTGTAAGATGGATTTTTAGTCTACAGTGGCATTTTTTTTCTTTCTTTGTATTTGTGTTTTCTTTTTGGGAACCTGACCCCGACCTCACACTGGAGGCATCAGCAGAGCGGAACGGCAGCGGAACGGTTTACTCGCGCGCTTTGCTGTGCGTGAATCCACACCAGGAGAGTCTCAGCCATGGAGCGGCTTCTCTGCTGTCCTCCTCGCTGGAGGGTTAGGTTTAGGATCACAAAATCCCTCGAGACTTCAAAGGTCACAGTTTGTTTATGGCATCCGCCATTAAACCAAAAGAAGGAGATCACGTTTAATATCGCTGTTTGATGTCATATAAAAGGCTGTTCCTCTCTACTGCCAGGATTAATGCCATGAAAAACGCACTGTTGCACTTCTCAAAACATACTGGTAGTGAATAAACCACTAGGTCACGCGTATAGACGTAATCTACATAGATATGAAATCACATCTCTGCAATATATAATTACCGAGTGTTTTACAATTATACCGTGTGTATAGCTCTATATTAATTGCAGAAATTGATGCATCCCAGAAGCAGCTCGCAGTAAAAATAGAACCCAATCTTATCTTTAGTGGCGCAGTGAGCTGCTCCTGGGACGCACCTGAAAAATTTCCACGCCACGGCTAGACCAGGAGTAGGGAACCCTGGTCCTGGAGAGCTGCTATCCAGCACGTTTTAGAGGTTTCCCTGCTTCAACACAGTTGATTCACCTGTTCAGCAGCTCATCAGGCTCTGGAGAAACCTGTTAATCACCTGCTGATTAAAATCAGGTGTGTTGAAGCAGGGAAACCTCTAAAACGTGCTGGATCTCCAGTACCTGGATTCTCTACCCCTGCCCTAGACTATAATGGATTCTATCTGAAGCAGAGACATCCTGCTGCCGCCACTGATGTCTTCAACGTGGACTCGGCTTTAGACAACAGTACCTTTTACATCATATTTCCTACAGCATATCAAGGCCATTGTAGAAAAAAAGTAAGCAAATTCATGGGAAAATTTGTGAAATTCCAATGTTCCAATGTTCCATAAGAAATGACCTGGAAAACAAAAACAAAATATAGGGAAAATTAAACTTTTGATGACTTTCTTGGAGTTC
>SSNS01000011.1:1667173-2009995 GCA_006937985.1 Aphyosemion australe | reverse complement strand
TTCAGACTTTTGTAGATGGAAAAATAAAATAATGTGAGCTCAGGGGAAGAGAATAAATCTAAGAAAAATCAAACATTCCATCAAAGTTAATGTCACATGAAGAATTTTGGGTTCTTTTCTGATATTGCAAAGAAATATTTGATCAAAAAGTCAAACATTTTTCCTGCATACATATGATGTACTGATTTTCTGTACAAGTTTTATGAATTTGTGTCCTTGATTATTTTGAAAATCAGAGAATATTCAAGTTTTATCCTGTAAATATATATTAATATTGGGATTTCTGGAATTTTTTTCATGGATTTTTACCCTTTCCCACAGTTTCATTACTTCTGTTTTTAACTATTATGTGATTTAATTATGTGCAGGGCTTGTTTTTACCTCAAATGGATTTTTTTATTTCTCATTTTTTAATTGTAACAAATAGAATCAATTCTAATTCCAGCCAGTGTGGACTCTCTCTGAAGGATTACCTCTCTTTGCTCATGAAGCAGCTTTTGTTTCATGTTTTTATTACATTTAGAAGAGGTTTCTGCAGTTAAAGGAGCTAAAAGGCTGTAATTCTTAAACCCTTTATTTCTTTTAAACCTGAGGGTGAGTACTTTAAGCCCATATTCATTACATAACTGCATTTGAATATGTTGAGAAAAGAGCTTAAACACAAATCTCCCTTTTCCTGTTTTTGTTCTGAAAACAGCTGTTCCCTTTGCGTGTACACCCCCTTGACTTCTGCTTTCATTAACCTCTCGGAGTGCTCTATCAGAGAGCGTGTGTGTGTGGGAGGGGGCTTTGCTACAATAATATCCTGGTGACGACACACAGGTCAGGACCCCTCTGATCCTGGGAGGGTAAAATATCTCATTAAGAGAGAAAGCCTCTGGGACACTAAAGCAATTTGGATTGCCCTGTGTTCTCAGGAACCAATTAAAACATTAGCCTAAACTATCGCAGCGCTCACAGATGTGGATGCAGCCACAACTTCTTTGCATATAGTCAAAGCTGCAAAAGCAAATCCCAAGGCTAAGGTGGTAATCATAGAACGTGACAAATAGGCTGCTTGATGTAAATTAAAACAGGAATCAATAAAAAATAAACCGTTAATGTGTGTTCACGCAACATCTGAAAGTTTAAAATGAGTTAATTTCATGAAGAAAGTGAATAAACTTTAGAAGTTGCTCTGCTATGGACAGCTCTCTCCCACAGATTATTCTCTCCATCTTCTACCACACAATATGATTCTAGAAGATTAAACTGTTCTGCTGCTGAGAAACTTCCCACAGTTTCCTTCTACACTAACGAAGTGAATTCCAGCTGTAACCAAATCTTCCTTTTGTGAAATCTAAGTTTAAAGCTGGCCTGTGTGGAGACATTTGCCTAATCTGACCTCAAAAGCAGCGCAACAAACCACAACGGTTGAATGTTCTGACTCATAAGATGTGTACAAGCCCTGGATGACAGAAGCAATTTACCACGAGGTCCCATTTTCAGTGTTTGATCAATTCTCTTTACTCGATTTAGCACGACTTATAGACAATTACAAATGCCAGCGCAGACTTGGCAACCTCACAGGCTCACATATGATTGGCTCTGGAACCAGGAAGTATGGACAGATTACTCGCACTTCCACCCTTGCGCCCTTCAATTGCCAGGGGTGCAAGTGCGTTGGGTGTCCCGATTCTCAAGTGCAGAAGGTGACCACGCCCCTTTTGCACCCTTAATCCGCACTTCACCCAAGTCCGCATCGATGCGGACTTTGGGCAAGGTTTTTACCCACAATCCATTGCTGCGTGGGAATTTTGAGAAGAAGGCGGAGTAATGGCTCAAGTGCCTTTTCTGAAAACATGTATTTTCAAATGAAAGAAGTTCATTTTAAAACGATTAATGATATTTATTCATGCTCTGAATGTTTTAGACTAATATTTAATGTGGTCAGTAATGCATGTTACTTTTGTTTGTTTGAAATTTGTTAATAAAGGTTTTTTAAAAAGTAGCACAAACAGTGACAGGCATCCCAGCATGCATCACGGTCGATCCCTGTCCCAATTCAGCACACTTGTGTAGGCTACTACGCACTCGAAGCCTTACTGCGCACCTCCTCTAAGTCCCCAGAGTGACGGTTTAACCGCACTCCGGCGATGCAGCTAGCCATCCTCACCAGCAAGCACCAGAGGGACTGGGACTTGCACTTGCCCATGGTCCTGTGGGCATATACTAGCATATCTGGCACCGTACCGGCCGCAGACTGGGGGGCAGCCGGCTGCTGTGACTGTGGAAGATGGGCTGGTGGGTGAAGCGATGGAACTGGGGAGGCCGGTGTGCGTTCAGTTCCAGGACTTTGAGATGGACTGAGGGTTGTGGCACACTAAACCATCTGAGGTGGGGGCTATGTAGTGGCGTGGCAGCGGGCGCAAAGACTTCTGGGAGTGGGTTTGGGGTTAATTTATTCATGTTTTCTGGTGTTCTGTTTAGTTCTGTTGGTTAGTTTTGTGTTAGTGTTGTTTATTTTTAGTTAATGTTCATTCAGTGTTCATTTTATGTCCTTTTCAGTTGGTGTTGTTCTGGCACCGTCAGTTATTGTTGTATGTCGGGGGATGGGGTGAGGGCCGGCCAGGCATTAAAAGTGTTTTGCTACTTGGTGACTCGTTCTTGCCGCTGCACAACACACCCGCTAGATGGCGTCTAAAACCGCCACAATATTTTGTCTCCTCCCAAAAATATTACTTACATCCTCTGCTCATACGTCTTAAAGACCAAGTTCACTGAGAAACCATTTTTTATTTGTAATTTTTGAAATATGATTGGTCACTCTGAGTTTAACATGCAGCTTAGATGTGGAAATAGTCTTCTACCCCTGTTTTCTGCATTAGCCTCTGATAGAAATTACATGGGGATAGGCTTGAATTAGAAAAGCCAGTGACAATTGCACATCATATTGTCAAATTAGCATCCCTGGACTCACTCATCTTGGCTCGCAACGAGGAAGGCTGTTGTTGATTTAGCTTCCAGGAAACAGCAGAGAATGTCTTGGCTAGTAGAAGCTAACCATTAGCATTAGCAACTCCACAACACGGCAGAACTCCTCCAGGCTTGTGTTATTTGTGGAGATTAAACATCAATGTTGCAGAACAAAAGGAATCAGAGTCACATTGCTGTTAGCCAATCAGAGGCGAGACGTCCAAAAATCAGGAAATAAGACTCCCAATCCTGCCGTCTGAAGCTCAACTTACCTCTGGCTCACTTCTAGCTCCTGAAACAGGAGTGCCAGAGCTTTTTTCCCACAGAGGTCAACTCACATTCGTTTATACTAAAGACCACTGCAAATGTGTTGAAAAAACGAGTGAGCTTTAGGTAAAAAAATTGGTGAGACTAATCTACATGAGTGTGTGAAAGGAGGATGTTGGTGAAGCTGACCTCCATCTTGGAAAACCCCTCCCACCCACTGTATTCCACTGTGGAGGTCATGGACAGCTCCTTTAGACTGAGACATCCAAGATGTAAAACAGAACGCTAAGAATTTCCTCACTGTGGGATCAATAAAGTCTATTTGATTCTACATGATCAGAAAAGTATATCGTAAATATCTGATCACTAATGAGCACACTGATGATTCTTGTGGTCTCTTCACGAATTACCGTCACGGAAACTATTATGAGTGATGAAAAGTCTTTGATTTGTTTTAGCAACTAAACTACAGTTCATTTTGTTGACAAAAGATTTTTGTTTTTGGTGACGAATGAATTTTTGTGGACTAAAACAAAACTAAAACTAAAAAATATTCATCTATTAAGACTAAATTGTGATGAATATTGATCGACATTTTCGTCTATGAATTAAAGACAACAAAAAAGAAAGTAGCAAAAATCCAGTCAGAAAATGGAAAAGACGGGAGAACGGAAAAAAGAACCAATCGGCAAATGGAACAGGCGGGACTAGACGACAAAAGAACCAATCAGAGTCCAGAGGCGGCCGCTGTTTGAACAAGCTGCCGGTAGCAGTTGAACAATTTATGTCTAAAAGGAGAAAATGTCCATGACTGGGAGGAAAAGCATTAGATCTGAAAAGTATTTTCTTGGTGAGTACACAACTACACATCCTGGTTAGAAAAGTGTTACGGTGGTGGTAGCAGCGAGCGTCGGCGGGTGAGGTCAGGAGTAGATTGCTGCAGCTCACCAAACTGATGCAGCTGCGCATTTGGTCATTTAATCATTTTTTTGTTCGAGGCGCTGCTACATCCGATATTATCAGTGTTCGGTGTTCTAGCGGTGTTTTTGTGAGAAAAAAACAGACAGCCCACCTTGGTAAATTAGTGCAGGTAAAACTCTAGTAAATACACCTGAAAACAATTCTTACCTTTAGTTTACACCTTTTAACGTTTTGACGGCATGATGTCATTTCCTGTCATGTTGACAAATATTACTACACATTATACAGATTTGTTTACTTTATTAATTTTAACACAATTTCAAACTGTCAGTGTGCATTTTGGTATTTTGCAATAATTGTTTTTATTAAAACAATTCTAAATATAGTTTAATTGATCAAAGGAGTAAAATGTGATTTTTCACAGCTTTACAGTTTCAAGTAGGTGTAGTTAACATTTCCTTCACAGAAGTTGAAAATTATTGCATCAGAAGAAATAGACATTAATTTTAGTCGACTAAAATATGACTAAAATGAAAACACTTTGGACGACTAAATTGTGACTAAAATTCAAAAAATTCAAAACTAAATGAAAATTTCTTGTCAAAATCACCACTGCCAAACCACCAGAATGTCAAAACAACATTTCCAACTCTTCAGAAACATTGCTGACAGAGTAGAGAGACGAGAAAACATCCAGGAATCACCTCTGACCGTGGACTTTCGTGTAGCTGGTGTGATTGACAGGAGATGTGCGCTGATGTGCTGAGTCCACAGGACGTCGCACTGAGTGATGTCATGATGGGGTCATGTGATGACAGCCTGGAGTAGTGGGTTACGACCCCGTGACCTCTCAGCTGAATAAAAAGAGAACATTTGCCAGTGAATTCCTGTGACTTGTTGTAGTGACTGACAGACAAACAGACTCCAGAGTTCTTCCCAGCAACACGGAAGCTCAAGAAAACACACAAAACAACACTTTTAACACTTCATCAAACTCACAAATCCAGCCTAAAGACCACAGCTGAGTCACTTTTATCTTCTCAGTAATTACAGTCACGTTATTTGCAGATAGATGATGCATCTTTATCCTCCCTCGTGCAACATCGCTCTAAAGGTCGGTGGTCTAGTAACCCTTAAACCCCAGGGGAGCGTGGTGCTTGGAAGCAGGCCAGCACTGAGAGACAGTCAGGCGTTTCACCCGTAGCACCTAGCCAGAAGCACATCCACATACAAAAATAAGTGTTCCAGATTTCTTTCTTAGTATTGTTGGCTGTCACAGTGTGTCGTGTCCAGAGAATGGAGGGAACTGATACTCTGTATGCATGTATGTATAAAGCTCACACGTGAAAGAAAAAAAGGCACATATTTCCAGTTGGTTTCATTTTATGAGTAGGAAAAGCAACCTAATGTCGCTTGTATTTCAATTTTCTTTTAAAGTAGAAATCTGACATGTTGCATTAATTCAGGAATCACCTGCGTACTTTATGGGGCATCCCTATTTCAACTATCGCAATCCTTCAGATCTATAAGGAACAAATGTGCCCAGTCAATCAGAAAAGCAAAATCTGAATATTATAACAACCAGTTTCTGATGTGTAGTTCTGACCCCAAAAAGTTCTGGCAGACTGTCAAGGCTATGGAAAATACCAGTAAGTCCTCAAACCTGCCAAATGCAATTAAATCTGAGGGCATTGTTGTCTCAGATAAAACTAAAACGGTAAATTCCTTCAATAATCACTTTATCAAGTCTGGTCATGCCCTTGCTACAGCTTCACCTGTCTCTGGGGTCTCAGCTATATGCAATGACTCCCTCCCCGCAACCAATTCCTGTTTCTCCATTCAATTGTTTCAGGTAGGTGAGGTATGTGACGAGTTACTCAGGTTAGATCCTCATAAATCAGCTGGACTGGATACTCTTGACCCTTTCTTTCTGAAAATTGCAGCACATGGTATTGCTGCACCTATTACCCATCTATTTAATCTGTCCATACAAACTGCTGCATTTCCGCAGGACTGGAAATTTGCATCTGTTACTCCACTTTTTAAAGGGGGAGATCATTCAGACCTAAGCTGTTATAGGCCTATCGCTATCTTGCCTTGCCTCTCTAAAGTCATTGAAAAGTTAGTCAACAAACCGCTAACTCACTATCTAGAATCCAGCAGTATTATTACCCCCGTGCAGTCCGGCTTCAGAACTGGCCATGGATGTGTCTCTGCAACACTTAAAGTGCTAAATGACATCATATGTGCCATTGACAATAAGGAATATTGTGTGGCTGTGTTTGTTGACTTGGCTAAAGCCTTTGACTCTGTAGACCACAACATCTTACTTAGCAGGCTCAAACATATAGGACTTTCTCAGGCATCCGTGGCATGGTTTAGAAGTTATATCTTTGACCGTATGCAAACAGTGAGAACAGAGGGTTACCAATCTGCTCCTCTACCTCTAACTATGGGCGTTCCTCAAGGGTCAATACTGGGCCCAACCTTATTCAAAATCTATATCAATAACATTGTTCATGCTGTTGACAGTTCTCATATACATTTATATGCGGACGACACCATTTTATATGCATGCAGTTCTTCTTTGAATGCAGCTTTGTCCTTGCAGCACAACTTTAATTGTCTTCAACATGCCTTCTCCAACCTTCACCTTCATTTAAACACAAGTAAAACAAAGTTCATGATCTTCAACCGTAACTTACCGCAATCAACTTGCCACTCTAGTATTGTTTCCCTGGATGGTACAGAACTACAACTTGTCAGTTCCTATAAGTATCTGGGTATCTGGCTTGACAGCACACTTTCATTTGACATTCACATTAATTCATTACTCTCTAAAGTCAAGTCAAGGATTGGATTTCTATATCGCAACAGGTCATCCTTTACTCATTCTGCAAAGCAAACCTTGGTCAAAATGATAATCATTCCCATCTTAGATTACGGTGACATCATTTATAGGACTGCTTCCAAAAACCTTCTTCATAAACTCGATTTAATTTATCACTCAGCAATCCGTTTCATCACTGGTGACCCTTTCACTACTCATCACTGTGATCTGTACTCACTCGTTAACTGGCCATCACTCCATTCCCGCAGGTTGTTACATTGGTATCAATTTATATACAAAACAATCATCGGTAGAACACGTCATATCTTCGCTCATTACTCATCTCTTCCAACAACCAGTGCATTTTACGTTCCAGTAACCTAATCTCTATGGTTATTCCCAAAGCTCGCACATCCTTTGGCCGCTCCTCATTCCAGTTTGCTGCTCCCAATGACTGGAATGAATTGCAAAAATCACTAAAGCTCACTACCTACGTTCCATTATCTACCTTCAATAATTCATTGCATTCAATAGTTCCTGATCAATGTGCCTGCTTCTGAGTACTTAAAGATTGTTTTAAGTCTGTTTTGATGGCTTGTACATATTATATATGAGAACAGTCCTTTGTCTTTATGTCTAGCTGTTTTATCTTATTTTTATCTTGCATTTTTTTTTAATCTTATCTGTTTGTGTAAAGCTAACTATGTGTCTGTTGCTGCTGTCTCTTGGCCAGATCGTCGTAAATGAGAATGAGTTCTCAATCGACTCATCTGGTTAAATAAAGGTTAAATAAATCACAGGTTGAAATACACAAATCTTACTAATGATGCAAATAAACATCAGAATAATAACAGCACAGTTAGCCTTAGCAGCCATTCTACCATTTTATTCAATTAGATATTGTTTGTTATGTTTTTTGTTTGTTTGTTTGTTTGTTTGTTTTTAGGTGAAATTTGATTTTAGCCGTAAGTTTAACATTAAATTGTATTTTTGAAACACTTGGTGTTTCACCACCTACAGTGAGGTTTTAACCCCGGCTTGAGATGCAGATAAAAATGTATTAGGGCTGCACAATATATCGAAAATTTATCGATATCGCAATATCAGCATGCGCAATAGGCATATCGCAAAGAACAGAAAAATATCGCAATTAATGGTCATCTCAGATTTTTGCTACACAAAATGCATTTTGTCAATCAAATGGAAGCATGAAATTTTTGACAAATCAAACAGAGCCCTTCACCCATTTGGCCAATCGGTTGGGTTCTTATAGGTTAGATGCCTTGGTGCCTAGTTGGACGGCACTTCATTTGGATGGCTAGCAAACACCTGAGTTAGCTTAGAGAGCGTCGCAATGACTGAGGGTAAGACGTGTGTGGAAAACGTTAGCGTGAAAGAACTCATGATTCAAACAGCACGACTATTATTTCAAAGTACTTGTGTTCAACAAACACAAGTACTTTGCAAGACATGCCAAACACCCCTCCTCTGGCTCACTTCCTGAAACAGGAGCGCCAGAGCTTTTATCCCACAAGGCATTTGTTTATACTAGAGACCCCTGCAAATGTATTGATAAAAAACAAGCGAACTTAGTCTTCAACTAATTCTGATGGACAAAATTAGCAGTTGTTGACTGATAAAGTTTCTTATTGCCAACTCTGATCAACTTAGCAAACTTTGTAAGTTGGTTAATGTCAACTAGTGTAATTAAATCAGCCAACCAAAGTTAGGTTTGAAACACACTTAATTCTGTCTCATGCAGCTCAACAAAGGCAAGTGACTCAAAACCACACAGAACACTATTTTCACACTTCTGTTTTTAACTGGCTGTCATGAACACAGATTCAAATCTGACTGAGCCTGAACTTTAATAAGTTTTCCAGAGATATCTGATGATATTCAGGCAAAAATGATAGAATTTTTAGCTATACCACTATCCTCCTGGGTTCAGTCAACCATAACTGATTATCTAACAGACCCTAGACTATCATTTCTTGTGTTCTATTTTAAGTCACTAATGCAGTAGAGCTAATTAGCATATTTCTCACATTTGCAAACAGACCCTTGGGTAGATTAAAAACTGTGACTGCCAGAGCTGTGGCACAAAATATGGAACCAAGTCAACTTTAGTTATAAAGCTCATAAAAAATAATAATAGTGATAAATGTACACAGGTGGGTCTATGTCCTCGGGTGTTTATGGGTGTACAGCGGTAGTAAAAACTACGAGGGACTCTTGGAAATGCTTTAAAATAGAAAACAAATAAAACTTAATTAGCTCTAATCACTAGATCTGTTGTGTAACTGATAGAAACCCACATGGCTTAATACAGGGCTAGAAGAAAATAGATAAACATACACATTTACAGACTCTAACACAAACACACACAGAAACACACAATACAATCCCTCTTGGCAATCTATGACCCAAATCCTCTATGAACCCTCCCTCTCGGCTCCTCCACTTCACTCTTCTTTCTGTCTTTCTGGTGAGGGATGAGGACCTCATAGATACTTCCTTTTTTTCCTAAAAAGAAATCAGTTTGAATTTTACATGAAATGAAGCACAAGCACACATATCTCCCAATACATAATTTATGTCTCTCCATGTAGATATGCCTGTCATTTTACCCGAAGTGGCAACTTAATTTCTATGTGAAAATGAGGTTTGAGTTGTGTGTCTGTGGATAGAGAAGTGTGTCGAGATAAGACAGCCACATCCTCCCTCAGGCCCTTAATTGATTTTATATAAAAATATCTCTTATCTTGATGTATTTCTCTTAAAGCTCACCTCTGAGTCAACATGTCTACAACGGTTCGCTTCCTGTGTGTAAAAAGAAACAGGTGTCTGGTAGGGAGAGTAGCTGCTGGGTCCACAGAGGGTTAAATGCTGGCTCTGACCCCCACCGATCACCCTGCTGAGTCTATAATGCCACCCTTAGACTGAGGGCAACAGGAGACACACATGCCTTCGCACTGAGAATATCAACTAGGCAGTTGGTAACAGAGAAAAACGGAGGGATGGGATTTCAAAGAAAGTCTTCTGAGAGTTACCATATGCTCAGTAAGCCCTTTAACGCACGGACTCTTTACCATAATCCTCCACTAGGATGATAAACTCTAAATAAAATGAAACTGCCGTCCTTTGGAACATCTTCTGAGATTTAAGTCTTTTCACATTTTAAGCTTTTGAAAGGTAGACGTAACTTTTGCTTTTTTTTTCTCCCATTATACTTGAATTGCTTGATTGCTTGAGTGAGTGCGTTCCTGTGCTTTGACTGAGGTACTTAAAAGTCAGTGTTTTTCTTTTCAGCTCTTTCATTCAATCAATTATTGTTTCTTTTTTTGTCGGACTCAAGCTTGGAAATTTCCCTGTATTTCTTTTGGTCCAATTTCCTCTTGAAGTGGTCTGTTTTTCAGCCACTCCTGGGTAGGGTAACAATAGATGTGAATTTCCTCTACTTCTTCCCAGTCTGCCTCAACGCTGGACTACAAGAGTGCATTTTATTGCTCTAGAAGATTCAACAAGTATTTGTCTGAGGACATCAGAAATGTCAACGTTTGCAATTTTGACACTTTTTGTGACATAATAACTAGAAAAAATGAACACCCCCTAGTGGCTGGCTGCAGCAAACATTTTAAACCCCACCCCCTTTGTGTAAATGACTAAACATAATAATAAAACAAAAAACATCTCAGAAAATTCTTCCTGGTGTTGTTTTATGTTGGGGTTAGGATTAGGGTCTGTTTTTCATGATTGTTTGCATGTGAATTCACATGTATGTAATCTGGTTCATAAAATCCAAGATGGCTGCACCTGTAAACAGGATACATTGGCCCAATCCCAATGCTCGCACTTGCGTGTAGGTGCGCAGTAAGGCTTCAAGTGCGTAGTACACAAGTGTGCCAAATCGGGACAGGAAGCATTGCATCATTGACCGCGACATCGGGATGTCGGTTGATGTTTGTGCTACTTTTTTAAAAATTTTAACAACTTTCAAACAAACAATTATTTGACTAAATTTAAATTCATTAATGTCCACTTTAAATCTTAATCTAAAACATTCAGATCATGAAAAAAAATCATTAATTGTCTTAAAACTTCTTTAATTTCAAAATACATATTTTCAGAAAAGGCATTTGAGCCGTTGCTCCGCCTTCTTCTCAAAATTCCCATGCAGCAATGGATTGTGGGAAATACTCTTGCCCAAAGTTCACATCAATATGGACTTGGGCGAAGTGCAAATCAAGGGTGTAAAAGGGGCGTGGTCAACTTCCACACTTGAGAATCGGGACACCCTACGCACTCAAACCCCTGGCCTGGAACGCGCAATTGAAGGGTGTAAGTGTAAGTATTGCAATTGGGCCTTTGGCTCCCGTTTTCAACAGCAGAAGTAGACAGCAATGATTCAGCCATCTTTATTTATGACAGTGGTTCTCAATTTGTGGGGCGGGCGCGGGAGAAGAGCAGGGGGGCCGCGGCAGACGCATTCATTTTAATTAATATTTAGTCCACACAAGCTGACCAGAGTGCCCCAGTAACATAGAAACAATGAAATTAAACAATTATCAACATTTCATCTGCTGCGGCCCCAACGCACATTCTTTCTGCTCCGGCGTAAACCTGAACCGGTCACCTGCTTGTGCGTAATCAAGTGTCTGTATGGAGCTTGCTGACGAGGCTAACGAGGTTCTGGACTTTTGCCTCAGACAGGCTCATGGCTGTTTAAATGTTCTGGTGATTCAGAGCTCCGCTGACACGCTGGATCCGAAGATCCAAAGCAGGTGCTGCTGGAGTAACGAGATCTACTTCACCCAGAGTTATAAAGTCAGGAAACATTTCTCCAAAAGGAATACCCAGAAGTCTACCAGACTCTCTGAAAGAAGGGTTTCCACTTTCCAGATCTAGAAGCTCTCGACATTTGCGCTCTTGTGCACAAGTCTGTCAGATGCGCTCTGAGCTCCTATTGCGCGCAGCTTGTGCGCACTCAGTAGCGGAGAATAACACAGACGCTCTGATGGAAATCTTTCCATGATGTTACCTCCTCGATGAATTCTGTGGTAACGGGTAAAATATCTGCGCACCTGCATGAATCATTAACACACTTACTCACGGACAAATAAATAAACAAATCGCCTCTTGTAAAAACAACCGTTGAACGGCTCAGCCCATCATAGATGGTTGAATAAGTTGTCTAATCACTCAACCCTACCACACTCTCACCCCTGCTCTGGCATCAAGATCATTCCCCCGCACTTTGCCCTACCACCCGACATTCGCCAACGAACTGTCATCGTGATAATATGGCAAGCCGTTTTAATATTTATTCCAGACTGGATATGTAGTCAGAAATCTATAGTTCTATTGTTCCTAGCAGAAATTAACATTCCAGATATCCATAAAACAATCTGTACACAATGAACATTGTGCAACCACACACACCCACCCCCACACATTGGGAGGGGGGGCGTGAAAAAATCCATGTATCCTAGGGGAGGCTTCACCGAAAGTATTTGAGAACCACTGGATTATGTTGACAGTTGGAAGTGATAGAGCTACTTTCAATACAAATTTACACACTCGTCTGATTTTAATTAATTTCAATTACTTTTATGTACTTAAATGATTTTGTTTACATGTATATGCTCTAAAGGTAATGCATACAATGTTTCTGAATTTCAGGAAAGAACCGCCCACTGGAAAGTTAGACTACTGTATAGTCGTAGATAACTTCTTCTAGCAGTAACCTGAAATGCATTTCTCCAAATAGCATGCTGAACTTTAGCTTACCTGTTGAGCAGAAAACCGGCGACAGCAGCGTCTGTGGGGAGTCCAACCTTCTCTTTCAGCGCACACCATCGTGCGCATGTGCAGGAAGTGGAAAGTAATCCAGGAGCGAGCACGTAAGACAGCCTTGCGTTAGCTTCACCAGAATGATTGACAGTTATGCGGACCAATGGTTTAGATGATCTACCTGGAAGTAAAGAACGTCCGCAATAATAAAAGTTTTGGACTGATGCTTGGTATCAGCAGATTTTTTATAAAGATGAAAAGATATTACATCTGCCTTTATAAAATTCTCAGATTTAGTTGTTTTTATCTAGAAGTTTTGAATAGTTGCAGAACAATAAACTGCTAGGATCATTACGGCATAACAAGAAGCATAAATTAGCTTGCGTGTCTTGTTGCTGTAAGACAGCCTCAGAGCAAAGGCTTGGGAATTCATTTAATCTCCACTAATGCATTCTGTAGGCTTATCACATACAAGGAAATACTTGCACAACACATGCCATAAGAATGTCAGTGTCCATAGAAACAATGGGCAAAAAAAGGTCAGAGTGAATCAACTCAATGACTCAGAAGCAAACAAGGCCAGACCAACAGCAAAGCTCTCGTCAGTTTTCCGCCTATTTGGAAATGACTCCCTTACATCGTCTACACTGATGCAGTCAAGAGACAAGTGGCAGGAAGATAATGCATTCTCACACACTGTTGTAGGGTTACTAATATCCACTTTGCTCTGGCATTGATGAATGAGATTACTGGGCTATGTGGAGGTGTATTAAGTGTGTGGGAAGAAAGAAAAGGATGCAGAGAATGAACATAGGCAGTAGGGTGATTAACCAAAGGCTGTATGAATGGTCCTCTGATGGCTGTTTCAAACATGCATTGTTGCTCTGGTCCTTGATGATGTTTGGATGTCTGGAAGTCTAATTGTTCTCTGGCAGATACTCAGACACTCCAGAGGAGGGAGAAAATCTCTATGCACACGCAGTTTCACCAGGCAGTCTTTGTGGAGATCCTCTCAGACTATTAAGATACTTTCAGGAGTGTTTGTTTTTGATCCAAGTTGTTGTTTTGCTTCGTCTGCAAATTAAACCTACCCCCAAAGTTTGGGAGGGGTGGATAAAGTTTCGACACCTGCAATACATCAAGTGATTTAAAGTTTTATAGTTTTTATGTTTGGCTTGGTTTTTTGCTAAGTTTTACTTGACTACATTTTCAAAAGTTTCAATGGCTTTGATAATATTCTCTTTAAATTACGTACTTGTAGCGGGAATCTTGCTGCATTTCCAGTGTTGGGAGTTTAGTAACAGCATTCTTAAAGCAGCAACTTAATTGCTTGTGCTTCCATTCTGCTTCACAAGCAACTCTTCTGACTTTATCGATGTTGGTATTTTTGGATGTCTGCTGATGTCATTTCCTACGAAGCTACAACCAATCAGCGTGAGTTACGGGACTTTCAGAGTACCTACCCTGTTCAAGTACTTCGTTGGTTCCTGAAAATGGCCCATTTGGCCGGGAAGTTCCGGTAAAATGACCCTGAAGTTCCAATAGTGGAAACACGCCTATTCTTTATTTACATCTGTGTTCTGAGGCTAATCTTCCTTGGCTGAGAAACACCTCGACACATGAACGATCTCAGGATACTTCACTGCTGGAAGGACGCAGGACTAATGGGAGCGTCCAGCTTTTTCTTTTAGCAACACTTTTTTTTCATTACTTCAAACAATCAGGAAGAGGATTCATCAGAGAAAATATCAGTCCCTCAGTCCAATCCCTGGACGTTTAGCTAAATATCCATTTGTCTCTTAAGTTTTTCTTTGATAAAGGTGGGTTCTTTGCCGCCCTTTTAGACACTAGGCCATCACCCAACAGTTTTTTCACAGGGCTGCAGATGTACTCACACCTGAAGATCTTTACTGGTGAAGCCCTGATACCACAGCTGGATAAACTTTATGAGAAGGTGCTGATTCCTGCTGGACTAGAGTGCCCTGGTGTCTTTTTCACAATAATTTTTGTGAAGAAGTCCATCTTCATGGAAGGAAACTATTTGTGCTTTTACATATTAAAAAGCATGTCTTCGAGCATTATTATTCTACAATACCAAACATACGTCAGTGCATGTAATTCTGGTCTATTGCTTAATTGGCCTTCATTCAATCCAGTTGTATATTTACATCAATTACTGACAAAAATCAAATCAAATTTATTTATATAGCCCTTTCTACCAGCTTAACGGAGGCCCAAGGTGCTGAACAGTACATAAAAAATAGAAAGACATCACATTAGTTAAAAAAGAGATAAGAATAGCATAAAAGCAATAAATAGAAAAACACAGGTAAAAACAATTAAAAACCAAATAAATAAATAAAAAAGAATGCCTTATTTGAAGATACTGTAGTTTATTTTTTTTTATTTAAAATCATTCATCCCAGAAAAGTTGACTAAATTAACAAGATAATTAGACTTTATTGTCTCACACAGCACTTGCATGAGTTTAGTTAAATCTAAAGGCGACATGAAGGAAGATGTCCTCTAAATGCCTTCAGTGAGTCATGGTTACCATTTAGAATAAGATTTTTTATTTATTTATTCTTTATTTAACCAGGAAGGTCCCATTGAGATTAAAAACCTCATTTTCAAGGGAGTCCTGGCCAAGAGGCAGCAAGAGTTACAGTTACAACATATATATATATATATTTTCCAGTTACACAGACATGTTATGTACAGAATTACAGAAGGCAATTACAACACAGGGTATCTCTCTCAAGGGCTCTCAGTCTGGTTTTAAATGTATTCAAGGAGATAAGCTCGGTTAGTTTCCAGTTTTCCTGCAGCCTGTTCCATGCAGAAGGAGCAGAGTGAACAAAAGCCCTTTTACCCAGTTCAGTGCGAGCAAACGGAACACAGAGTAACAACTGATCGTTTGCACGCAGACTGTGAGAAGTTACACTTCTCCGTGAGATTAAGTTACAGATGTAGTTGGGTAGTAATCCAAGCATGGCCTTGTAAATGAAAGTGTACCAATGTGCCAACCTCCTGGTGGACAAAGAAGGCCATCCCACTCGAGAATACAATTCACAATGATGGGTCAGTGGTCTACAGTTAGTAATAAACCTCAGCGAGGCATGATAAACCACATCAATCTTACCAAGACACTGTGCTGAGGCATTCATATACAAAAGGTCTCCATAATCCAGAACAGACAGAAATGTTGCAGTAACTAGTCGTTTTTTTGCCTCAAAGGAAAAACACAGTTTATTTCGAAAAAAGAAACCCAGTCTGAGTTTGAGTTTCTTCACAAGATTATCTATATGGGGCTTGAAGGAGAGGGAGTCATCGAGCCAGACACCAAGGTATTTGTATGTGTGGACCACCTCTATGATATTTCCCTCCAGAGTGGTCACTGGGGGCATACTTAGAGGTCTTTTTTTAGAGTTTGAAAACAACATTAGTTTAGTCTTGTCAGCATTGAGGACCAATTTTAACTGCAGAAGTGTTTGTTGGACCTCATTAAAAGCTTTCTGTAAGACTTCAACAGCTTTAGTGGGGGATGTTCCAAAACAGTAAATGATTGTGTCATCAGCGTAAAAGTGCAGATTAGCATCTGACACATTTTGTCCTATGTCATTAATATACATAATGAACAAGAGGGGTCCCAAAACTGAACCCTGTGGTACTCCCTTGTGGATACTCAAAAATTCAGAGGATAACCCATCACATTTAACACATTGAGTTCTGTCATTCAAGTAGTCTGTGAACCATGAGATCGCATGTTCAGACAATCCCAAACAAGGAAGCTTTTGTTTTAAAACAGCATGGTCTACAGTGTCAAAGGCTTTTGACAGATCAATAAAAAGTGAGGCACAGTACTGCTTTTTATCAAGAGCAAGAAGAATGTCATTGATCACCTTTGTGGCTGCAGTGATGGTGCTGTGCTTTTTTCTGAAACCTGATTGCAGGTTTGAGAGAAGGTCATTTGAATATAAAAAGTCTTTCAATTGTTCACTTACTAGGGTCTCTAGAGTTTTTGCCAGGACACACAGATTAGATATTGGTCTGTAATTTGTTAATAGAGCTGGGTCACCACCTTTTAGTAAAGGAGTCACAAAAGCAGACTTCCAAACTGATGGTATTTGTTTGGTTTTGATAGATAGATTAAAAATAACTGTAAGAGGCTCTGCAATGAAATCAGCAGCCATTTTCAAAAAATAGGGTTCAATCATGTCTGGGCCAGAGGGTTTTCTGGGATCCAGAGTTCTAATAATTTTATGCACTTGCTCTACAGTAAACGGAACAAAGTTAAAAGAGGCACCAGGGGTCATTTGGGAATCTGTGCAGGGCGACACAGAGGGTGTTCCAGTAGAAGTAGACACTGAACCAGATGAGATAAAATGCTTGTTAAAACAGTTTAAAACCTCAGTTTTATCATGCACCGGGACAGAGTCGTTTAGGACAAATTTTGGAAGAGCATGAGAAGTTAAGTTGACAGATAAAGACTTAATGACTTTCCAAAATTTCTGTGGATTATTTAGGTTCTCAGTTGTGATAGATAAGTAATAGTCTGATTTGGCCTTTTTGATGAGAGTAGTACATTTATTTCTTAGTTGTTTAAAGATAGCCCAATCAGAGGGGAGGTTTCCTTTTCTGGCTTTGGCCCATGCCACATTACGCTGATGGATAATATTTGACAGCTCGGGGGTGAACCAGGGATTTTCTCGTCCTTTGATTCTGAGTTTCCTGAAGGGGGCGTGCTTATTTACAATTTCCATGAAAGTCTCTTTGAAGAATGCCCATGCTAGCTCGACATCTGGTAACAAATCTATTTGCCTCCAATTAACCAAGGACAAATCCTTGTGAAAAGCTTGTTCACTGAATTGTTTAAAATTTCTCTTGCAGATGATGCGTGATTTGGATTTAGGCATTTTAGTGCTCCTGCAAGTGGCAACAACACAATGATCACTCAAGTCATTGCAGAAAACACCTAATGATGAGAATTTATGAGGCACATTTGTTAAAATTAAATCAATCAAGGTGGACTTGTCAGGATTCTTAAGATTGGGTCTTGTGGGTTGGTTGACCAACTGGCTGAGATTAATGGAGTCACAGAAGCTTTTGAATTCATCTGAAGCTGCATTTTGCCAGTCCCAGTTGAAATCACCAGCCAGTAGGAGTTCGTTATAATTTAATTTGGACAGGAGATGCTTTAAGGATGATAATGCCTCCTTGGAAGCCGATGGAGGCCTATAGCACCCAGCAACAGTTATAGAAAGTGATTTGGCAATTTCCACATTTAAAGCCAAAAACTCCATTTGTTTACAGATAGACTCAGACAAGACTATTGATGAATTTAATCTTGCTCTAACATAAATTGCTACACCCCCACCTTTGTTTGGCCGGTCTGTGCGATAAACATTGTATCCAGTTATGTTAATATCCTCATTAGTTATGGATTTAGTCAGCCATGTTTCAGAAATGATTACGATGTCTGCAGCTGTTGATTTAATCCAGATTCTGACCATGTCTATCTTTGGTAATAAACTGCGAACGTTCAGATGAACAATTTTGAGACCAGACAATTGTTGGAAATCAGCAGGAGTTTGTGTACATTGCAGATCAGGTCCAGGGTTTGGTTGCACATTTCCAGATAATAGTAAAAGTAAGACAATCATCAATCTGCGTTTCACTTGACATTTAGGGGTAGTCATAACGTATGTTGAATCGATGCAGTGAGTTTTGTGTTGTGAGAGAGTAAGAGTGTGTAAAGCAAGAAAAGGTTTGAGTTTGGGTACTTCTCCAGGCAGGTTTGACCACACGTTAAAGATCAGAGCAAAGTGAGTTGGTCTAGTTTCAGTATCCCTAGCTAAGTGAGAATTAGTGCCACGATAATAAGTATCTCTCATTCTGAGCATATTAATATTCACCAAGGGGACACAACATGGTCCCAAGTCCAAAACAGCCAGAATAAACAATGAGGCTATCAAAAACATTATAATCTTCATTATACAAAACACAGGGTCAGCAGAATGATGTTTTTGAGCAACAAATGAACAGGCTCTGCATGATGCAAGATGCATGTGCCATTCAAGGCACAAAAAGTCAGTGCAGTAAAAAGATAGAGAACGTGCTCCTTCAGCGTTAACCCGGCACACTTCTGTATGTTTAAAATAACGCTCCTCTCGGTTTGACCTCACGGCTATTCTAAGGATCTGAAATCACCTTCTCAGATGTAAAAATAGGGAACTCATAATGAGAGTGATGACACCAAGCAGAAAGACCTGTTTCATCAGAGTCCACGTTATCACAATTTGCAATTCCTTTGTCGTGGATATACAAGACCTTCCTCAATGAAACTTAAAATTATTAGTATATAATTCTAATTCTAAAAATAAATAAATCTAGAATCTAACTGACACCCAGACACACTGCTCTTTAGCTGGACTTGACCTCTGACCTTTTACAGCAGAGATTAAAAAAATAAAAAATCTGCAAACATGTACCTGCAGATAAAGGTTAAGGTTTTTTTTTATGTTACAAAATGTGAATCAGCATTCCAAGTCTTCCACTGAAGGGAAATTCAAGCTTAAACTGTGTTCTCATTTAAACAACAAATTAAAGTTATTGATAGGTTCCTCCTTGGTGAATGAGCATCAGTGTGTTTTATTTCCACGTCTGCAGCTTGCGCGTGGAGTGGGTTATGATGATTAATGTTGCCTCTGCATGAGCCTGAGTGATGGAGGTTTGGAAACAGGAAGACAAGGACAAGGCATGAATGCTCCACTGCACGTCGCTCCTGGTTAACAGCCTACAGGTTGTGGCACAGAGCGAATATAAATGTGCTAATAGGTCCCTCCTGTGTTTTGTTGCTCAGGCTTCCCCCTTCCTGTGTCAGATACCGTATCTTGCACCGTCATGTGCAGCTGTTTGAATGAAATCCACAAAAGACAGTTCAGGTTCAGTCTGTGTTTTTTGTCATGTTAACAACAGAATACACTGGCTTTACTTAGAAATAGACAGGAAAGGAAAGTAAGAGCATTCATTTTTTGTCACATCATTGATATCAATATTAATAAAGAAACTACAGATATGAAACATCATCTCATCACAGAGGAGGAAATGCATCATGATAAAGATTTTCTTGGATTTTAAAAATACAGTAAGATGTTCCCAACCATTATATTTTTTGACTGATCCCAGTTCACGTTGGCCTGGTACTGGATTGATTCCCACTGGATGCCCCTCTACTGTCCCTTTGGGATGCACAGCAAAGCATCTGCATGTGACCAGATATCCCTCTGCTGCAGAAACGAACACACTGGTGCTCCAATAGGAAATGCCACAGCTCTCGCTTATCAATAAGAAACACAGACTGTGTTCGGAGGTCAAAAGGAGAGATTCCCATGCTTGGGAATCAAGTGACTTTGTGTTCAAGAACTTTGAAAGTAACTTTTTTATCTCTCTTTTTGTTTCGCATTTTGACTTTGCTCCCCTACTGCTTCCCTATGTGCATGCATTTTTGTGTCGAGTTTAAGAGTACGCCTTCATCCTTCCATCTTTCATTGGGAAAAACTCCATAGATGAGAAGCAAAAGTCTTCAAGAACATAATAACGATGTTTTTCTGACAAGGAATTTTATTTGTTCTGCTTATCTTCGAAAAGTTCCAGGCATGAATAAAAATGTAAAACCAGATTTTGTCCACTTTATTTGGTTGTCAGGAACATTTAATTAGAAGTGGAAGTTGAAACACTCATCATTGGTTGTGATTGTGCATCAAGTTGTGCTTACATGTCTTATTATCTCATCCTGCACATGTACGCTTGGCACCATCTTGCTTCTCCAAATCCTTTCTTCTCAGAACACCGTCTTCTCCTTTCAACATTCCTCCCGGTGTGTCTCCCCATCTTTCCGTGCAGCAGTCGTTTGTTTCAGGATGACTTTGATCATGAGCTCAGGACAGTAATCTACTGGAAGCCAAGTGTTTCTATATGAGACAGCTAATAACTGGGTCATATATGCCATCAGCTGGACCTGTAGGGGGCGCTACCTCTAAGTTCTTCCAACGTTTCCCTTTCCTGTTCGCCAACAGTGACTTGGCAGAATTCAAATTTCCAGACAAAAGTCAAGGTGGTGTGTTAAAGGTAAGTGACCTTAAAAAGAATACTTTTTCAACTGGAATCAGGCCAAACTAAGAAAGATTGCAGTGGCTTAAATTGCTGTTATCAAGTTTTGTTCAATTTAAAATTTTCTTTATGATTAAACTTAATCACATTCTCCTTTAAAAAATCTGACACATCCAAAACTTGATCATAATGACTGGTTTCTGTTTGACGTTTTTCATGAATTACATAATTTTCATGATGAAGATGTTCATTCAAGGCTAATCAAATATAACCAAAGTTTCATGAGTCAGAATTTCAGAAGAAATCACAAACCAACCATTGTCCGTTCCAAAAATGGAAAGTAATATGTAACTTCCTCCATCCTGATCTGGGTCCAAACATGTTAGGATTAATTACTTCAATGTTTCATTCCAGGCTGAATTCAAAGAATTCAATGGCTTTAATAATCAGAAAGAGCAGGTCTTTTTTTGTCTGCAGAAACAAACTCTTTAAATACAGAAACAGAAAATTTAGAAAAGACAAACATGCAAATCTGAGCATAACTTTGCTTCTCTTAAGAGTTAGAAATGTCTTGATATTTATGTAACGGAGAACAGCATTGGTCTAATATGTTATTGATGTGGCATCATTCAGTTATCAGCATCTTCTTGCATTTCAAGTGAGAAACCCTCATAATCTGGTTAAGGATGCAGAACTATTGAAAGGGTCCCAAACCATCCATCCATCCATTTTCCTTTGCTTATCCAGGGTCGGGTCATGGGGGCAGCAGCCTAAGGAGGGAGGCCCAGACTTCCCTCTCTCCAGCCCCTGAGGCCAGCTCCTCCGGGGGAATCCCAAGGTGTTCCCTGGCTAGCTGAGAAACATAGTCCCTCCACCGTGTCCCTTTGTTCTCCTCCCAGTTGGACGTGCCCAGAAAACTCAAGTCTCAAAATAGTAATAAAGTTCAGTTTGAACAATATCTTTAAACCTCTAGACTGCTGCCAATTTTGCACACTTAGAAGCACAAGCAGGTTATTAAATGTTCAAAACCTTTCTGCAGAATCCTCTAACACTCATCTCAACTCTTTTACTCTTTTAAGCTAATGATGACTCTGACCTAAACACTGCTTTGTTAACGTTTTCACCTTATTGACCATATAGAGTACCACTCCCTTCTTCTTGCACATGTCTACATCGTGCATCCTATCTGCCAGCTGAACTTAGTCTTCCTGGCGTGTTCAGATGCTGGCTTTCCCAGACACTGGTGATATAAAGAGACACAGCAGGAAAACCTGCCGCCAGCTCTTGACCTTTTGTGCATAAGAGCCCTAGCAGTACAAATTACAGCCAACCTAATGCTGCCCACCTACACTCAAACTACTGAAGCAGCAAAAGGAATACAGCCTGCTGTAGAGCCACTCTATGTCCTGCAGTGCTGAAAATAGCAAGCAAACTGGTGACAGGGCAAAAAGGGCAACTGATAGTTGGACTTTATTAAAAATTACAACCTTTAATATCCATAACTGTTAGCATCGTGGACACAACGTGACATTTCTGTCACTAGATCACTTTAATTAAGAGATACGGGAACTAAACTTCATCCATCCATGTACTTGCTAATTCTTTTTAAGGTCATGGGGAGTGAATCCATCCCAGGAGTCAACAGGTGTGAGGCGGGTTGCACCCTGGACATCACAGAATCAAAACAAACTCCAAACTGGAGTGCTACCATCTTAAAGTAACTCCATTCTCCTAACTTTTACAGCTCTTTGCATGAATATCATCTATAAACAAATACATCACTGAATAATTTGCATGACATGGTCATTTCAGAATTAGTATTAAGAAAATCCTGCAGGATTTGGCCCCTTGGATGCAACAGAAATGCAACATTTTGCTGCGGGTGCTGATCTTTATTCTAGTAAATGACTGTTATGCAACATTGAAAGTAGTGTAAATGGTTGTGACACAACACTACGATGACATCTTGAAGATTGAAGTTCTTTGGTTTTTAGATGGCAGCAACAAGCGTCGGAGCACATTACTCCTGTGCTGGCATATCTGCTCTGGCTCCCCGTGCACTTCAGGGCGAAATTCAAGGTGCTAACTCTGGTGTTCAAGGCTCTTCAGGGAACTGCTCCTCCTTACTTGGCTAGCCTTTTGAACAGGCATGTTCCATCAAGAGCTCTCCATTCAGCTGATAGGGAACTGTTGGTGGTTCCACGTTCGAAGTACAAGTCACGGGGGGATCGTGCGTTCTTGGTGTTGGATCTGAGGCTATGGAATGAACTGCCTTTAACCATGCGCCAATCACTTTCTTTGCTGGTTTTTAAGTCCCGTTTGAAGATGCATTTCATTACATAATTGCTTTCCAACAGCGGATGTCGTAGCGTGGCTTCATTGTCCTGCATGTAATGTGACATTTTTATTTGGTTTTATGTTTTATGGCTGTTTAATACTGTTTTACTTGTACTTGTTGTTGCTTGTTGAATTGTCCAGCCCCTTTGGCATCTGATAAGGTGAAACGAAACGGTTCTGGTAGCTTCTCTGTCCTGTAGGATGTAAACACGATTTATCCAAACAGGATCTCAATTTAGAACCTAATTAACACAACATCTACTCACAATCTCCTTGCCAAGATGTCAAGATTCAGTTTAGAGACTTTCTTCCTATCAAGTAAAACCAATACACCAAAAGTTACCATTGACTTACAACTCCAGTTGTTTCCCAGTACAAGGTGCAAAGATTTCCAGTTAAATCAAGTGTCTTTAAGTTTTATTGCAGTGCTGCAAAAACATCTCAAACCTATAAAAGAGGAAATTATACTTACTGTCCAGAGAATAAAGCATAAATGCAGAAATATGCTTCAGTAAAACAAAAGATGAGGCAAACGATGCCACTGACCCAAAAATAAGTTCAGCTGTTTTATCATTTTATATTTTATCCAATAAAGAGACGACCCAAGGGTGTGAGTTTTCTCTGCATATCCTTCAAACGTGGCGGTTTGAGGCTACGGTTCCTTTGACTGACAATCTGCAAAGTCACCAGAAAATATTACAAATTTTTGATAAAAAAAAAGTCCATTACTCACTCTCAGAGAGAACACTGGAGCACCGGTATGCTGCTGCTATCATCTCATTTTTTTAATATTTCAAAAAGTGTTTTAAAATGTCCCTCCAGACAGTGCAGCAGGCCGCCAATCAGCTTCTTTTTTCTTTTACAAAAGTAACACAACTACTAAAAACGTAATAGGGTGAACAGGAAGCAATGAGATTTAGGGCTTGTGCGAAACAAAGTAATGTCACAATAAAAATGTCTCTCCTGTCTCCAGCAGGCGGGCCACTCACAAAAACAGCTCAGTGGCCAGATAAGACTGCACTGTGATGTCAGAGAGGACAGGGGCACATGTGCAACCACAGATGTGCCGGTAATTACGGGGGAATGAATAGTGGTGTTTTAAGAGGAGATCGGGGGCAATTATAGTGATTTAACGCAATGGAGTCGAGCCACGAACACACACCTTCTAATTACCGGCCAAAACCTCGCAGCCAGCACGACGGATCCAACAAGGTTGCATAACAAAACAAAACAAGGGCTGCTGTGTGATGTTTATCTTTCAATATTTAAGGGTCCTGCTGATCCTGCTCCCATTTGATAGCACACTTGCTCTGTGATGTGTTTGTCGTTGCTGCTAATACCTTTGAAGGAGCTCGGTGATATATTTAGCTGCTAATCAGACAAAATTAATCTAAAGCCGTTTAGAAATTTTGTTGCATTCCAATTGCTTGCGGGACTGCATTGGATAGGTGGGGGAGGGGGTTTCCACAAGAGACTAAAACAGGGATATAATTTCATTTGATTGCCACACTCATCAAGCCCAAATGAAGATTAATGAACACATGATGGGGGATTGAAAATAATAATATTCCTGTTGTCTTTAGGACTCTAATTTGTTTGAGAACACGCTGTCACGCTACAGAGAGCTTATTGGCATTTGCTAATGGACTGCTCATTGCAATAGAGACAATAAGGTGGGGGGGACATCTGAGTACACATGAAGAGCAAAGATGAGGAGTGAAATGGAGTATGTGTTTTAAAGCCTCATTCGACGCGACTGCGATGAAGAAAAGCTTGAATGTAAGAGCGTGTGAGCAGGAGTGAGTTAGTGCATGCAGATGGTAGTAGCCACTTCCCTAAATAACTTGTTCATTGATTGCAGCAAGTAGATGCAGTATTGATAGTGTTGTTCACCCAAAGGACCCAGATCCACTAATAATTAATTGCGATTGAATAAGCAGGCAGGGCGTCTATGCTGCATTGCAGCTTTGCACAGTACACTGGAGATACAGTGTGCATGTTCAGCTCTGCATCCTGTGTGACTCATTTGCAGCAGCTAGAAAATGATGAAAGTAAAATAATAGCGGTCCAGTTGGAGGTTTACCAGTGACGAGGAAAGAACTTTACCAAAAGATTACATCACTACAGAGACTGTGCACATCCTGGATGTTTAACCCAAACCGTAGAGTCTAACCGATGTCCTGTTATTGCTTTTTAACCAAAATTTAATCCCATTAGTCCCCCACTCACTAGAGATTCAGTTTCAGCTGCAGATCTAAACTCTATCTGTTAAACAGACAAAGCAACAAACACAGGGGGGCTGCTGCACAGCACGTGTGCAGCTTATGACCTGAGGTTTAAGGGAATTATGGAATATATTAGTCACTCAGAGGTAATTATGGATCAATAAAAGACAATTGCAAAATGCACTAGTTTTTTATGTATTAATGTTTGTAAGATGTTTTAGACGTGTTCTGAAATCTGAATACATAAAAGTGGCCAAATTCATCATGAGCATGGAGTGCTCCAAAAAGTTTATTTAAAAGAAAACTGTTGTTTTAAAGGTAGCTGCATATGTTTCTCATCTCAAGCTTAATGGAAATACATTCATTATTAGTGATTTTGTTGGTAGAACTTTGGTCAATCTCTGATTGTTTAAAATGTGCTATACAAATAAAGCTGTTTGATTGATTGATTGATTGATTGATTGATTGATTGATTGATTGATTGATTGAATGAATGAATGAATGAATGAATGAATGAATGAATGAATGAATGAATGAATTGTGGCTTAGAGATAAAGATATATGTGCTCCATCACCTGGAGGAGCTCTGAGTAGAGACGCTGCTCCTTCACACTGATAAAAGTTAGTCGATGTAGTCTGTGAACCTGACTTGGATGTTTTTTTTTTTTGTTGACTCCATCTGGAAAATGTCAAGGCATGTCCCACTGGGAGGAGATCACAGGACTGACCCAGAACTTGATAGAGGGATTATTTAAAGGGAGACTAGGCAGTTTGGGCTTGTTTTTAGCACCCCCTAGTATCCGTTTATAGAACCAAAAGCAAACCGTATCTCCTCACTGTGCGTTTGTCTTTTTAACACCTTAATCTAACTGCTGAAATGTCTCCTCAGCCTTCATTAGTGTCTACAGGAGCGGTTCATCACTAAATCAAACAAATCAGCTGTGTTCATGATCTAAAACATGCTGGAAACATGCTGAAAGCAGACTGCAGCGCCAGGTATGCCAGCTCCATTTTTTTCTAAGTCCCAATAGACTGGACCGGCACTCTGAAGTTGCAAGTGGAATATTCTGGCCACAGGGGGCGATAGGGGCAGGGTGGCCTTTCATTCACCCTGAAAAGGGTCATTTTAGCACATACTGGCTCAAGAAAATGATTTTAAAAATATGAAAAATTGCAAAGTATGCCTTTAAATCCCTTCTAGGTTTGGAAAATTTGGAGATCCCCAAAGGAATATGGGAAGTATTCACAATAGAAAACAACATCCTGGACCTGTTTGTACTGTGGTTAGTGAGTAGCATACAATGGATGGATAGATAAAAATCTACATTGATACATCAATTATATAGTCATTGATCCAAAATGCAAAAATTGATACAACTATTTATGAAATGTACTTTTGTGTTGAAAATTGCTTTATTGTGACGTTCCCGCCACGTACCATTTTCCACCTGTCCCTGCACATAAACAAACGTGTTAAATGAAGAAGTTAGCGGCGTCACGGCCAGCGGTGAGAAAACAGTCAGTGAAAACTCGTCTCTCCCCTGGGAGATGATGTTACATCATGATAATGTTTCATGTCAATCTGTGGATCCTAAATCAAATCAGATAAAAATTGTATTGTGACTGAATTTGAGATATCGGCAAACATTAAGTCATAATCCACTGTATCGATATATCGTATCGTGATATAGCTAGTGATTTACACCCCTAATTAAAACACACTCTGCATATGGATGAAGGGCGCTGCAGAAAAATGTTGACAGGATGAGTTTTCATTTGTGTTTTTTAACGGGGTTAAAATGAAACGTTGGGGAGGTATTGTGACGGTAGAGTCTCCATATATGGAGATGCAGAAACAGAAAAAACACAATTAATTGCTCAACGTTACTTGAACTAGTTCCTTATTCTGGATCAGCACTTTAGATAGAAAATCCCAACATTCACCAAATAAATTTCCATTCCAAGAGGTTTTACAGTATTGTTAGGAATAACATGAGGATCTGAAGCCTCAGCCAGGGTTATTCACTGTTACGAGGTTTTGTGTAATTGCTGCAATCACTACATCCCTCGTCTCATCTGTTTAAGCCAAGTGACATTCAGTGTTTGTAAGCGGCACAGCTCAATAACACCACACTTGTGCATATGAGTTATTAATAAGAGAATGCTCTCCATGTTCACGCTCTCAGCTCTTTCTGGCTGACACTGCAGCCAGGCGATGTATCATTCCAAGCAGCACTGTCCAAATTAAAAGTAAGGAGATGCCCGAGGTTTATGAGTTCTGTCGCAGTCAGGGCCAGGGGATCACATCCAACACACAGCTGCAGATGAGATGTGTGATTCGAACGGAAGGAGATGACATCCCTATTATTTCCTGAGTCATCAAGTATCTATTCTAATACCTTTCGTCTGTCTTTCATCCCATCTCTGGTCTCTGTCACTGTGTATTTTAATGGGAATCTGCTGTTTTATTAACTTTTCAGCCAGAAGCCTGGGAAGTGGGGAAAGGGATAAAATAGTGCACAGAGATTATCTGTAGGGAATTGAGGGCCATAAACAGGATCTTGCATTTTATTTTCATCAGATTGTCGCCAAAGGTTCACAGCTTAGGCGCCTTTACATTTTTGCACAAACAGCAGCATTTCTCCAGCTGCTTAATACTTGAGAGATAATGTGCATGTGGGACTTGTGGGTAATATCTGATTCTTTCCACTACTAAAGAAAATGTGAAAGAAGAAAAAATAGATGAGAATTTGTGCAGAAAGTCACATAAATGTCAGACTCTGACAACTTGCACGACCTTTAAAATGTAATTTAGTTTTAAGGTTGACTCGTTGTCAATAGAACAGAAGAGCAGTAATTACCCAAATGTATTTATAACTCTGGATTCTGAAGAATGTGTATAAAAATGTTCTGGAGAGAATTTTTATATACATGTCACACTGTGCCTCCCTAAGGTCAGTGTTGGCGACTCCAGAGTAAAGTAATTTGCTGTTAGCCCTTATGGCCATCTATAAATGTGATGTACATGTAGGTAAGATGGGTAATAGTTAGGAGAGACCAAAACTGAGTAATAAACACAACCTAAATATGTCTTGAGCTATGCATGTCACCCTAACTGTTAGCCAGGGCAGGATCAGGCAGCTTCGGCCTCATGCTCGTACAAATTCTTTGCAGTTCGTTCTTGAAGGGGTTGACCAGCTGCAGTAGGGGTAGCTGATGAGTTAGGGCTGGGATGCCTGTTTAAGGGCCCATGGTAGCTTACCCTGCTCGCTGAGAAGAGTAAAAATGATTTGTGCTTTTTGATCAGTAGAAAAGACAGCTAGATTTAGCACAAGTTGCTTTAATAAAAGCTGCTAGAAGGGTTTGAAATGTTTCTAAATATAGAAACAAAGTGGCTAAGTAGACAACAGAGTTGCTGTTTTATGTACAGCTACAAAGGAAGACCTGCCTCACTTGGACACACCTCCAAACCTTCAACATGGCTCCAACTGTTCACTGTGAAACTAAAAGAAAACTAGATGTTACTGAGCTGTTAGATCCGTGGCACGTAGAGGAAAACACACACTAGGAATATGCTGGTGAAGGTTCTCAGTCATCCAGTAATGAACTGTGAATGTAGGGAGGTTTGAGCCATTTTGTGATGCAGCAATATGTTCTTGTCTGTTTCAGACTAGCCGTTAGCTCAGGCCTATATAGCCGTGTTTCCAATATAGGAGTTCCAGGAAATGTCTGGGAGGGGAAAACTGACTGGAAGATTCAATGGCCAACCTCTTGTTCCTCCATACAAAATCGGTCCTTTCAGGACTTTGCTAAGATGTCACTGATCAGCGCTAGAAGGACATTAATACATTAAAAGATTCATTAGGTCAAAGCATGCCATAATTAAATTTATTAGGAGGACCTGGACAGCAGCTGTGTGATGTAAAAAGTGGCGTTCAAAGACCAGAAGAAGTATAGTTTTTTACAGTGCTCTGAGACAACAAAGCACGGTGAATTTCGTTGTTTTGGGGGTAATTCTGCTGCAGTTTTCAGCGTTGGGAGTTTAGAAACGATGATTTTGAAACAACGTAAACACTGCTGCAGAGGCGGAGCCAGACATTCTATTTACCCGGGGCTTCGCCCTGAAGTCCCGGGGGGGGGGGTCGATAGCAGGAATAATGTGCTGTGCAGTGCAATTCTAGATTTATTCAACAACAGTATAATGAATGCAATAATATTGATGAGGCAAACTATAATGAATGTGAGCAACACATATTAAACACCAGAAGTGTTAATGGATCAAAATCAGGGCTTCAGGACTGGACCAGAATCAAAACAAGATGATGGTCTTTGCTCCTGACTTTCGCTACACTGGTAAATCCTCTTTATTATGGCAACATGAGATTTTGCTTCTCATCCTCATAGCTGTCTATTGTTGCTTAACGAGCTGAAACTACCTATGAATAACCCTCCTCCCTACCCCATCAAGCCCTATTGTGTTGGACTAGTTGCTTTGATTAGATGCAGGAGGAGAAACCAGAGGAGAGGAATAAAGAAAGCCATCTATGTCAAACAGGAAAGACCTGAATTAAGCAGAGGGGGGTCCTCAGGTTTCACCTTTCTAGCACCTACATTGAGCCTGATTTTTAAGCAGTTTCAGTCTAGGTCACACCCGCCCGCATCTAATCAAAACAACCAGTCTAACACAATTCGGGCTAATGACGTTGACGACTCCTCGTAGGGTAGGGAGGAGGAATATCCATTGGTAGAAAGACCTAGAACTTTCACCAGCAACTAGCCTAATTGTGCTAAAACACTGCATGACTTACTATATCTGGGATTAGTATATTTAGAAAGTATTTAGTTTAGCCATAGCAGGTAGAAACTGAAAATAAAAAAGAACACACAGCTACTCAGACTATCAATACTTTTCCTGGATTTGTTTCTCCTTGGCTGTTCTCTAATGAATAGTTTAGATAACTCGAAATTATTTGAAAAATATAATTAATTAATGAAATTTAATTTTCTTACAATATATTCTTTGCACTTTACAACATACTTTTTTCCATTCTTGTCTGGTAAGTTATTTTTATTTTAGTCTTTCTTACCTTCTTTCTCTCTGTAACTTCCCACCAAGCAAAATTCATCAGTCCACAAGCCAAACAACTATGAAAAGAACTTTCTCTTGCAAGATCATGTGGCTTCAGGTGAAGCGCCCCTCCCCTCCCCCGCTTCGCCCATGCATCACAAAAGACCCGGGGCTTTTGAAAAAACAACCTGGGCTTAAGCCCCCTAATGTATTAATTAATTAATGTATTTGTAAGAATCAATAGATAATCTGTTGAAAAAGAAGTAGAGAGTTGCAACTTTGGCAGCCTTTAAGTGACAATTGTAAATGTATTGTAAGACATCTGTTAACATTTAGTAGCTGACTGATCTAGTCATGGGATTCAGTGTTTAGAAAACATCTAGTATGAAGACACCCATATGTGTAGTACATGTGTTTTTTATAGTATTATATAGGGTATGTTAACCATTTACTTACCCTTTATAAATAATTAACGAATGACTTATAGATCATGAAACATCATGAATGACAAGTGTTGCCAGGCATGTCTTCATCATGAATAAAGCCTTTATAGTGGTGCTTGTAAGCTGTTAAGTAATTATGAGAAATATATTGTAGACGCTTTAGAAATGATTAGTTAACCATTAAGTGATGCTTACCTGATGAGTAACTAATGCTTAATAGTGTGCACTTATTATAAAGTGTTATTTTATTCTTTTTGTAACATTTTAATGTATTTAAAGGAGTCATCACCTGAAATTTTCACTTTTCCACTTAAAAAAATGTCTATAATGGCTTCCTAATGATTTTTCACTGGCTGAGAAGCCGATATTTAACATTGAAGCGTTTGTTTAATCTTGCCTTCTTCAACCAGCTCACATGCACCCCACGAGCATGCGCATTCCAAAACGAGATTAGCCTATATGTCGGCACAAAGGCTGAATATAAACAAATATGAACCAGCAGCGAACAAACCAGCACAACAAAGCTCATTTCATAACGTGAAACGCATAAATTATGTCTTACCGTTGACGATTCATGTTATAATCCGTGTTATGGGAAACAAAACTCCGATCGGTTTGTGTATTCCATCTTCACAACAGCATAAGAGCCGATGCCTGGCTGTTAGCTTGCTTTGTCCCAACACAACAACATGCGAGGGCGCCATTACACACGAGGCTCGGGCTCGTACATACACGGTTAGATCCCGTAGGTCACTGCCAGGTCGGGTTCAATAGAATAGAATAGACTTTATTTGTAATTGCTCATGTCAATTAAATTATGGATGGTCCACCCATCAACAGTGCACAAGACAATAAATAACAGTAAATATTAAAAACATAGAGGACATTATAGCAGAACAATAAGAAGTGCAATGCAAACTGGTGATTCAGATCCACCAGGACAGTTATAACTTTTGTTATTTTGGAGCAAGATGCTGAAGCTGCTTCCTGCTTCCTTCCACCAATCAACGCGCCCCTCAGTCCCGCGAGCGTCCGAGACAGCCGAAATATCGCGTGTGATCTCGTGAAAAAATATGCCCTTTACAACAAAGGATCAGAAAAGCACATTTTTCTTTTTAAATATTTAGGACATACTCTTTTTGTTTCATGAACAACATCAGGAACCTGATCCCAACATTCAGAACTACTGTTTTACCAGAAAAGAGACGGTCTTAATATTTTCAGGGATTCATGTCCAATAACGACCAGCTCAGTGGCCTAGTGGTATGAGTGTTACTGGAAGCTCATGGGTTCAGATCCACGATCGGTTCATACCCGAAATGGGACCCAACGCCTCCCTGCTTGACATTCAGCATTAAGGGGTTGGATTGGGGGGTTAAACCACCAAATAGTTCCCGACATTGGCCGTGTCTGCAGCTCACCGCTCCACCAGGGGATGGGTCAAATGCAGGGAACACACATAATCACACATCAGTGTGTGTGACAACTAATGGGACTTTAATCTTAAGATCTGCATCCCATAAAGGCTCAGGATGATACTGAAACACAGATATAAAAAATAAAAGACATATTAACAGTGATAAATACACGTCTTGTAATTGTAACAACAAGAGATCCATAAATCTTTAGTCTCTGAAGAATGTTACCGGCCCCATAAGCTTCCTCTGCCTTCAGCACCTTGGACAGTGCCTGCAAGCTGCCACTCTCCTCTCCAGCGCTGTTCCAGCTTCATTTCAGCACCATGGAGAGAGGCACACTGCTGCGCAGGACCAGCTGCAAAGAATTAGTAATTAGACTGCTCAAGCCTTTAAAAGGCTGAACGTTTCATTCAGGGGTTCTGCTGTTGTCCCCTTGTCTATGTCGTGGGTTACTTTTTAGAAGAACTTGTGTTTCACTGGAGAATTTATAGTTGTGAAACTGCTGAGTTTAAGACAGTTTTGTAGAGTTTTCTGGTTTCTAGTTTCTTGAGTTTGTTCTTTTTAGTGTTTGACCCAGTTTTCCACCAGTGTGTGACTAGCTTTTCAGTTCTGGCTTTCGTGTTTGTTACTTAAACTAATTTAAACTTTTCCTGCTTTAGAGAAAGAAGAGCGCCTTTAGTTCAGAGCCTTCCTGTTTTGTGTTCAGTACTTGCTGCTGTGGCTTAATCCAGCCTTTTGTGTTTAGTTCATTTAGTCAAGTTGGTTTTCTCCCAGTGGGATAAATTTCAGTTACTTACTCTGAGATTCGGGAGACTTGTTTATCTTGCAGTAGCTCTTCTTTACTTGAGTGAACCTTTGTTATAATAAACCTTTTTAATTGCTGCTAAGACCTCGGTTCATTCCTTTATTTTAATTCATTTCCTGTGTTACTCCATCCTCGACCTCCTAGACAGAAGGGGGCGTAACAAAGAAAACCAGAGTAAATCATTAATGTACCAGCACAAATTAGAATTACTCTGGAACGTTTAAGGACAGACCAACATAGAAAAATCAAATCTGTGCCTAGATGATGGTTTGGGATGCATCTTTTCAGTTTGGCCTGCTGACATCAGTTTTTATTTCTTAAACTCTTCTCTTGATTCTCTTCATTTTAGTCCCTTTCATGTGAGATGACCCATCTGCTGACTCTGATCCATCTCTGATGTGGAGCAGGACCAGAGAGGCAGGCAGGGCCATTTGAGACATGGCGTAAACTTAAAGGTTGTGAAACCTAACAGACTAGGTCTGTCTCTGAACACCTCGACCAGATGGCCTCTGTCTGCCAGAGAGACGGCCATTCTCACCGGTGCACAAGTCTGCCCTAAAATAAACACACGTCAGGGCGTGTGTTGTGGAGTAATTCAGCTTTGCTGGCTCCATTCGGTCTGCACATGGATAATGAAGTACTGCATGAAATGTGATACTAAAAATCATTTAACCCGTGTGTGTTTTTAGACTCTTTGTGTTGTCCCGTCCCAGAATGACCTGGCAGCCATGGAGTTCAAGTCTGTTTGATCGTGTCTGCCCGAGTCTCCCTTCTCCTCCAGAGGGAGATGTAACGGTCTGTCAGCCCCCCAGATCCGTGGACAGATGGAGACACTCATCTTTCCTCCTCCCCCTCTCTCTGTTCTCCCAGGCGGAGCTGCTCGTCCTGCCCGGGGGAACATATGTGCTGCTTCGAGGGAGGAAGAGCAAAAATTCGCACGAGGGCCAACTTCCAGATCTGGCATGCTTCCCAATTGGCTTTTTGTTATTGTTCTGTCGGACCCTTTGTCATGATGGACATGAAGACTTGGATTCAGTGTCCAACCCGCTGGATAAAACACACAGGAAGCTATTAACAGTTACTGTCTGTCAGCATATGAGGAAACTCTTTTCAAGCCATGTGAACACGGTGCAAGTTGTTAGCCTTTGCAGATTGATGCTGAAAGCTAATTACTTCATGCGATATTTCTTTCACTTTTACAACCACTGAGAATAATTAAATGCAAATTTCTTGTGGGAAGTGTTGAGCTATTAAATGGCCCCACCTCCACTTCCCTATAATCAGCTCTTCATTTAATTTTTCTATAAAAGAACAGAAAACGCAAAATTACACTCAAGTTTCTGCAAGGTGATGATAATGTTAACCCAGGAGTGTCAATCACATTGATGGTTGGGGAAATTTTCTAAAATAAATTAACTTTTTGTGTTCATTGATTCACAATTCAAAAATGTTTTAATTATTAAAAAGGCATAACTCTGGGTTTCAGTTTTAGAAAACTAAATTTGCAACAGGACATTTTTGGCTAAAATACATTTCCATTCAGATTAGAGATCGTCTCATTAGCTCTGAATTATTGATTCTTTCAAAAAGAGGTGTTGCTGGAATTTTTATACGTGATTTAGGACGATCATTTTTTATGACTTTAACCCAGAAATACACTTCTAATCTCTGACGCGTCACATTAAGCTTGAGAAATCAAACAAATAGCTTAAAACGTGTTTTTGTTTCCATCAGCACAAAACAGTTTTGATTTTCTAATGCATTTCATTTAAAAAGTTTATATAAAAGGGAAGTTTGAAAGTGGTTTATGTTTAAAAAGTTTAAACATAAATGATGACATTTCAAAGAAAATGCAAGCACTTCTTCTAAAAATGCCTTTTTGTCTTTAGATGCTGCCTTTTGGACTGATCTTTGCTCCATAATAATGAATATTTGAAGGCAAGATGAAGTTTTTTGTTTGATCATTAGATTTCAAACCTAGAATTAAACTTTAATGTAACATGAAAACATCAGAGTTGGGTTTTCAGGTGTATTCTTTAGGAAAACACGGGTTTAGGACCCGTTGTTACTGAGATGCTGGAGACCAGGAGATCACACCACCCATCACGCTTCACGACTGAGCGTGATCCTGAAAGGAAAATTACTACACAGCAAATTAACTCAGTGGAGTGTGATTAAAAATATTTTTGTGAAACTAATTTGCACTTACTGTAGCATAAAATTAAAGGTTGTGTTGGAACAGTTGGTTCAATTTTCAGAGGACCATCAGGACTTTTGTAGGTTTAATGAGGAGCCAAATCGCCCCTTTTTCTCCCGTTAGACATCATGTGTTTGTGACAAACTGATGGTGAATCTGGCTGTTAAAAAAAAACACATTAGAATAAAACACAATGATATCTAGAGTATATAAACCACTTTTTGACATGAGATTAAAGCAACATTCCGCAACTTTTACATCTTAAAATTATGCTTTTTTGTAAAGTTTTTGCGTCATACTATCATCTATTATATTCATTTTCATACCTGTGATAGTGTTGGGGGGTCCCACGTCTGTTTACTGCGCTATACAGTTTTTGTGCTTCAGGTAGCCGCAGGATGTACTGACTGGGTGTCGTTTTACGGCAGAATATGGCAAGCCAAAGGGATAAAAAAAGCATGCGTTCTAAACGCACGTTATGTCCGCCAAAATGTGCGTCTTGAACGAGCTTTTTGGCAGACATAATGCGAGTTTAGAACGCGCATTTTTTTTATCCCTTTGGCTTGCCATAATTGTATAACGTAGACTCGCTGTAGCAGCGGCAGATTCACCAAAGAAAGCTAGAAATCCCTTATCAAAGGAATATAGGAAAAGAAAAAGAGAACGTCAAGACGCGCATTTTGGCGGACATAACGCGCGTTTAGAACGCACACTTTTTTATCCCTTTGGCTTGCCATATTTTGCCGTAAAACGACACTTCCATCGCTACCCGATGCACAAAAACTGTATAGCGCAGTAAACAGACGTGGGACCCCCCAACACTATCACAGGTATGAAAATGAACATTATAGGTAATACTATGACGCAAAAACTTTACAAAAAAGCATAATTTTAAGGTGTAAAATTTGCAGAATGTTGCTGGAGAACCAACAAGATTTTCAGCTGAAGTAACAAAAAATCCTGATTATTTTTACTTTCAGAAAAAGAAAATGTTTAGAGAAACTAAGAACTACAACGTCCACCTTCCTCTTATAATCGTGTTCAGATTTCAAATGAAAAACGTGAGAATCTATATAATCTTAATGAATATGCATGTAATCATGTGAAAATGCCCCCTAGCAGGCATCACAGTAAAAAAGATGTGAGGTAAAATAAAACGGGAGGAGCTGGATTTTGGGTGAGTCTCGTGATTTTGGTGTGTGTGTGTGTGTGTGTGTGTGTGTGTGTGTGTGTGTGTGTGTGTGTGTGTGTGTGTGTGTGTGTGTGTGTGTGTGTGTGTGTGTGCGCGCGCGCGTGTGCGTGTGTGTGTGTGTGTTTCCCTCTTGTGGGCTGACACAAAGATTGGCCTATTTGAAGTGAAGAGAGCGGATCTTTATGAGCTCTTCATGATATGGCAGGGAGACATCAGGGTGACGGGTGTTCTAACCCATTCTCCTCATGGTCATTGTGTGGAAGAGAAATGCGGGAGTATGACAGCGGAGAGAGCAAGCAGAATATAATCATCCTTTACCTCTGCATGGCCTCAATCGAGCGGAGCGGCCCCTTTCTTGTCCTCTGCAGACATCCGAGGTCTGTCTGTAGTGACAGAATGAGAGGCCTTAACTGAATGGTTGGAGAAGACATGAGAGCTAGTCAGCTAGCGTGTGTGTGTGCGTGCGTGCGTGCGTGCGTGCGTGCGTGCGTGTGTGTGTGTGTGTGTGTGTGTGTGTGTGCGTGTGTGTGTGCGTGTGCGCGTGTGTGTGTGCACTCTGCAGATTGGCCTTAATAGTGACGAATGAAGAATGAAATGCTAATTAGCATCAGAAATTAGGGTGATTAATATGAGAGGCAGAAAATAAGCAAACAATGAAAGCTTCTATGTTAAGATGGGTGAAACTGATCTAAAAGTTAAAAGATGGAATCATCAACTCCTGGGATGAGAATCAGCTCCTCTAAATCCGAGACCATGGTCTTGAGTCAGAAAAGGGTAGAATGCCTTCTCCAGGTCAGGGACGAGGTCCTGCCCCAAGTGGAGGAGTTTAAGTATCTCAGGGTCTTGTTCATGAGTGAGGGAAGGGTGGAGCGTGCATCGATAGGTGGATTGGTGCTGCGTCTGCAGTGATGGGGGCATTGTACCAGTCTGTCGTGGTGAAGAGAGAGCTGAGCCAGAAGGCGAAGCTCTTGATTTACCGGTCGATCTACGTTCCTACCCTCACCTATGGTCACGGGTTTTGGGTAGTGACTGAGAATGAGATCATGGATACAAGCGGCCGAAATGAGTTTTCTCCACAGGGTGCCTGGGCTCTCCCTTAGAGATAGGGTGAGAAGCTCGGTCATGCTGGAGGGGCTCGGATTAGATCTGCTGCTCCTCCACATCGAGAGGAGCCAGTTGAGGTGGCTCGGCATCTAGTTAGGATGCCTCCTGGACGCCTTCCTAGTGAGGTTTTCCGGGCACGTCCAACCAGGAGGATATGTTTCTCGGCTGGCCAGGGAATGCCTTCAGATTCCCTCAGAGGAGCTGGCCCAAGTAGCTGGGGAGAGGGAAATCTGGGCCTCTCTGCTTAGGCTGCTGCCCCCACGACCCGACTCTGGATAAGCAGACGAAAATGGATGGATGGATCAACTTCTTTCACTAAAAGACGAATTTTATTAAGGTGAGGTTCACTGATTCTTTTTGAAAAACGATCGGTAGCTAAGTTTCACATGCATGCAGAACATGAAAACAGTCTTCAACCCTTATTTTCTGCATTAGCCGACAAAAGAAACTAGACGAAAAACGATCGGGTCAGATAAAGCAACACCAAAGTTGCAGACTACCAAAATGTGTTTGAGCTTAATACCACTGACCACTAATATAAATGCATCCTAATGCATGCATGTGTTGCTTTTGTTAGTTTGCAGAGAGCCTCTGAATTCCTTCAGCAGCATCAGAAACACTTGATCCCAGACGGGTGGTTGTGGGTAACCTTGTACCTACAGTGAACGAACCACAGGAGGGCATGTTTCCACCACAGGCTGGACAGCTGCAGCTGAAAGGACGGTCTGATGGTGATGGATGAGAGAGGCCTGAGCAGAGAGGTAAAGAGGGTGAAAACAAGACAGAATGCAAGAAGGGAAGTTGTTTTCTAAAATGGGTTTTAGATTCTGATGAAACTCGTTTTCTTTAGATCATTCCTGATCATTAGGTCACAGAGAAAGCTGCTCTTCACACAACAAAACATCCTTGTGTCGAACCATCTGGAGTTTCTCAAGGACAGACAGAACTCAAACCTCTATTTATGTAATTATCTACCACCTGTCAAGCTACATTTTTGTGGATATCTTTTTTTACAAGTGGCCTGTTGACGCTTTGTTCATACCAAGAGTCCAGCGTTGATGTTCGTCAGTCTGTTATCTTTTTCCTCTGTATCCGGGGTCGTCCGAGCCGCTAAAAGTCCCATCATTCTCCTGGCTTCAGCGTTTGAGGCCTGGAAGCTCCGCCGCCTCCTCTGTGACAAAGTCTCCTCCATCCAAAGTTAATTTTTAATGACACACTTTGTTATGTGGGTCCATAGGGGGCTTTTAGCGGCTGTGCTTTAATAACACGAGTCTCACTGCTCGGTCCCATCTGAGAAGGCTTCATTAAAGGTGGCGACAGAAAAAGAAAGCAGTTTGAAATCCCAGATTTGAGCCAATTCAGACTTTTCACATCTCTGTCCGTCTGTCATGGGCTTTTAATGGCTTTATTTTCATTTTTATGTCAAGTACTATAAACAAATTTGATGTGACAGACAGTGATGGAGTGAAAAGTGTGTCGTTTAACTCCAGATAGAGGGCCACGCACACAGAACAATCAGTAGTTTGTCATGGAATCTTATATCCTCACAAGGTTAAAAGACATTTTCATCCAGTGTGGCTGCAAGATGTCAGAATTACAGTGTATAAATCCAAAAGATAGGTCAGAATAATGAGCAAATGCATGAAAACAACTGTTGATAAAGTCATGAAACAATCATCTGTTGCTGTTTTTAGTCAGTAGGGTTAATTGGTGAGTCTGAGACGGCACTAGCCTCTGTGTGGTGATGGGATCACATTCATGCTGTCAACAGCCCCAACGGGCTTGGCAATAGAACCATATGCTGCCAGTTTGATGCCAAGTGGGTCTGGTTTTGTGCTGTCCAGCTTCATTTTTGTTTGACCGTTTGCCATGTGCTAAAAAGTGTATTATTAAGCTACTTCCTGACCCTGATGGCCACCAGCTATGAATTATGATGGATGTAAAGACCTGTTTCATCTGGACTTGGATGTTGTTCTAGAGATGAAAAAAGTACAATCCAAACATTTCCCAAAATAATAAATATGTATTTATGCATTTGTTTTCTTTGGCTGACATTAAGGGAACATTTAAAACACAGATCTCATTATAACAAGAGCATTTTTGGCATGATATTTTATTTTCAGTCATAAATAACTGTTGTCATGGTTTCTCAATTCATTGTTTGAACTTATTTAGATGCTTAGTTGGATTTGCACCTATTATCGTCTTTGTTTCTATGTTAACTGTCTCCTACGAGCTGAACTGGAGCAACACTTTAACCCTGTTTTTGTTTTGCAACTTGTTCCAATTGAATTCTAACGCCCAGTATTTGTTTGTGGAAGAACAAGGTTCTTAAATCTCTCTTCTTCTTTTTTATTCCTCTCTGTGATATCCAGAGAAAAATGGCACCTGGACAGGAAATTGCCACCATTACGTTGTTACCAGTAGAAATTAAATGTCATTTAATATCTCAAAAGCTGTAAGACAGTTGTAAGCATGTTGTTTTGCACGCTATTGAACTGTTTTCTAATAATGTTCTGTTGTTAAATAAAGTAAAGGAAGGAGAGAAAAAATGTTTCCCTAGCAGTTTTTAAATGTTCCCATTTAATTAATTATCCAAATAATTGTTTGTTGCAGCCCTAGTGTGTAGCTTTTTTATTTGCACCTATTATAACATTACTCACCTGATTGCTCCTGCCCTCCCCCCCCCCATTTTTTTTAAATACAGTAAGTGTTTGCACGTAAATTCTCAATAAAACAGACAAACTACTTTTAAATATGGATTCCGTATCATCATAACACAAAATATTGTGATATTTCAGTGTATTGATATTTTCTTTCATCCATAATAATATCCCATTTCAAGGTGCCGCCATGTTTTGTTTGACCTAGAGTCTGTGCATTACTGACCAGTCATGGTGATTAAACCACTGCAAAAACTGATTTCTAAGAAAGTAAAAAAGCTTAATTTTTAGCCATTTTATCTAATTTTTAGTCTAAAAACAAAATAAATTCTTCTCTAGAAAAATAGCAATTCTTAAAATAAGGTAAATATGATTAAACATGGTCCAAATGTTCTTGCTTTGTGTAAAAAAAAAAATCTGCCAGTGGGGTAAACAAAAGTTGCTTGGCTAGAAATCTTAAAATTTTTAAGTAATGCTATTTTTCTAAAGAATTTATTTTCTTTTTAGACAAAAAATAAAATGTCTAAAAATGAGGATTTTTTACTTTCTTATAAATCATTTTTTGCAGTGTGAGGAATATTGTTACTTTTAAAACCATTTCTTTATATGGAGTAGGCAGAGCTAAAGCTTATACAGCAGCCAGCCACTAGAGGGCGGCTCTTCTGTTTTAGATTTAACTTTTATTATTCTATTCACATAAAGAAAAACCAAGTTGGCGTCCATCATTCTGAAAATGAATACTGTTGACTGAAAGACCTGAGAAGTCAGAGTTTGGGTTTTCTGTTTTTTCTTTTATCTAATGTTAAAACTTTAATGACTAATGGATCCAGAGCAGTGTTCATCCTCAGACGGGTATTTTTCTACGAAACAGGTTGGACTACCTGTTTTTAATGACGCAGAAAGGACTTTGAAGTTAAGTGGAGCTGCTAGTAATTATTCTCTATGACAACTTGCACTTCTGTTCGCTGCCAAAACGAACACCTGGCTCTTGGCTTGTTGCTACAATAATGAAGGAGGGAAAAAAGAGGCTACAGCTGCGCTATAGTTGTATTTAGCACCTAAATTAATAAATTTCTCCCATAGGCTTCAGTGAAGTAGATAAGACAGTTTATCGGATGCAACTCTTTGCTTTTTTTTTTTCCATCTGTGTAAAGATGTAATTTTCTTTTTTTCCTCCCGAATTTTCTGTTGAGAGAATAATTACCCGAAAGAAAACAAAAAGTCTTGAAACAAGGAATGCAAAAGAGCATCCTCCCATGTTGTGTAACAACAGGCTGCAGAATTAGTTTGTTTTATACATTTCCACATCCGGGACGTGAAAAATCCACGTTATTATTTTGGTGAACAGAACACACGGTTAAAACACGGATTTTCCATTAAGAAGCTGCTGTTCTCGGAGGAGGGATGATTAAATATGCAACTTCAAGTCAGCTCAAGTAATGAGGGAGATTTATTTGAAATGTTTACGCTGCTCTATTTTCTGCAGGATGAGTTCATCTTGTCAATTTTCAGACTAACTTAAGGATAACTTGTCTTTTTTTTGTCCGTTTAGCTTTTAATCATTAAAGCAGCATTCCGCAAGATTGCAGTTATATGGTCTCTGTCGCCCTCTAGAGGTTTGCTGCGTAACGTCACTGTCGTAACATTAAATCTCTCTCTCGGGCATAAAAGGCATGTTTACATTCCAAATATCAGGCAAAACAACGAAAACAAACTTTTCCACCTCCACACATTGAATAAATAGTTTTATCAGGACTGTATAACAACTTTATGCCCGACCAAACACAATAACCCTGGTGAAATCATTTATTACTTACCTAGCCATTAGCAGCACGGCTAGGTTAGAGTCCGTAGTTCATGCTGTTCTTTCTAAAAGAGCTCTCCAGCGAGGAAAAGACGGCCCTGTATTAACTCTGGTCTTTGCTCTTGCTCTATCACGTTCTTCTTTTCTTTTCCTATATTCCTCTGATAAGGGATTTCTAGCTTTCTTTGGTGAATCTGCCGTTGCTACAGGGAGTCTACGTTATACAATTATGGCAAGCCAAAGGGATAAAAAAATGCGCGTTCTAAACTCGCATTATGTCATGGACATAATGCTCGCTTTTAGAACACGCAAGTTTTTGCCCCCTTTGGCGTCAAAACGCGCGTTCAAGACGTGCATTTTGGTGGACATAACGCGCGTTTAGAACACGCGCTTTTTTATCCCTTTGGCTTGCCATATTCTGCCGTAAAACGACACCCAGTCAGTACTTCCCTTGCTATCCGATGCACAAAAACTGTATAGCGCAGTAAACAGACGTGGAACCCCCAAACACTATCACAGGTATGAAAATGAATATAATAGATAATAGTATGACACAAAAACTTTACAAAAAAGCATAATTTTAAGGTGTAAAAGTTGCGGAATGTTGCTTTAAAGTCAAACAATTGCGCTTGAAGAATAGAAGAAATTTGTCATTTTGCTTAAGAATTTTGACTAAAATGATCATCTATTAATCATTTTTGTTGTATCTACTCATTGTAAAGCTCTCATGGATCTTTCTAGCAGTAGATAAAAGACAGCTGATTTTGATTTAACCCGAGAGTTTGAATAAAACAACAGGCTTTGTGTGTGTGACTCAGATTGCAACACTTGCAGTACTCTCCATTTAATTCATGTAATTTTGCACTCCCTCCTCGCAGGAGGGAAGAGCTGATTGCAGTCCTCTCCCTGTCTTTTTCAATAAGCCCAGCTCTGTCGCCTCCTCTTTCAGTCAGACGTATGTGCAGAGTGACTGTCAAGCCGCCCAGACCCATTTACTCCAGCACGCAGCACATCCAAGCTGCTCAGTCTGCATCACGGCTCCTCCAACAACTCGCTTTCCGCTCGCAGTCACATTCAAAGGCTTTGAACTTTTGAATTTAGCTCACCTCCGATGTGCCCCCCGCCATCCCAGCTCTCCTCCCTATCTTCTGACTCCCTCTCCTTCCCTCAAGCTCCACTCAAGGCTACATGATAACACACTTTGGGGAGAACCACTTCCCCTCCCCCAAGAGCAGCCCAAACCGAGAGCATATTCACTCCATCACAGCAGTGGTGTAGCAAAACTGCTGTCACGCTGAGTTTGCTATGTTAATATGTCTGCAAGCAACACCAGCCCGGCCTTAAAAATTCTGTGATGGAGGTACGGGGTGTGCTTCTTGAAGGGGAGCCATTTGGGGGTGGTTAGAAAGCACAATTGCAGGTCTTCGGGGGTAAGGAGAGGGAATGTTTAGAGAATCAGAAGAAGGAGCAGATTATTCACATTTCCTCTAAGAGCAGCTGAATTCCCAATTTAAAAACTGCTCAGAGGAACGGAAATGAGAGGAAACTAAAGCCAGAGCAGCTCCACACGTTCTCCTACAGGTTCCTCTTTGAAACGAGCTGAGACAAGAGGCTTCAAAGGGCTCGACTGACACCTGGTGAAGCTTTGAACCGTGTCCTTCGACCATCGCGTGGGAAGGTAGACACTCCCTTTAATCACCCACTTACAAACAGCATGTATTAAGACAGACATAGTCAACATGTCAACATTGCTTCACTTGTAACACAAACGAGTTTCTGCTGAGGCTGTAGTCAGGAGGTAAAACGAGCATCAATCCTGTGGAACAACCATACAGCAAACATCGTCCTGGAGGGTTTTCTATCAACTAAACTCCTCTAAACGGGTTTATAGAGTTATTTCATTTCTTTTCCTTTAATAATAATGACTGGCATTGAATTGTGTATCATTGGAAAGGCTGATTAGTTACCTTTAAGGTACGACTTTGAGGATCTTGCATGTGTGGAATGAGCAACACAGCTCAATGATTGTGTCGCACCCTAAAAAATGTGCCATGATACCCTCTAGCATTCTCCTGTTGGTGTTTATTCTTTAATCGGAGCTGCTTGGTGGATTGGAAGATTGCATTCACACAGTACTAATGAAAACGACCTCATATACATCATTTTATACTATCAGGGACCTCAGAAGGGTCACATGCTGGTCACCAGTCTGCTCACATGATGCTGCAGAATGGCACCTGTTCCACAACCAGTGTGATGTTGTTGGTCACACAAAACACATACAGGCTACCCAAGCTGATGGGTTGAGGTCTTGACTCACATTAGGTCTTTTTATTGTTTCCAGCCCTGAAAGTGCTTTTTTGTGGTTCTGCTGTTTGGTGGAGTTGCTAATGCTAACTGCTAGCTTCTACCAGCCGAGACGTGCGCTCTTTTCTGGATGCTAAACCAACAACAGCCTTCCCCGTTGCAAGCCAAGATGGGTCTGAGCATTTCCCAGTCTATTTTCTATCAGTGGCAATGCAGGAAATAGGGGTAGAGGACTATTTTCATGTTTAGCCTGCATTTTAAACTCAGAGTGACTGATTATATTTAAAAAAATAACAGTGAACTTGGTCTTTAAAGACTAGTAAATAAAAATAATAAATGATAAAACATCCTAATGTTTTGACCAACTTTTAGGCTGACTTGGAAAAAGAAAAGAGGAAAAATGCAAAGTAACAGTATACTAACTTTTTTTTATATAATTTGCATCCTCCTAATGCCTCATCAGGCCCACAGACCAGTTGATCTGACGTTTGAACAAAGATTGTTTCCTAATTTTAAAATTGCAGAAGCAACCCTGCAGTGCAAAGTCATGCTGCAGCCATGTATTGGATCTAAGGCTGCATTAAAGCTGCTTATCTTTATTTTGTGAAACTTGACAAAGATCTGAAGCATAAGAAAATTGTCCTTTTTCTCAAAATCATCCAATCCAGCCAGAATGTGAAGAGGCCACTGTGTGTGTGCTCTGTGTGTTGGGACGATGAGCAAAGCCACAAGCAGGTCAAGAGTGGATGAACCAGTATGTTGATGGAAAATAAACAATTGGTAATCCATGTTGCTGATGAATAAGTAATGCGCTCCAGACTTGGGGGCCACACTTGAAGGCACGGGGCATATGGGGACTGAGGAGGGGCACAGATGCTCCTCGAGGCCAGAGGGCAAACTTTAGAGGGAGAAAACAGAGAACGGAGTGGAGACATGCTGGTAGGGATGAGGGAGGAAGATGGAATATGAGGCCAAGAGAAATGAGTGAGTGTTCTTTGATTCTAGTGTTCAGAACGAATTCTCAAACCCAGCTTCTCAGGAGTTAGTTCAGGGTCTTGTAGCAGCGCTTGGAGGAGGCAGCCTTTTGACTCTGACCTCCAGCAGAAGCTCAAAGAGGAAAAGTTCTCAGCTGTGACGAGACTCCCTTTGGAAAAGCTCAACAAACACACAGATCAAAATTCCCAAGTAAACCTCCAAACTCAGCTCAAACATGAAGCGGCCGTGCACACACACACTCTCACGTTTGGCAGCTGCCGCGGAGCACCGAGAGGATCTCAGCACCATCTGCTGGTGGCTTTGTTATCAAGCTGCTCCACTGTGTCTGAGGGCGAGTAAACAAATCCGTTCCCTAAAATCACTTTCTCCATCGTCTTTGCCAAGCCTGCCTCTCTTTCCATTTAACACCTCCTCTAAGCCAAGAAACTAATCTGACTTGATTAGTTACAGTTTGCCAGTGCAGCAGTATACTATCTTTTATTATCCATCAAGAGGGAGGAAGGTGGTTTAGATTTTTAAAAATGGGATTTCAGGCGTCGCTTTGAGGCGCCTGGCAACTTAAAAATGGTTGAAAAAACAAAATACAAGAGAAGATTGTCATCTTTTTTATTTTTGCTGATAAAATCCAATTTTGACACAGTTTTCATGGATTTTTGAACAAAGATATGGTCTGTTTTATTATTAAAGGTTGCTTAAACAGGCAGTCTAGCTCTTTGTTGCATTTTTATAACAGTAAAAGACTCAAGAGACAAAAGTTGTTTCACTACAATCTACAAAGTCCAAAATATCCTAATTTTCAAATGTAGGACGCGTCCCTAAAATCACATTACTTATTAAAATGCAGCACTGGCTCTTTCATTACAGCCACAATGCCGGGCCATCTGACAGACTGTAGAATAAAAACTAAAAGACTGGGTTGTTTTCCAAAAATCTTTGTCAAAATAGCATTTGTTTCAAATTATTACAAAAAAAAGTTTTTCAGTCTTTACAGGTTCACAAACACACACACACACACACACACACACACACACACACACACACACACACACACGCGCTCGCAAAGGAGAAAATGAGATTTACTCATTAACCAAACTTATTTACTTAAACTGAAAAAGATAAACAAACATAAATGAGATTCTTCATTTTGGTAACTGAGAAAATAAACGCTATCCACCCTGAACATCTTTAGTGTTGCATTTAAAGTAGCACTGAGCAGTTTTCTGCTCATCCGCCCTAATGGTTGAAAGTGGAAGTACAACTATCGTAAACAACCCTGCTGCAGCCTGCTGTAGCTAGCGCTAACAACAAGCTAACACTAACATGAGCCAACTGATACTAAAATAAACCACGAAGTAAAAAGATCCACACTGTGGACAAAAAAATATTATTACTTACAAGTTCAGTAGGAACAAAGCCAGGTCACCATCAGTTCGTGGTTTTGTAGCCTTTAGCTCCTCAAACTAGCATAGGCCACACCGATGTTCACTCTGGTTTTAGCTCTTTGCTTCACTTCCAAAGACATTACTCTCTTACTTTTACTTCCAGGCTCAGAAATGGTGCCAATAGAAAAGCAAACTTCTTTATCGTCTTCTTGTGCTTTTTATTGATGATTGACGAACTGAAAATGCTAACCGCTAGCATTACAGCTAACAGCCGTATAATGCAGATATAAGAGCGCCCCCAAGAAAACCTACCCGCTCCACAAAACTTTCAAGTCAGCCAGCAGAGGGCTGCAGACTGGTGTCAAATATGAAACTGGTCAAGTTTCTAACCCAACAATCACTGAGATCAATGTTAAAGCTCTAGTTTAAAGTTTAAAAAACTATTTAGTGTTACTTTAAAGTGTTAAAAACTCTTTAGTGTTGCTTTAAAATGATCAAAATCTAGCAAGAAAAATCACATTATTATTGCTTTAAAGATCCCATATAAACTCCAATGATATATATTTTAAAGCACCTTTATTTTTGTGTGATGCTGTTTGAATAAACTCACAGATTTTACAACATTGGAGCAGAACTATCATTTAGCATCCCACAGATTAGAAATGAGAAAGAAAACCAGATTCATTTTCACTGAGTAAACTTCTCATAACTTCACCTGAGTCAACCATATTAATCCAGCGTGCTTCTGTGATTGCCTAAAACAAACAGTGACTCTAAATGAACGTTTCTCTGTGTGACGGCAGAGTCGTAGAAAAACAGAGAATTTAAAACAAAACGAAGATGTGATTCAGTATTTCTGATCTCTTTGATTCCCACGCTGTGACATTCTGAGCCAGGGTGAGAACAACCCCAAAATTATTCTTTTCATTCATTATTCATGACCTGAGGGACATCCTGACTTGCCCTCTTACTGCTTTGCCCCAAGTCAAACCCTCGCTCTGCTGCATTCCCCTCATCTGTTCCTCCTTTCTCGTGTGAGATCGTTCTCTCAGCTCCTGACTGATTACTTATTTACATAAAGCGTATAGTGAAGCGGGCTGAGGCGGCGCGGAGAGCATCGGCATGCGTTTGGATTATAATCAACTGTAATTATGGAGTGACGCAAGAAATGTCCATTAGAGAGTTTAGGCTAATTATGCAAATATTAGCAAATGGATTTCTGTTGTTTCTAGAACAATTAGTTTAAGATTCATTTTCAAAATATGCTTTTTAAACGTCAATGTTTCACCGGAAAAAAACTCTAAAACCATAATTATATTTTTAAATGTCAGTTGACAGCAGTATTAAATCAGGTGGTGTGTAGCTGCACACACACACTCTGAGAGTTTCATTAATATCCATTCACTGACAGTTGATTTTCAGATTTATTAATAAAGTTTGAAGTGATGGGGATGACTCTCATCTGCTGCAAAAATGATTCACAGCCACTTTTCTGTTTGCTAATACCAATTAGCTGTAGAGGCTATTCTTGTTTTTATTTCCCATACCTCCATCAGAGTGCAGTTTACTCTGCAGGATGCGCCTCTCTCTAACTTAAACGTGTCCCGGTTCTGTCCAATAACAGTTTTGTGAATGAGTTTGTTTACATCTCCAGAACCTCTTTCAGGCCACCGTACAGATGGAACGGAGAATCACCGACTGGCAGCAGATCTTCAGCATCTTGCAGCTCTCACTGGAGCATCTGACTTTCCTCAGAGAATAAAATAAACTCTGTTTATTCTCTTCTTGCAGGCAGCATTGTCAGCCCTGGTCCATCAGTTCATTACGTTGTTTAGGTGTTGCACACATATACCCTTGTGCTGATGGGTTTGGACAGAGAGCCTGTCCTCCTGAAGTCAGCCCCTATCTTTGTTTTGCATCTCTAGGTGACATTTTGGAGCTGATGATTACTGCTGGGCCACGCTACACCGGTTCCTGGTGCTGCAGACTCATCACAAATCCTCCTGAGATGACAGAGTTCTGAAAATCTGAGATGCTGAGCGTTGACAGGAGTGGCAACAGGACCGTCCCAGCTTGATGGGGAGACTCAAACGAGTTTATCTAACAGAAACAGTTCTGAGCAGCTCCAAGCCCAGTGGGAGAGACTGGATGGTGTTGGAGACGATGGGGTGAAACATCTCAGAGTAAATGAAGTGGTTCTCATTGGGGCCAATTTGGTTGGTTTTTAACCTCGTGAAATTCATGTTTTTGTTTTGGTGTCCATTTTTTATTTCACCTTAAGTCAGGTCACTGTGAATTTAATATCACAGAGTAAATAAATAAATACTACATAGAATGTTTTACTAATCTTTTCAGGAACAAAATAAAAGTAGGTGTCAAACATGAATATGCTGTAAATTATTGACACTCACTGTTTTCTCTTAAATACAGCAAGAGTAAATGTTAAGTGAAGAAGCCGTAGTTAATCAGTGGATGTGATCGGTATTTTTCCGTTCATTAGTTCTGATAAAACTCCAGCGGCCACGCAGCTGGAATGTATAGATGAAGTGCTGCTGCACACCGGAGAACATAAATTCATAGGTTTTCAACAAAGGAGAGAATCAGATTTGTGTAAATGTCAAGTCTCAGTTGTTGACAAACAATCAATACGAGCATGCGTTGGAGGCATTTGGTCTTTTCAAGCCCAGGTTTTAGTCAATAACGTTCACGCTGAGTTCCAGAGCGATTGCTATTGATGACTACTAAGAGCCTGACAGTGGGTTTGGACAAACTGCTCTCTAGATCTGCTGCTTCTCAACTACATCAGGAACTCTGAGACCATTTATGCTTTATGTAACTGCTCATTGATTTCCTTTACAACAACGTTTAAATACATGCCTCTATCTGTTCATCCAACTAGTCATCTACCATCCATCCATCCATCCATCTATTCATCCACCCATTCATCCATCTATCCATCCATCAATCTATCCATCCATTCATCTATCCATCCATCCATCTATGTATCTATCCATCCATCCATCCATCCATCCATCCATCCATCCATCCATCCATCCATCCATCCATTCATTCTTGGGTCAGACGTAACTCAGGATGTAGAGCGGGTTGTCCAGTAATCGGAAGGATGCAGTTTTGATCCCAGCTCTCGGCAAAGAATGCTGTTGTTGTGTCCTTGGGCAAGACACTTACTGTAACCCACCTTGCCTGTTGGTGGTGGTCGGAGGGACTGGTGGCACCTGTGCTTGGAATGCCTCGCCTCTGTCAGTGTGCCCCAGGGCAGCTGTGGCTACATTGTAGCTCATCACTATAAGTGTGTTTGAATGGATGAATGATACCCTGTAGTGTAAAGCGCTTTGGAGTCCTCTGACTCTGAAAGGCGCTATACAAGTGTGGGTCATTTATCATTTATCATCCATCCATCCATCCATCCATGCATCATCTATCTATCCATCCATTCATCAATCCATCCATCCATGGGGTGACAGTGGCAGAGGAGTTACAGTTTTTCTCCATTGGTTTGGCTCATTTCATGAAACAGAAATTACATTCTCAAAACTCTGAGATCATTTGGCAAAACACTCTCACAGTTTAGCACAACACTATAGCTCACCTGCAAAAGCTCATATCTCTTCCAGAACTGTTAGGTCAGGCTTCAATCTAAATCCCTTTCTCATTGAAACAGTCAGTGTCTCCAAAATGGCAAAGATCCTTCTCAATAGCTTTGGCTCATTTCTCCACACAGATCGGACATTCTCATCATTCTTGGTGCTTTTGTCAAAATAAATCTGGATGGTTGATCACAACAACATGGTTCACCTGCAAAAGCTCATATCTCTCCTAAAACAGTTCACTCATGTGTCAAAACTACATTCCTTTCTAATCTGAATAGTCAGTGCCCTCAAAATGCATCGTCCCTTTGGCATTGTGTGAGTACTGCCATACAAAATGTTTAGATGTGTTGTCACTATGGCAGAGGACCAACAATATACAATGATGTATGATATAAGTATCATAATGATAATTGTATAATTCAGTAAACTGCGGTTTTCTGTTGAAATTGTTGAAGTCAGATGAAGCAAATACTGATTCTGAAATCAGGTAAAGGAGGTATTGAAACCAAATAAGTGAACTACTGCTTACTGTGATTACAGGTAAGGTTATAATGAGAGACAACCAGTAACTGACCTACATTTACATACTGGTACCGCAGCTCCTTCACTCTGTCAGAGTTCCTCTCAAATGGTACCTTGTAGATTTGTTTCATTGTCATCTGATGCTTCTTCAAAACCCCTGTCTATTGTGGAGATGCCTATTGTGTTTATATCTATAGTCTAGTTTCACCTGACTGTCAATGACTGTCATCAATGTATCAAATATTCAAAGACATTCATATATGGTATTCATGGTACTATGTTCTTGACCAGTTTTGACAATTGAACAGACAGTTGTGCATGCGAGTACTTATACAATGAAATCATGCTGACATGTTTTGGAGAGAATGATCATTGGACTGAGAATCAACTAATCAGTTTAGATCTACAAGATCTATTCATTTGGAAAATGTGCTAAATGTGGGCTAACGGTATAACTGTAGGCTTCTTGTACTTAATCATTTGCAAAGATGCACTGAGACAATTGAGACATGTACTAAGGCATTTGCCGTTTGATTAAATGAATGAGAAATGCCATTCTGTTGTGAACATTTGCCAAGAGGTTTGGAGGTTTGTCCATGTTATTTTGAGAATGTAATTTCTGTTTCAAGAAATGAGCCAAACCAATGGAGAAAAACTGTAAGTGGTTTCCCCGTAAGGATGCAGGTTTGCTCAGCACAGCGAGGCTGGCACTGTGGAAAATGATGGACTCAGCAAGTCAAGCAGCTGCTTCTGAGCCCAGAAGATGTCGTTATCCTTCTCAGAAGAGGAGCGACCATAAAAGATCTAAAACCAGAGTGAGTTTAGGTCATCACTGGACGTGGTGCTGGCTGCTCACTTCGTGCATCAGCAGCAAACCTGGCATCCCGACGGCTGGAAACCTTGTTCTGTTATTGCAACTACAACCTCCACACACTAGATGTCTCTTTGGTGTTCATGTTCAATATTCAACCTTTAATCCACCTTGCCTGCTGGTGGTGATTGAAGGGCCCAGTGGCACCAGTGTACGGCAGCATTGACTCTGTCAATGCGCCCCAGGGCAGCTGTAGCTACACTGTAGCTCATCACCACCAGGGTGTGAATATGTGTGTGCATGGGTGAATGACTGATTGTGTTGTAAAGTGCCTTGGGGGTTCTAGGACTCTAGAAGGCGCTATATCAAATACATGCCATTTGCCATCCATCCATTTATCCATTCATTCTTCCATTTATGCATCCATCCATCCAACCATCCATTTATACAACCATCCATTCATCTATTCATCCATCCATACGTCTATACATCCATCCATCTACCCATTTGTTCATCTACCCACCATGTAGGGGTGACAGTGGCTCAGGGGTTAGGAGATCAACCTATAACTGGTGGGTTTCCAGTTCGATCCCAGGTTCCATCCTTATCAGCCGTTGTGTCCTTGGGCAAGACATCTCACCCTCCTTGCCTGCTGGTGGTGGTTGGAGGGACTGATGGCACCGATTGTGTAGCAGCTTCGCTTCTATCAGATACAATGTAGCTAATCACCATCAGCGTGTGAATGTTTGTGTGCATGGGTGAATGACTGACTGTAGTGTAAAGCGCTTTGGAGTCCTCTGACTTTAAAAAGCGCTTTACAAGCACGGGACATCTATTTACCATCTATCCATCCAATTTCTTCTTTTAATACAAGTTCAAGTCAAGGAAACAACAGCTCCGGGAGGGAAACGCAGACACCTGCTCTTTCTTCTTGGGAATCTCGAGCTATTCAAGGTAATGAATTTAAATATATTTGATGTGTTAAATGTATTTAATTGATATATTATCTCATTATAACTAAATAACAAAAGAGAACAAGCAGTGAGTGAAACACTTTGGAGTCAGGTCTTTCCTCAAACAGCTCCAGACTTCTACATAGCAGTCTACATGAACGTTAATGTTACATTACACAGTGAAGAAATTCCTGCTTGATTTGACCCTTTGATGCACTTGAAGTGCTACAATTAGCTACTAATTGTGAATAGCCATAATTCCATTTACATAACTGTAATGCAAATTTGACATTTGGTGTAAAAGGTTGTGGAGTTACAAGAATCGGGATGAAATTTTGGAGATTTAAGCTATTTTAAGTGTGCTACAATACTCCATGGCAGTGACACTCGGTTCCAGGCCTGGAAGGCCGGTATTCAGCACGTTTTAGTTTTAACCCTGTTTCAACACACCTGATTTCAATCAGCAGGTGATTAATGGGCTTCTGCAGAGCTGCTGCACAGGTGATTCAACCACTGAATCAAGTGTGTTGGATCAGAGAAACATCTAAAACATGTTGGATACCAGGCCCCAGGACCAGGATTGAGAACCACTGCTCTACGGTGATGTCTGCAGACTAGCCATTAGCTTATCAGTCTTTGGAGGAGCATTTATTCAGTAAAAAGGTAACTTCAGTAGAAAAAAATTTAATTTTTCTTCTTTCTTTATACCAAAAGATTATTAAAAGAAAAAAATTGTGATGGAATTAAAATAATTTTGTGCTCATAAAGAACATAAGCTGGTATTTGACTTCCAGTGTCAACCCTTAATTTATTCTTCATATTACACTAATTTGGTTTACTTGATCTTATCTCATACAAACTTTGCTTTTCTTGACACAAACCATTTCCTGCAGGACCTTCAATGTGAGGTTAAATGAAGGTAATTTGTGTTGAGTTTGAGATGATTTAATGTGTATAAAGCAGATAACACCCACACGAGCATCTTTTAAACGCTCAGAGTTCTTTATGAAACAGGTGTGCACATCTTTAGACTGGCTCCAACTAGAAGCATCTGCTGAGTCACATAAATCCACCAAATGGAGCAAGGTCCTTTTTGACAGGAGTCCTGTCTCACCTTGTTTTGCTCCTCTGTGTTCCTGTTTTTGATCTGTGTGTCACTTCTCTCTCCCACCTGTGCAGCTGGCTCCTCGGGATTTTAATTATGTGACTTTTGCATCTAACAGTCAAACAAGCGCTGCTGTATTTTGCAATTTTGACAAAGGTCATTCAGATCTGCAGGCAGATTAATGGGTTTCTCCTTTGCATCTGCTCTCTCTCTTAACCAAAGTCATTGCCTGAACATTTGCAAAAGATAGATTGTAACTAAATGTTGTTTCGACTTTTCTCCTGATGCATTTTTTTATCAGACCGAGATCAAAAGTCACATAAGTTGAGTTGTGATACCAGGGTAATGATAATTTATGAGTAATTCTACTAATAAACCATTAAACAAAGTGACGTAACCCCATAACCTCTTCAGCAGATGTAATGAGATGTGTTTGCATCTGCTGCTGTCAGTAAACAAGCAGCAGTAAGTTGAGGCCACACTCTTAAAGGGTGTCACTCAGGGGAACTCACATTTTATCCGATCTGCTGGAAACAAAACTTGTGAACAAGCAAAATAAAATGTTTGTTTTCTTCTTTCATTTTCACTGCCAAGAAAATATTAACATAAATAGCCAAAATCTATGATTTGCTTATTGCAATGAGCTAATTGCTAATTACAGTGAGCTCTCAGTGGGATTTTAATACAAACTAGATTTTAGGAGATTGTAGAAGAACACACAAGACTTAAAAATAACTTTAAAATTTTAAAGTTAAAAAATCAAAGTTTGTAGGACTGAATATTATCTACTATCCTTCATGTATGAGTTTTTAAAGCCATACTTTGCAACTTTTTCATATTTTTAAATCATGTTCTTGAGCCAGTTTGTGCTAAAATGACCCTTTACAGGGTGAATGAAATGTCACTCAGACCCCCATCGCCCTCTTTCATCAGAATACCGCATTTGCAACTTCAGACTGGCGGGCCGCTCCCTGCTGGACTTCAGCTGACATACCTGGCGCTTCAGTCTGCTTCCAGCATGTTTCCTGCATGTTTTAGATCATGAACACAGCTGATTAGTTTGATTTAGTGATGAACCGCTCCTGTAGACACTAATGAAGGCTGAGGAGACATTTCAGCAGTTAGATTAAGGTGTTAAAAAGACGAACGCACAGCGAGGAGATACGTTTCACTTTTTTTGCTGACAAACACTAGGGGGTGCTAAAAACAAGCCAAAACTGCCAAGTGCTCCTTTAACCCTGATCATTGCAATATTATCAACAGTTTCATGTGTGATCTGTTAGTGCTCGGAGGACTCTCAGCTAGTGACACCAAATTTGATCTGAATATCTGCAGATTTGTCTGATTTATAGACACTTTTGTGTTTGTTATCCCACTCTGCAAAGATGTAGTTAGGACATCCTACAGACATGGTCTAGACTGTTTGCAGGGTAATGTCTATTAATTGTTTCAGCCATTCTTGAATCATGTAAAAGAGTGTGTTATTTTTCCTACTAAAGTGTTTTAAAGTGTTTTGTGTTTCTCTCTTTGTTTAGACACCAAATGTAACATTGGGAAATGTTCTTCCAACTTCATGTATTTGCAGCATGTTGCTTTGGATTGTCTTTTTGTGAAATTCAAAGTAACAAAGACGATGTCTTGAATGTTTTATATAAGTTGGCCCAGCCTGTGACAGCTTTCCCTTTTGCACCAGACGATTTCCGTCATCTGTAGATGTTAGTTCTGATCCGATAGAAGAACTCTCTGCTCAAGGTAACCTCTCTGACCCCCTGGTGCTTTGGAACGCCAGCCCGTCATCTAAAGATGCATTTGGACAACATGTCGCTCTGTAACCTCTAAGCTGTTTGTTTCCTCTTCAGTACATTTTACATTGTGTGCCCTGAAACTTCCATCAGGTGCGGCCCGATCCATGTGGCGTGACAGTTGGTGAGGCTGACAGTAGCTGGAACGTTTGCAACAACGACTTCTGCGCTGGGGTGCCTTCTGTCTTACCTCTAACCCCCTGACACATCTACAGGAGGGGCATTCACTTGTTAATCCCATCTGTGGCTGCAGGGACATGTGACCAAACCTTGACAGAGCTGTTTTCTTCTGAATAAACAAAATCCCAGCGAAGGAGACTGTATGCAGAATGCACTTGACTGGAATAAACAGACTTTTTTACTGTTTGGATAAATGTGGGTTTTTATTTATGTTAGCATTTCCTTAGACACACACACACACACACACGCACACACACACACACACACACACACACACACACACGACAGAGAGCAATAGTGATAAATTAATATTTGCTGTTTGTTTAGAATGCAGCACATTTCCATACAAGTCAGGCCCAGCCAGATGCTCATGAATACAGTTGTAACTTGGAGACCTGCGTGGGTTATTTGTGCTGAAGTTTTGGAAAGCTCAAGGTCACTTGTTATTTATTCGTTTTCATACCCGGCTGATCCTCCTGTTGTAGCTGCGCTGTACTGACACAGTACTTAGACACAGTTTTTATTCCTTTATTTGGGGCTTCTTTGAGAAAGATCATGCTAAATATCTAACCCCCTCAGACAACAGAAAACATCGCTAGCTCCTTAAGGTTAATGTCTAAATGATCCGAGACTCTTGGCAAGAAATTGTGAGTTTAAAAAGGGCGTGACCTGCAGGACCTCATGCTTGTGTTTTTTTTTTTTTAACTTTGAAAGATTTGGAAAACGATTTTCCCTTGAAGTGGTCACAGATTTGTCGTGGATATCTGGAACACATCTGGAGACCTCAGTTTGGTTTCTGTGAATCAGAAAATGAAAGAAAAATAACTTTTGAAGGGGTTGGCAACCTTTATCATTTCTAGAGATGAACAGTGGCGTGTCCAGGCCTTTTAAAATGGGGTGGCCCAGGTGGGGCACTTGTTTATGCATGGGTGGCACTTATAGTTAAGCTTTTATTTTGAAAGGGGGGGTGTCAGCCCTCACAAAATAACTCAATGAATTTCTTCTTCTTCTTCTTTTTCTTCTTCTACTAGCTGTTTTGTGGTGCTTGGCAAGCCACTTCTTGGTACATTACCGCCACCAACTGGAGTGGAGTGTAGACCAGGACTATAAAGACTATTTATGTCAATATGAAAATAGAAACCAATGCATGCTGCCACTTGTTTTAGGGTTTATAACCCTAGGCCTTTTATGGACAATATAAATGGAATTTAGTGGGGTGGCACATGGGGTGGCCCAAAAGATTCCACGGGTGGCGTGTGCTACCCCAGACCACTCCCTGGACACACCCCTGGAGATGAAATAAATAAATAAATTCTGATATTCTGGGCAAGAGATATGGCAAAGAACCCTGAGAGTGTGACAAAATGTCAAATAAACTGACCATAAATTAAGGCCAAGAGCAATAAAAGCTTTCTGTCAGACAACTAATCTCAGATGAGCCTCCAATTATATGATCAAAAAAATTCAGAGGACACAGAACATTTGGAGAGCAGGAAATTGCAGCAGTTATTTTAAAATAAGAACAACTCCCATTTGCACAAAAGTTGGAGCTTATTTGCAGTTTTAAGATAAAAGTTGAAAGCAGAAAATCTGTACTTTTTTCTGCAAGTTGCTAACTAGTTCCATTCTAGTGAAACATAAGATAAACTAACAGGAAATCAAAAAACGATCTGAACGGATGGTTGCAATGCAGGCAAAAGGAAACCGTTTTCAAAAAGATCATGTTGGGATTGTTTGTTATTGAGAAAACAAATGAGAACAGTGGAAAAAACGAGTTATCTCTGTGATCGTATTATAGTCGGGGTGAATTTCTCACAGCCATAATTAGTCTGTGTCCTTCCTTTCTTCTCCTCGTTGAGCAGAAAAAGAAAATCCTTCTGCAGAAGAGAGGAGGATTGCTACCAAAAATAACACGTCTTCTTGTGATCATTAAAATGAGAAAGTGGAGGAACAGCTGCTTACAACAAAATAAACACATTAACACCGATGCTCCACAGCGTGCAATCACAGATGCCCGACAAGGCAGCTGCCTGCCTTTAATTACAGTAACGTTCATCTTCTCGTTGACTCTTCCTGTCGCAACTTTTTGGACTTCAGCTTCTTTAAATGCTTCCATATTAAATCTCATTTAATTTCAATCGACTGACACGTTCCATGTTTAAAGAGTTTTTCTGAGGACTAGAGTGAAATGTGTCATTTTATATCACATTTTTACTAAAATAAAACATGAAAATGGAAATGAGCTCAGAGTTTTACAGGAATGATCTTTAATCACAAACAAAGCAGCCATTTAGAGTCCATTCTCCCACCTGAAAGTTTGCAGATCATCGCTCATTGTGTTGAATTTGTCCTCCTTTTTCCTTTTTCTTTCTTTTTCTTCTCCCGTTTTGAGGCGTGCACTGGCAACTTCAGCATTCTGAGCCCTTTATCATTTCCATAGTAATCAGGCCGTTCGTTTTTTTTTCCCGTTAAAGCTTTAATCAAACATCTCAGACTCTCTCCTCCAACCAGAATTGTGTTATTCAGACAGAACAACAAAAAAGCATGCAATTAAACCCGGAGGATCTTTCCCTCCTCTTTGCTACAGCTGCAGGATGGAGGGCAGCTTTCCAAACATTCCCTCCTCCTCCTCTTTCTCCTTAATGTCTGTGTTGGAATAGAAACCCCCAGCTGAAGCCGTAATGAGAGAGGATGTAAAGATTTGTTTTGTAATGTACACAACAGTAGACCACTGATGTCTTCCTCAGTGAGGGTGATTACCTTTGCCTTTCTGCTAAGAGCTCGTAGATTGATTGACATCTAATTATTGTAAAAATACACTTTATATTTACCCAACAATAATAAATGTACTGCATCTGTCACCATATGATCAAGCCCTTTGGCCAGCTTTTATAAACATCTGGAAAGAAAATAAAGAAATTATAGTGTCTTCTCATAGAAGACAAGAGAAGAAAGAGTGGAAGCTTTAATACTTTTGCACTTTTGCACTACTGGTTTAGCAAAACTATAATCTGTTTATATTATGGTCACTGCATGTTTATATACAGTATCCTTTTAATTTTCATTTTCAGGTAAGGGCTACCTGTTGATGTACACAGTACAGCATTAGTAAGTGAGTACTTAAGACATTAAGTGTTTATTAATGCCCATCCAAGTAACATCCAAAATCCAGGGTAGGATAAGTGGATGCATTAGTTAGCTGTTACTTACTGCTTATTTACTGCAAATTCACAACCATAGTAAATGATTACTTGGGTATTTATTAAGGGTTTATTAACACATCAACTATCATGGTAATTACTGCAGAGTAAAACACACATGATGCTAAGTAATTAAACATTTTTTAATGCTTATTACTGTATTAACTAAGGTTCCGTAATAAACAATAGTTAATGGCTTAATAATGCATTAAATAATATGTTTATTAAAGCTATGTAATGCATAAAAGCAGTTGTTAATACTTTATTTAATGATTTAGTAATGCTTAATAATGCACAAATTAACGTTAATAAAGGGACCCTTATTGTAAAGTGTTACCAACAAGTCTATGACTGTATGAATGTCTCTGGGTGTGTTTGTCTTTTTAATTAATTAGTTTTTATTTTTTACAAACAAATAAATCTCAAATTACGTGACAAACATAGCCAAAATACACAATAAATATTTTTTAAATATAAAATTAAATTAACTCATTGCGTGAGAATTGGCAGCCCTGGGATATAGGAGCTTCTCAGCTCATAGCAGCCAGAGTGGGGGAGGGGTCGGTGTGGCCAGCTCCAGATTGTTTTCCAAAAACTGATCATTCTGGAAAGTACTGAAAATGTCAGAATTAAAACAGATGAAATTGCTTTATGTGACAGGGATTTAGGGCAAAGAGCTTCATAATCCCACCTGGGCCCTCGGTTTGTCCATCCTGCCAACAACGCTAATTGTGGCAAGGTGGACAAACTGAGGGCCCGGGCGGGATTCGAGCCTCAGGCTCCCGGGTGAGAGTCATGCGCGTTGACCAGTCAGCCAAAGGAATATCCCTGTGGCCAAGCAGCCCAGGCACAAGATCAATAGGGTATTCTACAGTTGACGTCACCACGCAAAGGCTTCTGGGAAGGGTCATACTGATAAGCCGCATTAACAATAGAAAATATACAGTTTCAGAGCGCTTTGACATCGATATGAAGGCATAAAATGGAGGAAGGTGTTTTGACAAAAAAAAACATTCCAGAGAGCTTTTCTTGATGGCGACCCTGCTAATTATCGATCACCAGAACTGAAGCGCTAGCTCAAATGAAAGTGAAAGTAAAAACTAACCCTCGCTAGCAGCGCTGTTGTTTTAAACGCCATTATTCCCATCACTGCTCCTTCTTGAGTAATATAAAAATAAGTTCATTATTCTCAGTGCTCAAGTAACATTTTTTCAAGGTAGTTTTTTAACTGTCAGGTTATCATTTGTGTCCCTACTTTTTATATTCCACTCACCTCTGGTCAAAAGCCTTTTTCATGGACGTTTGGGTGGACATGCTGTTTGGCCCAGACGTTCAGCTGGACCGCTGCCTCCTTGTTAACTCTCCTCCGGTAACACTGCTGCCTCTAACTCTCCGTTAACAACGCTGCCTCCACTCTCCGTTAACAACGCTGCGTCCTGCATTAATTCTCCTCCGCTGCTGCTCCTGGATAACCCCACGACTGAGAGCGTCGATTACGACCGGCGGCTGGTCATTCTCGGATGTAGGACTTTTCCCTCCAGGAAGATGTAAGTAACAAATATACGTGCTTTTCTTGATCTGCTGCACACAGTTAAAATCCACTCGTCCAACTTAAAAACTACCACCGCTTTGCTTCTTCTGTCTTTAGCTTAGCCCGTGTAGCTTTCCAGCTGTTTCACGTGGTGTCGGCCTGAAACTGGCGTCTCCGGGTCTGCAGCGTTATACTATTGACTTTACCGGCTTTGGAAGAGGGATAAAAAGTCCTCTCCAACATCCGATCTGGGCGTCTAGAGTCCGATTAGCACCTCCCCCAGCAGTAGCGTTAAGTTCCTTGCTGTTTGAAAATCTTTAGAAGACGAAAAAATAACTTTAGCTAGATTGGAGCGACTCAGACCCATAGGAATCCATACTAAAATGTAGCTTTTTTGTATGACCGTATTTCCCAGAGTGCTTTGCGGTGTTACGTCACAATCTATTTTTAGCTACTTTAGAAAGCTCTATTGGGATACAGTGAAGGCATGCTGCTCACCCTGTCACACATGTTTTGTATCAACCAGATTTATTATAAAAAAAAATATCATAACAAATCTCCTTTAAATGTTTGTGCTTGTTTTTATCGTTACAATTTTATTAGCCAAAGCACTTTCTTGTTACATGTTACCAATTCAATGGAAATTATTTTAGGTACATGGCAAAGTAATTTATCATTCAATGGTTAGAGAGAACCTTCAATGTAGAAATCAACAATTAATGTCTTATTAGATTCTTATTCACTTCCTATTACATTGGTTTATCGATTATTGCTGACAAAAATATAGTCTGCTATTACTGATTGCTAAATATAATGATGGGAAAGTGGTTTTCTTGTGTGCAACAATGGCTTGCCATAATCTAAGGATTTACTGAAATCCAGTGAAGCGTTTACTGTCCGAACATCGTTTAGATACGATTTACCTTTAAAAAATATCAACAATAAATTGAAAGTGTTGATCAAATATTCCCTCTATTTATTGAAATATAATGGTGTTATTAAATTGGGATTGATTATTTTGAGACTCTGCAGTTTAAAATCCCGCTTTGGAAGTTTGACCGGAGCTGCATTGAACGCATCACCAGCGTGCTCTCAGCGGTCTATCTGATTGGTCAGATCAGGAACTAGATCAGGAAGATGGGAGACGATTTGGGTGACGAGTGGTGGAAGCATGAAGGTAATTCGTTGTTTTACAATTTTTTTTACACATCTATGTTGTAATTTTAACATTCTTAGCTCGTTTTGGGGTACGTGAATTACCGGAAGCTCTCGCGAGGTGTTTCTACTATCAAGAGGATAACGTGAGTTAGCAAACAAATACTTTTAGCTTCCCAAAACATTGAATAAATAACAAATAAAAACATAGGTGTAGGTTTTGTGTAGCTCGCCTGTTATCTGTTATGTCTACACCGAACATAACTTCGGTAAAATGACTTTTAATGAACGAGGGCTGCGTCACACGTGTTGGTGTACGTCTGTGTTAAACTCGCTATTGAAGTCAATACAGAAAAGTTTTAAGTTTCTTGTGTCATCTGTTGTGTCCTAAACCCTTACCCAAACTTAAGAAGCAGCGGTGGTTTTACACATAACTCTTTGTTCTTTAATTCGGCTAAGTCCATGTTCATCTTCATACATCAACACAGGAAGTTCCCTGCAGCTACTTCTTGCATGGCTTCATGGTAGCTGCGTACCAATAGAGGGCAGTCATTTAAAGATAATTGACCCGGTTTTGATGGACGTCAACGTGTTGGCTTTGCTGTGAGCAGAATAAAACTACTGTACACCTTCAATGAGCAAAAGAACGGTTTTATTTAGAAATGGTAGCAACCACAACATCCATAATCATAGAAAATACACAGGAATAAGTATATGGCATTGTTTTGAGACATTCCTATGCAATGTTGAAAGACCTTAGGATGCAACTGCTGTTTTTCCCCTGAATGAATTATATTTAAAACTCAGTTTTTATGTTGCATTATCTTTTCTTGTTAACTTAAAAAAATAACAATACAGAATGGCATCATTAAATCATACCATTTAGATAAATTATTTATTTTCTATACATGGAGCCAACTGTGTAATAATAACTGATGATGTACATCATTGTTCCTAATGGCAAAAAAAACATTAAAAGCCCTAAAACCTTTTGGAAATATCCAAACCCATCTAATATCCAGAGGGGTGTCCAGCTGTTTCTTTTTCTCACTTGTCTCCATAAACTTGACTATGGTGCTGTTCTTCCTCAGTGTAAGAGAGAATCGACAAGGCTGAACAGGACTGGACTGATTTAGGTTGACGTGTTTTGAGTTCACTGATAACGCAAATCTTCACGAGAGCTTCTGTGAAGCTACTCTTTCCTGCACTAAACTGGCAACATCTTACCAAATGTTGACATCAAGGTATTTACCCTTAGCGTCTTTACTGTTACCGAAACTCTTTGGTATCCCTTACTGATATGCAATGATTTTAAATTGATCACTAATTGTAGGTTAGGGCTGGGCGATATGTCCTAAAATCAATATCATGGTATATTGAGTAGTTCACCTCGATAACGATAAATGGACGATAACTACATGTATGCGCAAAAACAAAAGTTGTCCACTAGATGGGGCTGTCACGTGTGTTACGTAAATGTGACTGGAGGTGGTACAGTTATTACTAGCCTGGCAAGCCATCCTATATATGTGAATATATAGTCTGGCCACGAACCATTGACGTCTCTCAGTCGTGAGGCGGGATCTACGGTTGTCTTTCAAAATGTCAGCACGCAATTGGATAGCGCTAGGACCAATCACAGTAACGAACAACGTGACGTAATCACAGCGATGGAAAAGCGGGACCCACTAATGGCGTCAATGATTTCTGTCGTTTTTTGTACAAAAACATGTGAATATCAGGTGTTCTGGGACATTGCACTACTTTGTTTGATAAAAATAAGAAGCCGCTAAGTATAGCCGACAGACTTACGCACGTTGGAGTCTAAATAATCCAATGTTGATGACAAAGCCATTTCAAAAGAACGTGGCTCCGGCGCTGCCGCCATGTTGCTTGGGTTCGCGGCCGCAGCGCTGACGTCATCGGCTACTCCCGCTCTGTGATTGGCCCACAATATAGAGCGCTGTGATTGGCCCAACCAAAACTATAGCGAGTTGTGATTGGATAGACACAGCAGTGGTTTGGGCTGCGAGGGTTCCAATGAAGCGTGCCTAGACCAAACTCTGCAAAGCAAGAATTGGTCTAGTTCACTAGGCTAAGTTATTACAGCTTCTAAGGGACATTAACGTAGCCAACCTACACACGTTTTCATTTTTTTTATTACCGAATTGACATGGGAAGAATTATATCGGTTTGAATCAGAAATTTCAATAACAATATATTTTTGATTTATCGCCCAGCCCTATTGTAGGTAACTTAAACTAATTGTATTTGAATGTGCAGAAGATGGTGAGTCTTTTATACACATTTTACATACAGTGCAGTTTAAAAAAAAAAAAAAAATCATCAAAATTTAAACAAATCATTCTTACATCTTGTTCTTGTTGCTGCTGCAAAATGATACATTAGGGAAAAAAGTTTTCAGTTTTTTTAAATTGGCAGAAGACGTGCTGAACTTTACGTTTCTTTTGCCATCATGAGGAAAGCAAATCAGAGGAAATGGAAAAATGTTTCAAATGAGTCATTTATTATTTGACAGACTTGAATAATTACAATTCAGTAATTTTCTTGCACATATAATAATGTTTATGCTTGAATTTTCTTTTCACTAATTGGTTCTTTCAGTTTGAGTTGTAAGAGCAAGTTCCCAACGTCTCTGTGAAGTATAAATGATAAATGCGACAATAAGAAAAACTCTTTTAATAAACAGAACAAAACACTTTAAAAAAGCAGTAATGAAAACACTATAGCATGACATGTATGGTGAACATTGAGTTAAAACAGTGACTCATTAAGATACATGAGTTACACTCAGGTGTAAAGTGTTTTATTTACCAGTATGAAGGTTTTCTATAGGTGCCTATATAATAATGATGATTACATAAGACTGGTTTTTGTTAGCTGGTGTCAAGATATATTTGGTCTAATCATAAAGGCCACTGACTGTAATGTTTGAGTGTGATGTCGAGGCATTAGCAGGGGAAATGGTGATACTGCTTGTAATCGTTCCAACACCTTTAACATGGCAGCCGTTAGCGATTACATGAGTCCTTTGTTCATGCCGGAGGTAGTAAGGCCCGCCGGTCTGAGGAATGCTGTGGCTGATGCCGTTCAGAGGATGGATGGATGGGCTTCCCAGGTGAATATGGATCTTACTATCATCTGCTGTGATGATGCTGGGACTTGTATCGTTGCTGTTGGACCTTTGATACTGCCAGCTGTTCAGTCGATCAGGAGTCTTGCAGAAAAGAGCCTGGTTTGTGACGTCTGCCGGCTCAGGAGAGCAGGTTTTGACTGTGACGATCTGAATCGGTGAGTTGTTGTCAGGTGTGACAGAGCGGGATGTTTTTGGACTCAGCACTCGAGACACCGGCAGGTCGCTCACCGGGGAGATGGTGCGGTCAGGACTTGAAGAGGGGGTCTTGGGATTACCTGCTGGTGAGTTCTGGATGATGGTAATCCTCTGCTTAGGTGAGGCTCTACTTGCTGGTAAGGCAGTTGTGCTGGTGTAAGACGTGTCTCTAGAAGGGCTGGTGATCTCGAGCGTGGCCGTGTTGAGTGTGTGATGTGGCGTTACTTTAATCTGCAAGGGCTGCCCGGGTGTGTGTGTTAACGTCATCACCTCTCCGTTAGCATTTGGGTGGAGGTCTACCTCTGAGTGACTGCTGTATTGACTCATGTTGTTGAGACTGTTGACAAGAAGGCTTCCTTCATTTGTGACTTCCAAGTTGGTGTTTGGGTCCTCGTCAGTGTTTTCTTTATTTAGTTTCCCATTGCTGCTGCTGGAGTCCTGAAACATGCTCTCTGCAGGTTCAGATTGTTCCTCTGTGGTGGTCTGATGATGGTGTGAGACGTTGTTATTGTTCTGCCTATACTCGTCCAGCTCACTCGTGAGTTTCTCCATCACCCTGGCCAGTTCTTTGTTCTTGGCTTCCTGCTGGGTCAGCTTCCTCTGCAGCGTTGACTGATCAGTCTGCACCTTACAGATAGACTCCTCCGTCTCCTTCAGCTTCTGGAGTTTCTCCTTTAGGGTTTCCACTTCTCTGGTTAGGAGTCTACATTTAACTTGCTCCTTCTGGAGGTGGCACAGAAGAAGATGCTCCTGGTTGACCTCCTGCTTCTCTCCCTGCTTGTACTCAGAAAGCTCCTTCTTTGCTACCTCCAGCTCCTCCGTTAGAACTCTAGACCTCCTCTGTTCCTCTCTCAGCCTCTTCTCTAGAGACTCAGAACTCTCCTCCACTTTGATCAGCTCTCCCTCTATTGTCTCTTTCTCTTGGAGTCTTCTTCTCAGTTCCTCTAGCTCCTTGGTCAGCTCTCTAACTTTGTTGTCCTCTGCTTGGCACTGATAGGTGGCATTGTTTGGGATGGAGATGTTTGTGTACTTCTCCTCTTTCTCTTTCCTGTTGTCAAAAATGTTAAACTTTTTCTTCATTATAGATATTTTGCTCTGCAGCTCTCTAGTTCTCTCCTCCTCGGTTTTTAGTCTGTCTTGAAGCTCATCCTTTTCCTTTATTATGACCCTAATCTTGTCTTCTAAATCTGTCTTAGACCTCAGCGCCAGCTGCCTCTCCTCTCTCAGCCTCTCTGTCATTGTTGCTAAATTACTTTGCTCATTTCGTTTGCTCTCCTTCCTATTAATCTTCTCCTCTGCCTGCAAAAGCCTCTCGGCCATACTCTTCCTGTCCTCCACCAGGGCCATAGTCAGTGACCTGAGTTTACTCAGATCCTGTTTGATAATCATTTCGCTCTTTTCCAGTCGTCCCTCCACAGCCTCTAGGTCTCTCACCCTAAGTCTTAGCATGTCGAGCTCCCCGGCCATCCCCTTGCTGAACTCTCTCTCTCGCTCCAGATTGCTCCTCAGAATGCTACAGTCCTGTTTGCTTTTGCCCAAAACCTCCTCTATCCTGTCCAGTTCACAGATTCTGCTGTTGAGCTTCTCCACCTCAAACTTCAGACTTCGGCACTGACTTGTCTCTGTCGCCAGCCTGCGGTCGAGGTCCCGACACTGATCCGACATCCGTATCAGCTCTTCGTCCTTTCCCTCCATCTCCACCACCCTTCTCCTCAGCACCTCCACCTCTGTCAGTGGGCTCTGGGCCGTCATGCTGGTCCAGTTTTGGCAGAGGTTGGAAACTTTGAGCTTCTCCCCCCCAGGTTGCAGGAATTTAAGCTGCGTTTCCACTTTTGCACCAGCTTTAGCTGCGCAGACGCCCTGCTCAATATAGTCAGCGGTGGTCGTTAGGCATTCGATGCTGTACCTCTGGTTCTCCACCAACTTGCTCAGACGCTGTTGCTCCTTCACTAAAAGCAGTGCCAGAGCCTTCAACTTGCTCAGCTCCTCTTTCAGAATTGATATTTCTCTCTCGTTTTTCTCAATCCTTATCTGCTGTTTTTTCCTCTCCCTTAGTAATAAGAGGTCAAGTCTGCAGAAGAAAAAGAAAAAACACTCAGTAAGTGAATTTATGTCATCCTCTGAGAATTTGTTGAGGTTTTTGTGTTTAACTTCTTAAAAACAAATGATCTCATGAAGTTTCAGCGTTCCGGGGTCTTTTGTTCTGTTCCCTGTAGTCACATGTACAACAGGTAGATAGATCTGCATGTTCCTCTGCTGTTGGGCTTTTCCCTGTTGGCAGCGTACAGCCTGTAGGATGTTTTGATGAGCATGGCAGATGGTCCCTTGGCAGGGATTGTTAGTTAATTAAGAAGTTCTTCTACCCTTGAGTACCTTCAGCCAGACACCCTCCCCCCCACGCACCGGGGAAGCTACCACATATCCAGCTCGGAGAGGCAGGAATTCCCCCCTGTTCTTAAAGTAATTACAGACCGGCTACTTTCAGCATGTGTTGTCACTCATCAACATTTCCCTCGATGCATACCGCAAAATTTATTAAACGTGCACCGAGCACTTTTATGTCATTCTTTATGACCTCTTCACTTGCAGTGTTGGATTGTTGAGTTTGGGGTATCTCCAGCTGGTGCTACACACTAAAACACTAAGAGAGTACCAGTTTCCAGTGTTTCCTTGTGTCGAAAGTTGTCATAAGTGTTGAAAAACGTAAAAGACTAAGGCTGCATTTTGTGTGTGAATAAACATTAAATCAAAGACGTAAAACGCAAAAGGCCTAAAAAGAGCAACATAAACTAGTATTTTAAAATGCAAAGTTTGGATGTCAGCAAAGCTTTTTGATCTGATGTCAGCATCGTTAGATAAACTTGTGTGATCCTTGCAGGATTAGCTAACGCTTACTTGTTAACCATCTGTTTCAGCTCGCCTCGTGAGCTCAGCTAAGTTTTTTTTTAACTCTGATCAAATGTTTCCAACGTTTCTTTCTCAACTGTTTCCTACCTTTGCGGTGCTTCTGGCCTCTGTCCTTCTCTTGCAAATCCTCAGAATATATTGTTGCGGCTATTTCATGTTTTCCTTTCTCCGACTTCCCGGCGAAGTGGACATTCCATCCGGAAAACCAAACATTATGAGAAGTGCTCTGCAAACGGACTCTTACTCGCAGTCTGTGGCGCCCATTACATCATCAGCAAGTCCTTATATGGGACTCTACAGGCTCTTGTGAAGTGTGTGTGTGTGAGTGAGTGCATGTGTGTTTTCTCTGGACTTCAGCCCATTCCAGATGAGGTCATCGTGCAGCCATGCCAGAGAAGCTAATGGGAAGGACAGAATAGACTTGTGTGTTTGCACGCAAAGAAAATCTTCAATCGCAGTTAAAAGTTGAGAGGATAAGGGTGTCTGTTTGCAGATTAGGTTAAGCTAACGTGGTACCCCCACTACACAAACGCAGAGTCTTTACTCGGCATTTCCCGGGAGCTGTTGCTCTTTGAGAAGCGTGTGATTTGTACGTCGTGCGTTTGCTCTGGCGTGTTTAGAAAAAAAGAAAGACATGTTTTCTGAGCTGTAGCTGCTTTGCCTTGGGCGGCTGGGCCCGATAACCTGACTGAGAGATGACATCAGCTGTTCATCAGCCTTCAATTACACCCATATGTTTCTTTTGTTCTTCCCTCCAATCTTTTACTGTTTGTCGATCAGATCTTCAGTTAGTTTGTTTCTCATTTTTCATTTTGTAACTCAAACTTTTAACTTGCTGTCATCGATTGAGTCTCCATCTCTGTGTTGGGCAGTTTTTTTTCCTAATTGAGTCAGTGTGCTGAGTGAAGCAGGGAGGAATGATTACAGTCCCGTTACTCCCACAACCGGTCTTTTTATGTCACAACAAGAATCCCAAAAACGATAATTGTGTCCTAATTTCCCTGCTTGTTAGAGAAAAGAACTGAAAGTGCAGTTGGAGTACATCAATATAAATTTGTTCATGGTTTCCCACTCGGAGGATTTATTTGCATTGTGGCTTCTTGTTCCAGCTTTCACTGGGAAATAAACTTTAGTGGTATTTCTGAGTGCAACACAGTACTGTTGAGTTGCAATAGCTATCAGTTTACAAAATACCCTTTAAATGTGCTGTTAAACGTCACTCTCACAACGTTTACGTTCACAAGACAGAACAGATTGTTTCATTGGTGAGAAAAACGGCTAAAAGCTGAAGGTTTTAGGGAAAAACAAAAAGTTCACACAGTACTTTGAAGTATTTGTAAAGCCAGTATCTCACTGGGCTGTGACCTTTGGTGATGAATTGTGAGTGCTAAGTAACCAAAATGTCTCAAACGTTTGCAGGAGTGCACCATTTTCAGGAACTAGGGGTGAGCCACATGAGAGGAGAGCTTCAGACGGCAGGATTTGGAGATTTTTTTTTCCTGATATTTGGACATCTCTCCTCTGATTCGATAACAGCAACACAACTCTACCACTGACTCTGTTTGCTCTGCAACGTTGATGTTTTATCTCCACAAATAACACCAACTTGAAGGAGTTCTGCTGTGTGGCAGCGTTGCTAATGCTAACGGTTAGCTTCTACTAGTGATGGGACGTTCATAAACAAATCAAATATTTGAAATGGCTCTTCAAAGTAAACGATGAGAGCTGCGTCCTTATAGCGAACCGTTCATATTGTCTCTCAGTAACGCCCCACTCTCACGGACATTGGCGGACTGCTCAAACCCTAGCGTTACACTGTCTATTTTCTATCAGAAGCTAATGCAGGAGATAGGTGTAGGAGACTATTTTCATGTTCAGCCTGGATGTTAAACTCAGAGTGACCGATTATTATCAGAAATAAGATTTAAAAATGTTTCTTCAGTGTTCCACACCTTTAAAGCTGAGCTACAGAGTTTAAAAATCCTAAAGTAACTTAAAAATGCTTAGATTTGACTATCTGACCTATGAAATAAAGTTGGTAGTTTTTCATAATTTATATTTCCCATAAGTCCCTCTCCTGGCTTCCACAGCAAAACGAGTCATCTACGCAAGCCAACAGCATTGACCGATAGATTTGTTTATCCACAAGAGGGAGCAGTTTTTTTATATGACGTGACCACCGGATGTTAGTATGGCTCTTGTTTATGAAGAGTTCTGTATTGAAAATGTATTTGAAAACGTGAATATTTGTCAAAGATTAGCAGAGAGAAGTTCCTGTAAGATGAGGAGATAATGTTATGTATCACTTGTTGTGGAACGTCAGGGGGAACTCCTCATTTTTTACACTTTTTTACCCAAACCAAAGGCCATGAGGTGTTGTCTCCTGACATAGAAAGGCTGGCATCATATTCGTCTTTAATCCCAAACGTGATTAGATTCTCAGAAACAAGCTCCAGACAATCCCCTCAAACATTTGCAGGTAAGTAACGCACCTCTTCTGTTGTTGGGAGCTCTCTTACTCCTGTGCCTGCTGCTCATTACCAGAAGTTTAGCTAAAAATGGTAACTTTTCATCTCATCGTAGTCGTTGCTTTAGAGCTACAATCCGGAGTTTTTTTATCTGACGGCACCATCTAGAGGCTGACAAATGTATCGAACCTTAAGCCGTTCTCATCACTTCTATATTTATGGCCGAAAGCCACGCCTCTCATTCATGAACGCGCACCTCTAGCGGCCAACAGAGCTAAAGCACATTGTTTTAGAATTTATAGTATCACGTTGTGTTGTTTGTTCATAGATAGATATTAAAGTCTTACTTGTGCACAAGAAACGTTGCCAACTCAGCATCTGTTTAGGTATGTATGCAAACAAGTGAAGGCTCTGTGATTGACATCTCTACATAAGCGAATGTCTAACGCTATTGGTTAATGCTGACCTGCTCAATTCTAATTGCATGGGGCTCTGTTACACCCCTCTATTCAATTGGCCTGGCTGTGTGCAGTCCTTGATTGCACTGAGTGGCTACACCTGTTGGTGCAAGATAAAAGCCTGCTTGGTGCAGCTTCAGAGTGAGATGAAACTGATCAGAGGAGCACCTTTGGGAGCTCTTGCCTGTGTGGGATTTGTTGCGTGGCCTTTTGGAGGCTGATTTTAATAAATATACTCTTCAACTTTCACCATGTGTCCAGACCTCCTCCTAATGTTGCAATCCCACGAGCCGGGTTGTAACAAATGGGGGTTCATCTGGGACGGGGATGAACTTAGCAAAAAAAAAAATGACAGTGTTTTTCCCCTCCATTGGCTTTACTGTGGCGCTGCACGACTGATATTCCAGCACCACGCCCACAAAATGTGACTCCCACCCCCCGGTCAATAAGCACCAAATATTTCTATGGTAAACACCGGACATATTGCCTACATTACATCACAGTACAGAATAAGAGTGTCACTTTTACAGATAAAAAAAATCATACATAATAATTCCTGAAAGGAGGAAAACTCCTGATTCTCCAGTTGTTTCAGTCATCACTGAGGATTATTTCTTCAAATTATCAGTGTCTGACCTCATGTTCATTATAGTTAATAAATTAACTCTGTTGCATTTTTTTTACTTTGATCTGATGCACTTCCAGTCCAGTGGAACATTCTGAGCGTCTGACTGTGACACATAGCTGAAAGACGAGTCAGATGGTGGATTAGTTTCAGGATCAAGGCACATTTAGTCTCACTGTGTGCTGAACAGAATCCAGAGAATTTGTCCTCAGCTTAATTTCTTACATCTGCAGCAATCACGGATGATGTATTGATAAGAGGGTCACATCCGTTGGGAAGTGAAAACATTAGGGGTTCTTTGTGGGTGCTGGATACCGTCTCTCACAACTCACCAACATGCATGCATGGAAGCCTTTAGTGTGTTGAACATGTGTGTTTGTGGTCATTTCTAGGAAGCACACATTGGCTTAGAGCATGTTCTGATAGCTGAGGTTGGAACAGCAACAATGCTGCAGCAGCATTGTAATGTGCAGATGTAATCATCCTTTGACACGCAGCAGGGATGCTGTAGAATAAAGTGATTATGAGGCGTGAGTGGAGTGGAATGTATTATATACAGCTAGAACGAGTCATCTGCTCTACACATGGCACCTAGGAGAGCTACTTTCTCTTAGAATGGGAGCCGTTTCTTCTTTAAACTAGGAATTAAATAGTTAGGGGGCTGAAAAGGAAGAAGGGTTTCATTTTCAGTTAAATGTTTAGACAACTTAAAATTGAGAAGGAAGAATGGCAAGATAAAGATTTTTGTAAAAATCTCAAATAATATTTGGAAACAATTGACACATTCTCAGAATCTGAGATGCTATTATTGGATCAAGTTGGGCACAGATTAAGCATTAAATTGCTAAATTGAACCACTAGGACTGAATAATAATTGTTTCTGTTATGAAACGTGTATAAAATCAAAAGTACAGGCATCATTCACAACAAAATTAGAGGTTAGCTGATGCTTTAGATCAGACCAGTAAGGCTTAAGACACATACAGCCCATAATGGGGGTGTTTTTTCTGTATGTGGTGGTAAAAGTGTTCCAGTAGATAAGCTTGTATTCTGAATCTGACAACATATCACACATTTGGCTTAATCTGCAATTAGTCAATCTGAAACTAAAATTTCAGGTATTTTGTTTTCCTACAAATGCACCAAATGCCAAGCAGCAATAACAAATACCTGCCATTTTTATCAGTCCGGTGTGAACTCACCATTGCTAAGTGCTAAATCACGAATGTGTGCACCAATATGCACTGATGCACAACGCATGGAAAATGGAATTAGCATAAATATCCCTGATTTGCAGAATTAGCAAACACTAGTTTTTTTATTCCAAGAGTGATTTTAGCACCAGAACCTTCAAAAAAAAAAAAAAAAAAAATCAATTATTCTTGAATTTAACAAAAAATGTTTTGCTTGCAAAGCCCTTCACCACAATGCACTTTAGTTCGACACCTCTGTTTTAGATTATAAGTCACATTATGATGTCTTCAGAAAACTGCAGGAACCACTTGATGTTCACACCACAGACCGTCTGTCTACACATTTATTAATCATCTTAAGGACAAAATGAACCACATTTTCTTCGTGTCTAAAGTTTCAGCATTGTATTTAAATAGATGGAATTCTAGAGAACTTCATCACTCTAGACATGGCTATTTCCAGTCTTTAATTGCATGTGTGGCTGTGGCGGATCAGAAAGCCTTTTTTTTTTCATTTTGGCGCACATTTCCAGACAACAAGTCTCCATCCAAGGCTGCGAGCCCAGTGCGGCCCCAGCCTCTACATGCTGAGATTACAGAGTGGACTCTGACGGTACATGAGCCGAAGCAACCGGGAGGTTCAACCAAAAAGCGCCGTTGTTAGCCTAAAATTGCATAGAAGAACCGGTGACCACCTTTATGTCAGACCTAACCATATCCTTTGGCCACATCTAAAGACACTCTATTTAGGAAGGGGGTCATTTCTGCCCACCAGCAAACCCTCAATCCATTTTCTGAGTTTAGAAGAGGGTTTCAACATGCACTGTGTACTTTGAATCATGCTGGAGAGTGGCAATTTCGACCATACATGTAATTGTATGTGAGTGCATGTTTGTGTGTTTACAAGAGAGAGTGAACAGGACCGCAAAGCCTAACCAAGGCCAGGATGTAATGGACTGTGTCTGAGTGGAGTAACTCTAAGTACTGTCTTGAGGTCACATACACTGTGTTAGTAGAGATGCCACAGCCAACACTCACTCACTCAGCCATGATGAGCTTCACAGACCAATAATAACTAAAAAAAAATCTAATCCTGCATAAGTGTACATCACAAAACTCAAGTTTGATTTGTTCCAGTGTGCTGAGATACTTAAATCCCTTCCGCCTCTCCTACTCCAGCTATTAATCCACATCTCTGCTACATCTCTGAGGGATTCAGATAATCACGGTTTGGATATTTCAACATTGTTTAAATACAGGCTACTAATTTTGTGGGAACTATGAAATAAAAATGTTTTTTTTAGGCATTCGTTTTAACTTCTAGGACTTGATGCACAAACCTCTCCCTGTCCTGCTCCAGTAGCGTGGCGAGGCTGTTACTTCTATGGTTGAGATCTTTGTGGCTCTTCTTCTGCTCCTCTGACTTGCACGCCACCTCAAGCTGCTCCATCATTGGCTTGTAGGAATGTTTCTGGACCTTCACCATAAAACTGAGCTAAAAGAGAAATATGGAGTAAAGTAAAAGTTGTAGATTCATGGATTTTACATGGTTGCATTTCGTTTTTGAAGACCTAAAATAGGCGTAAAAGTTGTTCCTTGGTTCACAAATTTGTAATCATTATGAATAGTGAGATCCACTGTCTGTAACACCTGTAGTGCAAAGTAACACATTTGTGCAGTGATGCAGTAATAATAGAGGCTCTTTTGTCAGACAGTAATGTATTCATCTCATTACATTTGATTATCCAGTCCATATGGTGCCTAGTTTCTCACTTTGGGCTGTTTGGTACCTCAGCAGTTGATTTTCTGTGCACATCCTGCAAGTGGTCCTGCTGGGCCATGAGGGAGTCTCTCTGCAGGGCACGAAGCGCCATCTCTTTTCTGCTGAGTCCATAGTGGGCCCCCAGCAGAACTGGATCTGTCCTCTCTGATTTCAGAACAGCCATTACCTCATCTCTGGCCTTGTGTGACAAACGATTTCGAAGAACATTGTTTTAATTTGACTGTTTATTTAACCTCACGTCAGCGAAGAGCTGAATGTGTGTGCAAGATGGTGCAAATGACCCTACCTGTAGTTCTCCCTCCAGAATACTTAGAAAAAACAGCAAGTCATCAAAAGTCATGTCTTCTCTTGAGTATTTGCGCTTCCGCTTCCCTCTGTTTGTTTCCATGTTTTAGGCTAGGGTTGGAAACTTGTGTCTGGGCTATTCCGACAAACAACTCTGATCTTGAGACAGAGTTGTGCACCTAGAAGAATCTGGAAAATGAAAACAAAAGGAAAGTGGTGTTTTAAAAACATCTCGTCTCCATTGTACAAATAGTAGTGATGCAGGTTATAATAGCCTTACGTGTTGATAAAAGATGGCCTGTCATAACAGTTGGTGTTAGTGAAGTGGACTGGCCTGCTCCTGGCATTTCTTTGAGTGCAGCTTATGTCAACGCATAGTTTCAGTCTTGGCACATTTACAACTGCTATTAATTTGACTGAGGAACTTAATTTAAGGCTTCCAGAAAGTCTTCCAGATACATTTGGCACAGTGTGTGCGTGTGTGTGTGTAATAAAAGCAAATCTCTTCAGCTAAACACTGTCTGATTCCCAGCTTTCTCTGAGTTATTGTTCTCATTCCACAAAGCAAGCGGGTTCATATTAGTGAAAGATGATGTCATCTTTTTTTTTACTCTTTGCTACTCTCATCCAAGCCCAAGCTCCCTCTGTGGCGTCCAGTTTTCTGATGTTGTTGTTTCTAGAAAATCTCATTAGACCTTTAGTTTGTGCTTGTTTGAAAACGTTACGGAAAAGCGGTTCGGCCCTCTCTACTTTTACCAAAAAACCTTTCTCTTTCCTAACTTCATACAAACACAAAACTGTGGACTCTATTTGCTGGCATCAAGGCCTCCAGGGCAACCTTGAATCTTTGCAAATAAACTAAAACTTGTTCACAAAGGAGATTTATCAGAGAAGAACAAGCAAACCATAAAAATCCAGAAATGTACCCGTTTAATACATCAGCTAACACAATTAAGATCTTTTGTTTCAAATACTTAAAGGTGTTGAACACTCGTTTAATCAATACATTGAGAAGGTGCTAATGCTAACGGTTAGCTCCTACTAGCCGAGATGCTCTCTGTTGTTTCCTGGACGCTAATCCAGGCTCGAGACGGGTGTCAATGAATGTTTAGTGACAGTGTGATGTAAATCTGTCGAGTTTTTCAAATCCTAGCATCTATTTTCTGTCGGAAGCTAATGCAGGAGATAGGTATAGGAGACTATTTTCATGTTCAGCCTGCATGAAAAACTCAGAGTGACCCATCATAATCAGAAATAATTAAAAAATGGTTTTTCAGTGTTCCACATCCTTAAAGGATAACATCCACTGAAAACTATACATCTCTTTGCTTCTGTGTGGCAAGACAAAGACAGAGTAACACTTGTAAGTCCTCCTGCATCCTTATACTAATGTATTGTGCCCAGTTTGACCCCCTTGCCCTTTCACTTAGTGTTTTTCCTTTGCCCTCATCAGACTTTGTCCAAAAACTCCAGTTGGAAGGGAGAAAAAAATCTTCATCAATCAGCTTGAATAAATTTAGATGGAGACATGTGGGAGAATTATTGAGCTTTGGCACATATTCTGTGGAGTGGCCTGGGGCCAGTTTAACTTAGACATGAGTGTTAATATATTATTTCTCTCATCTGATCGTGCTTTTAGTGTATGCAGTCGGGCCTTGATGCATGCTTGTTTTCTTGCCCTTGGCTCCTAATTGAGTAATGATGACGAGGTCTGAACACCTCACAAATCTGTTTCACACTCCTAAACATATGACACGAGTCAGGATGTTCTCTCCTTAGTGTGAACACCATGTCCAAATGAACACATTCGTACTGATGTTCACTCCCACCTCAGAACTTTAGGAGCCACAGTTGGCTGTAGTAATGGTTTCCACGGCTGCACCACTGTCGACCATTAGCTGGCAGCCCAACATGTGACCGGCTGTCTCTGTTTATTTATCAGAACGCCAACCGGAGCAGCACATCACTCCTTCCTCTGTCTTTCTACCTTAAAGGGCAATAGCTGCCTTCAGAATAAACCATTACTTAATCCTTGAAATATTCTCATTTTTCCAACACTCAAATGCTGAGTCAGTAAAGTTAAATATAGTCACAGGCTGAACAACGATTAATGGTTACACAGCGATCTAATTAGCCTGTTTAAATTATTGCAAGGCTGATTCTAATAAAACTCTTTGGTTTGATGTTGTTAGTCTGACTTACAAACAGGATTCAATTTTAACACATTAGGTGTCTGAGGCTCTTTTTACAAGTTACATTATAAGGACTTTATGATGCATTAAGGTCCAATCACTTAGACCACATGTGGTGGTGGTCTGGGGTGCAAATTGCCAACCTAAATGATATACCCCCAAATGGGCAGCAGAATGTCACAATCTGGGTTCTTCACTTGGAAATGTTTGCAAAAAAATGATTTTAGGTCATACTAGACTTAACTCACTGAATGTGCCACCCTTAGAATACTTCATTTGTTTTTATTTCCACTCCAACAGTGCATGCAGGGTGTGAGAACCTAGCACCAGAGCTTTGGTTCCATTTTATAGGTCCCAGGTACCAAATGGTTATAACCCTGGCTGTCTGGTCTTCAACACTGGTTGTAGCATGGAAATAAACATGTTGTATTACTTACAGCGGAGTCCATTTTTGTTGGACATTAATGTGCATTTGGGACTCTTCAGCTCATCCAAGATTCATGCTGGTAGCAGTATAGGCCCAAGAGCCATAGTAATACTTCCTTGCATCTCCCTAGGACTGTTTGAACCTTGCTGGCACACATGCACTCATATTCAGATCATTTCTGGGTCAGCCGCTGCACCCAAAGTGATCAACTCCAGGTTCTGCAGTTTTACACTGCATCCTCATATGGCTTTGTCTGAATCAAATCCTCAGACCAGGTTCACAGCAAACCACATAATCATGGAACAAACATCTTTTATGTGGACCAGTAGGATGACTCAAACAATCCCCTGCAGGAAGGATCAAGGGTTCCATTTGCAAACTAGCCCTGCATTAACGGCGCTCTCCCTTATCTTAAAAGCATGCTGTTCTGGGGATTTTTTCCTCTGGATGAGAAGCAAAATGTCTTCAAGCAAGTGATGAAGTCCAGTTGCTTTTTTCTGAACCTAATCAGAAGAATCTGGGCTGCATGTGGTTGGCTGCAGAAGGACTAGGCAGACCCTGGCAAACTAGTACAAATGAGTTATGTGGGCAGAATGTCTCTTTGGGTTCAAATAAATATTTCTGCCTTTTTGAAGTCTGTTTCTGTGTAGAAATCATAAATAATCACTTCAAAAATGGCCAAAATAACCATTTAAATGGGCAGAGTCAAGTTGGTATTGGACTTTGTAGTTCTGGATAGCTAATGCATAATTTAGCTTTTTCAAAACTTTACAGGGTGGTTGCTTGTTTAGAGTCATACTGCAGAGTAATTATATAATTTTCAGGCCAGCTAGAGAAACTGGAGATGCTTTATGGTTTTTAAAATCATTTTACCTCCAGCAGTGCTGCTGTATAAGTGCTGTTAGAAATATGAGAGTCATTAGCTCGCATATACTGCAAAATCTTTTAAACACGCTGCAATATAGCATAAAGCATCACATAACCTTTGCTGTAAGTGTGATAAACACACTCGACAATGTTTTTGCTAACTACTGTGAGATCCCATCGTTAATTTGAGATGATATCAAGAGATATTAAAGTAGTTCTTAATTCTTTTGTACGAGCTTAAATGTCGTTTTTAGACACCTCATATGAATTCATATTGGGAAGTCTGTTATTCTGGTGTTGCCTTAGCTACAGTACAACAGTGAGTGAAACCTAAAAACCTCTTGAGTATGAGGTAATGTACTCCTGTGTGGCAAGTTTAGATTTTAGACTTGGCATCTTAAACAATATTTGTTTTAGTTGTGCGATTGTTCTGCTGAGTGAGTCACTTGTTTTGTGCGGCTTTAGCCTCGTGGGTGGTCTTTCCCACATTACAGTTGCAGCTCTATAAATCAAATGGTCCTCAAAATTGTGGAAAACAAAACAACAACCATTTATTGGTCACCAGTGTCATGACAAATTGTCTACATTGTTTTACAGTGATGTAAATTGTGTCCGTAAGGGGTTGGCGTTTCAGTTTTCCAAGAATCTGATAAACATAGCTGACTGTTAGAATCTGCAAATTACCCCTCATTTATGTGCATTCAAGTTTTGTAGAACCATACCCACTTTTCATGCTTCTATTTTTAACTTTTATGTTTTTACTGATGCCAGATTGGAGATCACTTGCACATTGCATCACTTGGTTGTATCAATCATAATTAAAGTGACGGTGTGTATTTTTCCTGGCGATAGGGGGCAGTACATACCTAAATCATTGCAAGCAAGCAGTATTTTTGTGTTCGCGTAAGACCTTACCAACAGATGGCCATCAGGGTCAAAAATCCCTGGAAGTGCAATTTTTAAATGAGTACTTTATCAGATCGTTCAGCCTCCAGCAAAATGACAAGCACATCAGACTCCCCTTCATCACTGGCAACGAGTGAAGAGGTAAATGTGTAAAACAACAATGTTTATGAATGGCGAAAGTTTTGTAATGCGTTTTGTCCTTGCAGGCTCACGTAGAAGAAAACACGTAGAAGCCCAGAGACTTACAGCCATGATATACTTGCTGTTTAACGACACGAACGCGTGTTTAAAATGGATGACACGCATAGATTGCGTTGATTTGAAGCGTCGTTTGTGCGTGTCCTCCGAAATTAACACGACGCGACTCGACCAAATGCTGCAATATACGAGTAACCGATAGGCGGAGTTGACAAAACGAGCGAGACACACTCACCATGGTGACTCCATCTCTGGTTTAGAGGTCTTTCACATCATCTACGATACTGCTGCTGTCTTTTTTCTGTCGTGATGTCAAAATTAATCAGTTAGTGATCTCTTTGTGATCTCTTTTATAGACGCCATGTTTGTTTTGGTTGTACCTACAAACCTAGCTCTCTATCTGGTCTGAGTACTCTAGTTTGCCCCCTAGTGGTACACTCCAGTACTACATGCAGTGCAGCGCCGTGTAGCAGCAAGTATATGAACAAAGACGCTGCCTGCGCCAACGTGAGGTTAACAAGCAAGTATATTCCAGCCCTTAGACCCACGTGATATATTTTATACCCGATTTTTATGGATATATGTTAAAAAGCCACCAAACATTTTTCAACAACTGCACATCATTTAATTCATTTTGAACATTTTGATGGATATTTCCAGAGATTAATGGTAAAAACTACACATTGTCACTTTAAAGAGATTTTCGCTCATATATAAAAGGTCTCAAGAGACTGTAGAAACATCAGAGAAAATAAAGGGGGAGGGGGGGGTGACCATAGAATCAAAGTCGTATTAATAAGAGAGTGAAAATGTTTAAGGAACTCCTCCAAGCATGCCCAAACAGCTAAATGTCCTAGAAAAATGCTTTGATTCATAATTTGTATAATATAATTACTTCCACAACTCTACAGTTATTTTCTGTTTAAACAACTGAATGAAAGATGCCAGAGGGCACCAATGGTGGTCTGATCTCAGTGTGTGTGGAATGCAGGATTTCCAAATAAACCTAAAGTATGAACGTAAACACGCCGCCCATGTGGGGATGTCTACCATTCAGACTTTACAGGTAAGCTTGATGCAAATCAGAAAATATGAATGAGAATTTGTGACCATTATGAACATTTAATAAGCAACAGTGATCATAGTAGAGGGACTTAAAGCACTAGTTTGGTCCTTTTTTGTAGTTTTGTCCAAAGCCACATTACGAAGTGTTGTGAAGGTTAGGAAAAGGTGTTTCTTGTCTAATTCTTGTAAAAGCTTAAAAGCTTTGGGTTATTTCCATGGCCTTGTATCTGTGATTAGCACCTGCTACGCAGCATCCTCAGGAGCTCCTATCACACACCGCCAGCCAGGACTGGCTTTGCTCAGACACGTGGATGCTGGTGCCCCAATCTTACATCAGGGATTAGAACAATCAATGAGAGGCACAGGAAGTTCCCTGAAAGATGAGGTAATGCAGTGTTTATATGACAGCACACACCTTTAATACAACATAAATTAGACGATATATTAAAGGATAATTTTATAAATCAGATGGATGCTGTATTTAAGATACAAAATTCAGTTTGTAGTTCAATTGCCAAGGATAAAAAGCCTATCAATGAAAGTTTTAGGGTTGTGCATGTGCAGTGTGTATTTGTAATGTAACAGAAGCTTCACTTTGATATCCATGCTGTGCTATCCTCACTGTGCATCAACACAGTTCCAGTTTTGTTCAGAGAGCTCATCAACTTTAAAACCAGACCCGGCGCCATTTGTCTTTAACAGAAACAATCAACTGTTTCATGAAACAAGTCCATTGATCCTCATTACACCCAGTCAGCACCATCGACCATCCATTAAAACCAGTCATCCCTATTGATCGCCTGTTAAAGATTACTGGGCTGCCCCATTTCCCTGTATGTGATTTCCTTCCACAGCCATTGACTTTCATTGATCTACGGCCATCTGAGCTGTAACCTTGTTGCTCTTTATGAGTCTGAAAGCATATAGGTTTCCTCCCTCTGACTACCATCTGGAGCATCTGTAACAAAGTGGACATTAAGATGTTATTAACCTTTTAACGACAGTTTTTCAGACCATAATTTTGGATATAAGCTGTTTATAGACACCATATTGGTGCACAAAGACATCCTTGTAAAACCTGATATATTCCCCCTCAGTAATTCACAAACAAGGGAAGCTAACTGCTGCATTGCTAGCTTACAATCAACCATTCTACTTCTTAAAATCAGCTGAATGACAGCAGCATTATTGGTTAGATCTGTTAGCTGGACAATCTGCCCCTTATTTAACACTTCTATACTAATTTGGACATATTATCACCTCCACTGGCAGCTCATGTTGGGTCGGTGATGGTCCAGCTAAAAACCTCCCATTCTACCTTTGTACTTTCACACACCATCAATAAAAATGAAAGGAAAAGGAGCTTAATGCATAAATGAATGAAAAAAAGGAAAAATAAGGTTTAGGCTTTCCTATGAACGTATACGATAAATCATACATGTATGAATGATGAATTGGCCTCTTTAATCCAAACGCTTTGTTTGCCTTCGTGTCGCTGGTTAAATGACAATTGTATTTAAAGCGTCAGCCTGGCTGCTTTATCAGCACCTTAAACTCATTTAAACATTGAGTTAACTTCTGTGCCCACAGGCTTATTGTGGAGTACTTCACAGCTCATTGAACACAGCACCAATGTCATGTGGTTTCATTTAATGTTGCCGACTCAGGCACTTAAATGTGCCACTGGATGGTGCGAAAGTCACATTAAAAAGGTCAAACAGCTGCATGGGGTTGTTTACACAAGCTTTACCTTGGTGATTAGAACTAAATCAAACTCTTCTAAGGTATTTAAATGTCAGCTGTACTATTTCATTCCTACTCATGGCTGCTTTCATGTAGAGTTTATATTATTTGGAAAAGGCCTTTTTCCATAAAAGAAGAAGCAAAGTCTTACCTGATTAGTAGATTAGTAGAAATGTCCTTTATTAGATTATAAGGAGCTGGTTTAATTAGCTTCATTATAGCTCATCTTCACCCAAGTTTTCATCACTTTCCAGTCACCCTTTCTTCTGTTATTGTTTTCCCCAACAGACAGAGTGGATGGGAGTGTTATCAATAGAAGGGTCAATAAAGGGTGTGGTCTTTAAAGCAGAAGAGACGTATGTCTGGATGTGATGGTGTTAAAGGGGTGTGTTGGTCATTATGAAGTACCAAAGACCAGTGTGTTTCTGCAATATAGCAGGAAAATGTAAAAGATTCCTGAATGACCTGGTCCATGAATGCGTGGAATTGTCTAAGTTTGCTGCTTCTTGAGGACATTTACCATACAAGTCTATATAATGTGACATTGATGATATAAAGGGTTGTGAAATGGCATCACATTTGGAGATTTTTAATGAGAACACCAGTACATCGTTCTAGGACGCGCTCAAACTAAATGTGCTCAGAGGACAGTGGTAGAATGAAGAACATCAAGAGAAATAATGAAAAACAAAACACAGCTAAATTGATTGGGAGATGGTAATTTGGAAGACAAGGCAGACAATTTGCATCGAATGCGATTGTGTGGCGCGCCTTTTGGCAGCGCTCTTTGCCCGGAGCAGCGATCCGCTGTGGCAGATCAGTGATACGCTCAATTTCCTCAACCACATTACACGGGCCCAGCAGTAGCCACATGCAGCATCCTAGACATTTGCATACAGGTTATAAAGGAGAGCTGCTGATGAAAAACATGTTTGCAAAGATAGGGTTAGTAATGAAAGTAAAAGCAGCTCAAAGCAACAGAATAAAACCTGTTGTACTAAATGCTGCCATCCATCCATTCATTTTCATCCACTTATCCGGGGTCGGGTCACGGGGGCAGCAGCCTAAACAGAGAGGCCCAGACTTCTCTCTCCCCAGCCACTTGGGCCAGCTCCTCTGGGGGAATCCCAAGGCGTTCCCTGGCCAGCTGAGAAACATAGTCTCTTAAAGGAGTCATCACCTGAAATTTTCACTTTTCCACTTAAAAACATGTCTATAATGGCTTCCTAATGATTTTTCACTGGCTGAGAAGCCGATATTTAACATTGAAGAGTTTGTTTAATCTTGCCTTCTTCAACCAGCTCACATGCACCCCACGAGCACGCGCACTCCAAAACGAGAACTTGAGTTCTGGCCGTATATATGCCGACACAAAGGTCGAATATAAACAAATATGAACCAGCAGCGAACAAACCAGCACAACAAAGCTCATTTCATAACGTGAAACGCATAAATTATGTCTTACCGTTGACGACTCATGTTATAATCTGTGTTATGGGAAACAAAATTCCGATCGGTTTGTGTATTCCATCATCACAACAGCATAAGAGCCGATGCCTGGCTGTTAGCTTGCTTTGTCCCAACTCAACAACAAACGAGGGCGCCATTACGCACGAGGGGAGGCTCGGGCTTGTACGTACACGGTTAGATCCCGTAGGTCACTGCCAGGTCGGGTTCAGTTATAACTTTTGTTATTTTGGAGCAAGACCCTGAAGCTGCTTCCTGCTTTCTTCCACCAATCAACGCGCCCCTCAGTCCCGCGGGCGTCCGACACAGCCGAAATATCGCGTGTGATCTCGCGAGAAAATATGCCCTTCACAGAAAAGGATTAAAAAATCACATTTTAAATTTATTTTTCCAATACAATTTATTTTAATGGTCTAAAAGACTATAATAGGATGTAGATATCCACGGTATTATAGGTGATGACTCCTTTAAGTGTGTCCTGGGTCTTCCTTTAGGTCTCCTCCCTTTTAGACGTGCCTGGAAAACCTCACCAGGGAGGCGTCCCGGAGGCATCCTAACCAGATGCCCGAGCCACCTCAACTGGCTCCTCTTGATGTGGAGGAGCAGCAGATCTACTCTGAGCCCCTCCTGGATGACCGAGCTTCCCATCCTATCTCTAAGGGAGAGCCCAGACACCCTGCAGAGAAAACTGATTTTGGCCGCTTGTATCCGCGATCTCATTCTTTCAGTCACTACCCAAAGCTCGTGACCATAGGTCATCAACCGGTGAAGAGAGAGCTTCACCTTCTGGCTCAGCTCTCTCTTCACCGCAACAAACCGGTACAATGCCCGCATCACTACAGACACAGCACCAATGCTGCCTGATTTCTTTTGTGCATTTGAGGAAACTTTTAAAAGTGTCTCTATGAAAGAGGCAGACCACAGAATAAGAGGTGCATTTTTAAAATTAAACTTAGACCCATCAGGAAAGACGACTGCAGTAAAACCAAACAGTTCAGTGTTGACTTCAGCTTTGGATCAGTCTTTAAAGCTTTTGACCGCTCACGTTAAAGGGTCTAAGAATGACCTCATAGCATTAGTTGAGAGGAATGCAGTGGAAAGGGTAGCAACAGGGAGGCTAAATATAACCAGATGCTTAGTTCTAGATCTGGTACATTGTTGTTACCTCAGGTCATTTTTGTTTCCTGACCGGGTAGAGCACTGGAGAACACTTAAAAAAGTCTAAGATGTAAGATTATTGTTGCAGGAGTCAAACTAAATGCCTCATTTGAACACTTCTCTCTTCATTATTCAATCAAACTGAATTTTCTCCTACTTCATGGACACTTACTCTGCTCTCTTCAACCAACCCAAGTATAGTTTTATTTCTTTTAGATGTTTTAACAAAGAAGCTCTGCCTTTATTTTTCTTTGTATAGATGGATCTGAGGATGAGGAGGAAACGGAACAAGAGAAACAGCCGGCAGAGAAAACAAAGACTAAACCAGAAAAGAGGAAGAGGGTAACGGAGAAAACAGCTAAAGCCAAGAAGAAGAAAAATGACATGCAGGTGATATCTTTTCTGCGGTTTTAGAGTACAAGTTGTTGTTTATCTTTTGGAAGTCTCTGTTTGTTAGTTCAACAGAAGTCACTATGGCTCTGCTGCTGATCAGCGTTTTTATTGTGATTTAACCTCCAGACAATCCCAAAAACATCAACAAAAATGTTTATTATTTGAATTATTTCATCAAATTCTGCTTTGCAATCCCACTCTTATTTTAGCTCTTCTCTGCTTTTATAGCAGCTCTGTCTGTTTTCTTCATGTGACTGATGCATCAAGTAGAACATTAAAGTCCTAGTTGGACAGTATGCTTTAAAATATTGTTTCAATGTTACAATTATATTAATTTGATTCTAGATAGACATGGTTGTCTACATTGATTCTAGTTTTTGGTTTTAATCATCACTAAACAGCTCAACTCTGTCACCTACTGACACAAATCTGTACCTGCAGTCTCTTTAAAATGTGACCTCTGGATAGCTTTTCCCTTCTTGGTGAGAAATCAATAAATAATCTATACTGACCAAAAGTAATTATGAATTTTTCCATAACTGATCCGGCCTAGGAGTCACCATATTTGGTATTTGGGAACATTTAAATATCACATTTGTTCATGGAGTTGAACAAAGAGATTAAAACACATGATATATCATATTTAGACGGACTATTGCCCCTCCTGTAATGATGTCTGCATGTATTTTGTCTGATCTCAGAAAGAGAGTGTAGTCTCTGAAAAGAAAGAGTGTGAAGATCACCCATCAACTAAAACTAAAAAGAAGAGAAAGGTGAGTGTGGCGCCCCCTGCTGTTGCAGCTGGACTAATCTGGCTATTTGGAAATACTGTATACATATATTTATATTTATTTCTTAATTCCAGAGGAAGAAGAAAACTATCACAGATGTCTTGGCCTCCTCCGAGCCGAAGCCCGGCTGTCCGGCTGACCTGCAGGATCAGGTTTCACGTTACTTCTCAGACAAGCGCTCAGTCATTGAGCTGGAGGAGCTCAAGTTGCAGGGTGTGTCGAAGCTTCTCCCTTTTTCAAATTGCAAGTTCGGTCAATAAGTTCTGACCCGCCGAGTCACCAAGGTCACCATGTGACCTTTCACGTCTCTCCCAGACTCCTGCTTCCTGTCCAGTAATGACCTGACACACAGCCTCTCGTCTTACCTGAAACAAGGTGAGCGAGGCTCTGACCTTGTCGGATGTTTACATCCAGGCTCTCGTGTCTGACTTTGATCGGTTCTTTGTTCTTTTATTCTAAGTTTGTCCCAAGTGGGCAAAGATCCAAAAGCAGCACACAGAAAAGAGTTCAGTGGTGGTCCTCATTGTCTGCAGCTCGGCTCTGCGAACCATTGAGCTAATCAAGTAAGTGAGGAACAGCTGACTTTTGTCCTTCGTACATTTAAATTACTGCTCATGTTTGTTGTACTTGCAGGCAGCTGACTGCTTTCAAAGGTGAAGCCAGAGTCGTGAAACTCTTTGCCAAACACATCAAGGTAGCTGAAAGTTAAGCATACAGAGATGTGCAGATGAGGGTTGCCAGGTCAGTAATGTTCCTGACTTCTCTGCACAGATAGAGGAGCAGGTGAAGCTGCTGCAGAAAGGCGTCACACACATCGGAGTGGGAACACCTGGCAGGATCAGTGCTCTCCTTGAGAAAGGTACGCATGGACACACGAGTCTGTTTATCTGCAGATGTTCCAAGGTTCTCAGTCTGACTTTGTATCTCAGAGGGTTTGACCTTGGAGGCACTAAAGTACCTGATCCTGGACTGGAACTGGAGGGATCAGAAACTCAGACGGATGGGGGAGATTCCTGAGGTGAGCTACTGCCCCCTGCTGGAGAGAAAAGCTGAAAGCAGTTTAAAAAGTGGACGTTTGGGCATCATTTTAGGTCAAATTCTGTCAAAATGTGTGTTTTATGTTATTTTTACACCACTTTGGCTACCTCAGCCTCCTAACCAGAATACTTAAAATGATGTTCAACTGGCATTTAGCTTGTTAATGTGTGAAAAAACAATGAAAAGTTATAATCTCCTCATTTTTTTCTTAACTAAAAAACACATTAGCAAGTCACCCGTTGCATAAGGGTTTGTTAATGAACCGCTGGGTGGATTTTAGTGAAAGTCAGAAAATAATCACAGGAGGCAATCCTAACCCTTCACATCTGGAAGTTGAGGTTGGATCTGCCTCTCCACACACACACACACCAGCAGTAAATGACACACACGTTAGAGAGGAGGAGCAATGATTTGTGTTATATCTAGTATAACGACGTCCAAAGCATCCATTGTTTTGTTTTAATTTTGTAGATTGAAACTTCAAATCAGTTGAAGGTATTGCTCCAAAAAAAGATCAAAGTAGCTATGTTCAAATAATATTTATTAATAACAATTTACAATAAAGATCCCTTGATTAACGTTACGGATATTGTTAACTATTAAGTGTCCTTAAGGTTAGGACAAAGGGCCGGGGGTGGTGTCTGCTTAGTAATGCATTACTTAATATTAACATTAATATTAAGCAGTTGTTAATACTTTATTTAAAGAGCGAGTAACACCTAAATCAACATTTAGGCCCATTTTTCTAACAGGAAGTGTGGGTGAAGTTAGACTCCACCAATGGTGTGACTCACCCTTTAATAGTTTATTAATGATTAATAATGCACTAAGTAACGTTAATAAAAGGACCCTTATTGTAAAGTGTTACCTATTTATTTAACCAACTTTACCTGCAATAATCCTGATATGTTGCATATTATAAATGATTAATAATCTTATATTTTCTCGTTTCTTTTAGATTAAATTGGACTTCATGAAGCTGCTGGAGAGCGGAATCCTTACGGCTTGTAAAGAAGACAAAATCAAAATTGGATTATTTTAGCTAACATTTTCAATCATCAAAAGACAAATTGTGTTTTTTAATGTTTGTTGCTTTATTTTTCTTTTGGATCTGTGTCTGTTTTCTGCCTCGTTATATTTTCAGAGACCATGTGGGACATGTTGTTCGTTTTTCCCTCTAAACTCTGATACATTGAATAAACCAGCTCAATAGACAAACTATGGGATGTTATTTATTAACTTTACATTTGACAAGCCCCTCCTCCTCCAGGGACACGGGGTCATGAGTCCAAATCTCATTCATCATGAGTTAGAATGGAAATATTAAATCCTCAGATGTCTCAGTTTAATAAAACAAACTCCTGTTTAGGAGGAAATAAACACACTCACTTAAAACCAGTGGAAGTAACAGAAAGAGGTAGTTGGGTAAACGCCTGTGGTTAATAAATAACAGACAGCAACAGTCAACCCCACCCTGCAAAGCCTGCTGGGAAAGTCGTGAGTGTAGACAGAGATAGCACTGATCTAACAACAGGAAACGAGTATTGCAGCGTCTTCTCGTGCACTTTTACTTGATCATTTAGAATCTCCAGCTGCACATCAGGTTCCAGCTGACAGTTCCAGACATGGGCCGGGTGAAGAACAAGGCCGGGCCTCTGGCTCGGAGGCCAGACAACTCTGCTTTCAAACAGCAGCGTCTGCCTGCTTGGTGTCCGCTGCTAACCGCTAACACCGTGCTGCCTTTCTTCTATCTCATGGCTCTGGTCTGCCTGCTGCTGGGAGTGTGGCTGCTGCTCACCGTGCAGAGCACACAGGAAATCAAGGTGGGCGACGCTGCACTCAAAAACTCTCTTTGATGCCTAAAAACTGTTTGTGATCAAAAGCCCTTATGTGTGTGTGTGTTAATAAAAGGGAGTGACAGAAACTCAGAGGGTGTTTAAAAAGGATTCATGTTGCTTTGATTCATAATTCCTGTGTCTTCTCAGCTGGACTACACGGAACGGGGAACGTGTGATGAATGTTTTCAAATGCGCTCAAATGTGAGCCTGTCAGCCGAGACCTGCAGGTGTACGGTGGAGTTTTCCATTCAGAAAGCATTTAAGGTAAGAACCGCTCGTGTTGTGGAGCCACATCTGTTTTCACACATTTATAGAACCCTCTTCCTTGCAGGGTGATGTCTTTTTCTACTATGGGTTGAAGAACTTTCATCAGAACCTTCGCAGGTACATGGACTCCAGAGATGATGGGCAGATGGTGGGCAGGAAGAACAAATTAAAGGTATCTCTACTCCTCTATTCATTATTTCCTTCAGATTAGATTAGAGTCATCTAGCATCAGATCTGGCTTCACCTGTTGGTGCTTCATTTTTTTATTTTTATTACTTTTCAATTCTTATGAATCCTCTCTTCCCCTCATCCCAGCTTGACTAAAAGTAAAGCTACCTGTTCTTTTCCTATTGTCTGGAGGTCGTTGAAGGAGTTTTTAATCATCTATCCCTGCTGACATCTTCATGATGGTCTGTTTCACTCGCATCAAGAGCTCCTCTCTCCGCATGTTGTGGATCAACACTAACCACTTCCAAATGCGAGCTCTTGTGGAATCCATTGCAGATCTTTTATTTGCTTAAATGAGTAAATAAAGGAAAAGCCCACAGCTGTTTATAGACCCAGCTCTAGATCCTAATCTGCAACATATCTTTTCTAGAGCGGGTTATTCAAATTAAAGCCAACAGTCTGCATATTGAACTTCTAACCCTTTTGTGGACGTAGCTCAAATATGTTGGCTAACTAAAAATGATCAATGTGGAAGGTGACCAACTGATTAATGATTTAAAGCTGGAATCTGGAGTTTTCCCCCTTTCAGGATTATGTTAGCCTAGTCATCTAGACAGACCGTAGCAAAAGCAAAGTCAGTCATGCCACGCTCCATAGGAGCCTCAGCAGGCCCGACCAGTTTGGTGTCTTGCCAATCACAGCGCTCTATCGGTTTGGTGGACGGGATTAGCACCAGAGCAAAACAACAAAGATGGCTCATTTGAAACGGCTTTGGCATCAACTTTGGACTGTTTAGACATGGGCTTTTCTTTGAGTCAAGAGCAGATAGAGGTACTTAAGTCCTTTATTTAGAAAAACCTTGTGTTTGCGTCATCTTAAACAGTGTATGGCAGACTGCCCTGTTGACTGATACCCGTAGCGGTGAGTATGCCACATTGTTGCTCTGACTGGTTCTAGCGCTGTCCAATTACATGAGGAGACAGTTTGAAAGACAACCGTAGATCCCACCCCACAACTGAACCCTGTCTATGGGCCGTGGCACATATGGCCTGCCAGACTACAATTAAGTATGATTTGTTAAAAATCGGTTAAAGTGGTAGTCTTACCCTGTACTGTGATATAATGTAGGCAATATGTCAATTTGTTTGGCATGCCCCATGCAGTTTGAGTCGAGCGCCGCTCAACATTAGCCATCAGCGTTAGACATCTGCTTACATACAGATGTCAGTCACAGGACATGCACAAGTGTTTGAGGACGTACCGAGACAGGTGCGGGATTGGTGACTTCTCTTATGGACAAGTAAGTGTTAATAATTTCTGTTGGCCGGCTAGAGTTGCTCATTCACGGACAAGAGGCATTGCCTCCAGCCATATAAACACAGGTAATAAAAGGACCTTAAGAGGCGATACATTTTCAGCCTCTAGAATCTAGAGTCTAGATGGTACCGTCAGCTTGGTGCTGAGCTGACCCAACACACCCACTATGGACTGATTGGCCAGCTGAAGTTCAGGCCTATAAAGGAGCCTTTGATTGGCAGGTAGAATCAGCCAGCGACAGCTTCCTGCATGCGCGATTCATTAGTAATCTGTTTGCACTGGGGTAAATGTCTTCTCTGACTGCAGCTCGGACCGGCTGCTCCAGCCGCAGGAGCGTGAGGACAGACCGTCTGCTGTGAGAAGAGCCCACGGCAGCACCGCTGCTCAATGAGAGAGTAGGAAACGGTGTGCTTCATGTCAGAGTCTCCAAAAGCAACACTGCACACACCGCTTTTGTTTACTAATTTGTGGCACTTAGGAAGGACACCACTGACTTCTCCGAGACATCCGCATTCCTGGCTGTGTAAACAAAACCTGGCCATGCGAGGATGGGCTGACCCAACCAAGACCAGACTGAGCCCACCAAGATGTCAAAGTGCTTTATCTATTTCTGTTAGCTATTTCTGTTAAGTAACTTCTGTAAGTAACATTGAGAGGAGCCAGTTGAAGTGGCTCGGGTATCTAGTTAGGACGCCTCCTGGACCCTGGTGAGGTTTTCCGGGCACGTCCAATCAGGAGGACACCCAAAGGAAGACCCAGGACACGCTGGAGGAATTATGTTTGTCAGCTGGCCAGGGAACGCCTTGGGATTCCCCCAGAGGAGCTGGCCCAAGTGGCTGGGGAGAGGGAAGTCTGGGGATTCCTGCGTAGGCTGCTGACCCGACGATGGTTGGAGAGAGAGAGAGAGAGAGAGAGAGAGAGAGAGAGAGAGAGAGAGAGAGAGAGAGAGAGAGAGAGAGAGAGAGAGAGAGAGAAAACAAACACATAATAAAGTGACCGGTTACTAGTATGTTTATGAGGATAAAAACAAGATGAGCCTCCCCTGTTTTGCCACAAAACCTCAGACTATAATCCTGAAGTTTGTTTTTAAATACATTGTTTTCTCTTTGACAGAATCCAAGTTTTTATTGTGAACCATTTGCTAGAGACCAGAATGGAGTTCCTGTAGCTCCCTGTGGAGCTGTAGCCAACAGCATGTTCAACGGTAAGCACCACTCATAACAAACATCAACTTTGACCTGATTGGACCCTTAACTCAAGGGTGTAGATTTGGCATGGACGGTGGTGACATGTCCCCACCAATATCAAGCAATGACCAAATAGTCCCCACCAATAATTTGACCGCCTCCGCTAAAAAACAACAAGCCATTCAATGTCTCGTTACTCTAGAGATGCAGAAAGGGTTAAATGACGTTCTCTCCTAGAGTCCTGCCGCCGTACCATATGGACGGTGTGATTGGCTGTCACGGGAGACTCACGTGAGACAAACTACGCCAGTGCCGGTCATTAGCAGCACACATATATACGGTTGGCAGCGCCAAAGCTAGAAGGAAAACGTTGCAGTCATATGCAAGACTCCTGTGTTTGCAATGCGACATGAGCAAGGCCGGATTATCCAATGGGCATTATGGGCACTAGCCCAGGGGCCCACGCCCACTAGGGGCCCATGTGAGCAGCCCAAGGAATGGGAATAAAAGAGGTCTAACAGAAAAACACCAGGGAGACATTTATTATACTGTAAATGACTCAGCTACCGGGCACAACACACACACCGCTAACATAATCAATTAAAAGACTTTATTTTACATGTGGAGTTACTCCACCTTTTTTCCATGTCTGTGCGCCTCTCTTGCGCTCACTCCAGCGTCTCCTCAGGTACGGAGAGCTCCGATTGTTCATGCACTCCAGATGCTTCTCGCTGACCTGCGTACAGCCCCAGTAACATTCTTAAAGTCACAAAGGAAAATCATTAACACCCCTGACGCGCTCTGCCTCAGCAGAGCTCACAATATTTTACTCGGTACAAATGTCAGTAACGTGCATTACAACGCTTTTTAACCAGGAATCAATTAGTGGATTTTCTTTGTGGTTCTATATAGGGGAGCCTGAAAAAAGGTCCAGTTACTATATTACATTATTTATATTATGGACTCTAGCGCACCAGGACTTCTTTTGAGCAGAGAGGACAGAGACCGCTGAGCGTTCATGCACTCCAGCTGCTTCCTGCGCTCATCACGACCACAAAGTCACGCCACCAAAAGAAAACAATTAACACGAGATCGTTCATGTCCGCTCCTATGTACTGGTACTTTCTCTTTTATTAATGCTTGACGCGCTCTGCCTCAGCGGAGCTCATCTGTGCCCTGTGACATCCCCTCACTGCTGTGGGCTCGCAGTACGCATTTCGCTCTTTTTGTGGTGCAGATCAGGGCCGGTGCTAGCCATTTGGGTGCCCTAAGCACAAATGCTCTGTGGTAACCCCCCCCAAAAAAGAACTATACAACAATATGTGCACCTCTCATTATTTCCAAAATTGCTTCTTTAAAGCAAAAATTTAACTAAAATGATTGAAGTTTAATAAAACAAACTAATTTTGCCTCAACAGCACCTCACAATTAAAAAAATAAAATAAAATAAGTTAAAATAATAATACCACCACTATTATTAAAAAAGATCTATGAAATGATTGGAGATTAACTGAAAATTAAAAACAGTATAAGGTATTCAAATATTAGGCTTGGCTTAATATAAAGAAAGTGTAACTAAGACTCATCCTTTAAAGTACTGAATGAGACTTTTTGTCCACTACATTTCATTTATTAATTTCTACTCATTCATCTGAGGGAACTGACCCTTGTTCAAAACAAGTTTTCTTTTCTTGAGGAAGATTTTTTTAGGATGAACTTTGTTAAAACCAGAAAATCATCTAACTGTCCAGAACTTCTTCACATTAAGTTTTATACTTTAGCACTGCTGTTCTATCTATCCATCCATCCATCCCTCTGCAGTTAGGAGTTACAGCTACATGTATCAAATGTCACACTAGGGAGGCATCCACCTTCTTTAAAAGTGGGATATAATTTAATTTTGTTAAATCTGCCAGCCTGGGAGAGACATTAATGCCCGTTATGTAATATTCCCAGATTCCAATGGTGTATTAAATTAATTGACAAAAGCGAAATTAATTGGGAGAACAGTAGATTTTAACCAGTTTATTGAATAATCTGAAACTTTTGAAAAAAAGTTTATTAGTTCGATTGCTTGGGAGAGAGCGGACGTTCATTCCGTGGAGGCCAACAGAAAGTGCTACGTTTATAGTTCTCAGGTGATAGTGGACGTCATACATTAAAGTTCATGGTCAGAGGCAGGGGCAGGGACTAGCCCATGACCAGTTATTTAAATCATGTATTCTTTACACCAATTTCTGATTATTCTGTTCAAATGTTCACAGACATTGGAACCTTAAAAATGAAAAAAATAGTATCATGTAAATACTATCACAAAGGAAGTCAAGTCAAGTGAAGTCAAACTGAATTTGTATTGCACGTTTCCATGGCAACAGCCATTGCCCCAAAGTTCTTCCCAAAAAAAGTACAATAAAACAATCAGGAAAGTGAAAGAATCAAACCACAGTGGTCTAAGCGTGTGTCAGAGAGATTCAGAGGGGGTGAAGGTCGGGCTCTACACACACGCGTGGGTTCAAACCCCACTCAGGCTGGTTTATTTTTTTTAATTTTTTTAACTTGGAAAACTGTTTAGCTCCTGCTTTTGTCTCAATTTAAGATGATTCTGCTCACATATTTTTTTTTTACACATGCCCACTTCTGTCCTCTTGTCTGGGCTGAAGGCGATCTATCCATCCATCCATCAGCAGTTAGGAGTTACAGCTACATGTATCAAATGTCACACAGGAACTTTTATTTATAATTCATGTAAAATTATTTAAATTCCATCTAGGGGTGGGCAATATCATGTCATTCACAATATAACCCGTAACTATTTGTTGCCAAGAAAAAAAATCTATCATGTTAAGCTAATTTCATCACGTAATTGCATCTACTAGGATTATGTTCATGTGGGTCATCAGCATGAAGTTATTAAAAGTTATGAAAGCAAACATGGCTGGAATCTTAGTTTTAATTCATATCAGCCAGTATGGAAAAATATGTTTGAGGATTTTTGGCCTCTTCAGGCTTCCATACCTGTAACCTGGTTATGCAGAGTTTAGCTCCTCCCTGCACATAAACAGCAAAAATACACAGGTGAAGCGGTAAATTAAAACGACCAAATCGGCTGGCGACGCAGCCGCATATTTATAAATAGAAGCATGTCATAAACGTGATTGCTTGGTGCCCCCCTGGCCACTCGTTGCCCTACGCACTGTGCGTGATGCGCGTGTAGGGAGCGCCGGCGCTGGTGCAGATCCCTGAACTGCTGTGCTGTGATTATTTCACCTCTCTGTCATGGCTGCGGCACTCCCTTTGAGCTGCTTAGTTCAAAAGTAACTCATGAGATAAAAAACTCAGAAAGCCTGGAAGTGGTTTTCTGGAGGATTTAGAGGAGATGCAGAAAGATCAGAGAAAGACAGGATGGAAAACAGTCAAATAAAAAACAAGAAACCAAAACAAAGTGCTTGAAAATGAAAAGACATAAAGCAACAATCTATAAGCATGCATTATTTACACATTTGAAACAATTCAGATGACCTTCAAAGCTCAGTCCCACACCCAGGGCCGGTTCAAGGCATTTGGGGGCTCAAGGCAAAATGGACTTAGAGGCCCCCCTCCAAAACGTTGAGTTTGTGCGCTCCCAAAAACCCAAAGTGTGAACTGTTCTGGGTTCTCTCTTTTGAAATAAATATAAAGGCTTTTATAGCATTACCCCAAACCTCCACACCGTAAGTTATATAGCGCACAGAGCCTTATTAAGCACGTAACATGTTTTACCAAATACTGCAATCGTCTTTTCGAGTTTTTATCTAACTTTACTTTGGGTTTCCTGCAGATTTTATGGTCCTGTATCAGTCCAAGAAACTTGATTTCTATAATAAACATAGTAATGTCAAATTATTATTATTATTATTATTATTACTAGTTGTAGTAGTATTCATATTATCGTAAAGTTATTCATTTATTTATAAGCGATTTCACTTCACCCATTTACTTCCCATTTAGTATCTAATGCTTTAAGGTCAAGGAGGAAGGAGGAAGTGAGTGTCCGGCCGGGGGGGGGGGGGGGGGGGGGGGGGGGGGGGGGGGGGTGTAGGGACGGCTTTAGCGCTCGGCATACAGCAGGTAAATCATCTGTAGCTCATTAGAGATTTACCTGCTGATTTACCTTTCTCTCAGAGTTAATCATGGTTCTCTTTGTCTCTGAGTCTAACTTCCTTTCAGACTGAGAGAAATCTGCAGCCTTGTACAGATATTATCAGCCTAGAGAGACACTTTAAAGCCTGACACATGAAATAATAATCAGAAAACATTTTTTTAAATTTTGAAACATTTTTGACTAATATTAATACAACAAAAATGTACTTTTGCAACAATCAAACTAAATACAATTTGTACTTGGCAACTTTAGCTTCCACCAGAGGGCAGAAAACATGTCTATGATTCAATAAAGCAGCTTATTGAGGAAAAAGCTAATCTTATTAAAAAGAAAGAGCTCTTATAAACTTAGATGTGTGTAGATATGAAACAATTGCTGTTAAAGGGTTAAATTGACATGTTTATTATTAAAATGTCGGTGACACACAATAGCTTTTCAATAACATTAAACATTACAAATAAGTAAGTAGAATAGTACATGTGGGAAATCAGAACGTTATTGTTTTTATCATGGAAGGAGAAAACAACACAAGTTCGGGGGGGGGGGGGTTGATTTATATGTCCCCACCAATGTCAAGACCAAACCTACGCAATTCGTTAACTCCTGGTTTCCTCCCAGACTCCTTCACTCTGACCTATCGTCGCTCCAGCGGTCCTGTTATGGTTCCTTTACTACGGACGGGCCTTACATGGTACACCGACAAAAACGTCAAATACCGCAACCCGAAGATGGACAACTTAACTCTGGCTGAGGTGTTTGAAGGTAACGGGTCGTTTCCTCCGTCTCAGGGTGGGTTTGTGTTTGTGATGCAGGAAGTAAGAAGAAAGACTGGAAACTGACTGAACTAGTTTCCTTAAATGAATTCAAAAGCAGGCTGAAAGCATCAGAGACCATATCAGTAATTTGTAATTGTTTTTAATGACCTATGATATTTTATCACTGTTTTTATGTAGTAACTGTGTGAAATTTTGCTGCCTCTTGGCCAGGACACCCTTGTAAAAGAGGTTTTTAATCTCAATGGGATTTTTTTTTATTTATCTCCTGGTTAAATAAAGGTTAAAAAAAAAAAGTTGATGCTTTCTCCAAAGGTACAACTCAACCGCTGTACTGGCAGAAGCCCGTTTATGACCTCGACCCAGCTGACCCGACCAACAATGGCTTTATTAATGATGATCTGATAGTGTGGATGAGGGAGGCGGCGTTTCCAAATTTCAAGAAGCTGTATGGGATTTTAAACCGGAAGGACAAAACCCCCTTTGCAAAGGGGCTCCCAGCTGGGAATTACAGCATCGATATCACCTACAGTATCCTTTCACTAACTCGGCTCCTCTTCAGCAGCTGAGATCACTCTGGTTATTGTTAAGCCTTCACCTCCTGCTTCTTCAGATTTTCCAGTGCTGCCGTTCCGAGGCAGAAAGGAAGTGGTGCTGACCACACTGACCTGGTTCGGAGGTCAGAACCATTTCCTGCCGGTGGCGTACCTGGTAACCAGCAGCTTGATCCTCCTGACGGCCGTTGCCCTCACGGTGGTCTGGTGGAAGTTTGGAAAGGACGGGAAGAACATGCTAGTGACATTCCAGTAGAGGTGTCGGGATGCTGAAGACCAGAATGTAGGAAACATTCACAAGCAGCTGAAGAAATGCAACTAAATCCTAAATTCAATGATCGTTGATGTGAGATTAAAACACAAATGTTCATTGAAAACTGTGGACGGGTATCTCAAAAGTTTTACTGTGGTAATTTCATGCAGAAGCACTTAGATGCATTATTTTGCATTTGTTTTATTTTGAAATTCTCAGGCCGATCACAGGAAATGTAAATGCTTCCTCCTTCTGAAGAAGCTGTTGAAAATCCAGAAAAGCAATTTAATGATTCATTAGATGAAGGTTAATGTAAGATGTTATGGTCATTGTGTCATCTGTCCTTTAATGGTCAGTGTACTTTTTGGTATTTGAATTTTGGTTTTAGAAGTAAAACCGAAAAAACTAAAATGTAAGTAATTTTCTGATTTTTATATTTGATTAATGAATAAAAAGAGTGGAAAAAAAGTAATTTTTAATTCTATAGTAAAAAAAATAGAAGTCACAAAATTAGAGTTACTCGTGCTTTTGTGGATTTATTTGTGTTTTAAATAATGAAAATGTAATGCCCAAGAACAGACGTATTTTCATTGTCTTATTCCTAAAGTACATCAAATCACATTTGATGACGTCACATGCAAAGGGTCAATCTTCTGCTCTTCATTACAAATCCTCACACGTGTTGTGCTGAACAGAGCATGCCTGCTGAGATTTGCATGCCCTGTTGTGGGAAGGAGCATTGCTCGAGGTAAACATCAGAAATATGTGTAACAAGGTAGATTTTTAATAAATTTGTACTACTAACATGTTTCTTATCCATGTGCTTCCTTACAAAATGATGGTTTATGGGCAGATAAATAAAAGAAATGACAGTTTTTAACACTTTTTTAACATATCAAGACAAATGTTTAAAAGTTTGTCAAAATATATTTTTTCTGCTCCCTTGTAATTTTGAGTCACATTCCTGCTTTTTTTTAATCAACAGCAAAATAGTTTAAGCAAATACTCACTAAAGCATTAGTCTCAAACGTGTTAAAAAAAAAACGTGTCAAAAATGGAAATTATTTCATCATATTTCTAGTCAAAAACAACTTTTTCAGGAGGAACACTGATTAGAAACATGTTCATATTATGAATCTATTAAAAATTACCTCATAAAGACTATTGACCCTTTGCACGTCATGAAAAGTCAGGCAGAAGTATTTTTAACATTTCATTTCAGTCCATTAGCAAGACAACAAAAATATGTCTGTTTTATTGTTTTGCAGCAATTATATTTTCATTATTTAGAACACAAATAAATCCACAAAAGCATGAGTAATTTTAATTTTGTGACTATTTTTGACCAGAATTAAAAAATACCTTATTTTCCTTCATTTTATTTATCAAATATAAAAATGAGAAAATTCCTTACATTTTGATTTTTTTCGTTTCAGCATCTAAAACGAGAATTCAAATACCAAAACGTACACTGACCTTTTTTAATGACCCCACATTTATCTTTGACCAAAAAAAAAACCTGTTTGTCTTTTTTGGCTTTATCCCAGAAATGAATCTGTTTATTTTACTAACGAACAGCCAGCTGTGGGCAGTAAAGAAGAAAAGTGAGACTAAAACACTTCATCACTCCTGAGTCCTGATGCAGGTTTTTATATCTTGCAGCTCTAATCAGACACTTGACTTTTTACCTGCCTAATCAAATGCACCATAAGCTGTTCATGTTATTTATTTCTTTACATGTAAGGATGAAATAAAGTCTTTAGATTGTAAAACATTTTCTCTTTATTCTTACAATCAGTGAGTAGCACTCACACAGGAAGCAGCAGACCTGTGTTCATCAGTCTCCTTGAACATAAAGCGTGGCAGCGGCACAGCAATGTCCACCTTCTCAACTCCACCCACCCACTGTTGGTCTGGTCAGTGACACCAGGTGCAGGAGAGGAAGGCCATTCCTCTCTACAGCTTTCAGCCACAAACATGTAAAACTCACACACTACGGATAACGTAAAACAGCTTCACGCACGTACAGACGCCCATGCACAGAGACAAGAGGGAACAAGTAGATCTAAATGACAATAATGATCACAGCTGTAACATTTACCCATCTACCTCTTTCTGTTGTACCTTTTTTGTTGCAAAGATCTTTACTAAATCATTCTAAATTAAGACTAAATTAATCTTGGCACGATTGTAAAATAAACATGATTTGGTCTCCAGATCTGTAAAAAAAAACATTTTCATTGGAAAGTTCATTGAATTGATTTTCTGACTCGGCCGTGACATAATGAATGAATGGTTGCTCCTTAATCAGCAGGATGTGAAATAAAAAAATAAATATTCCTCATTTGCATCAACAGGATCACAATAATGGAATTATAAAGAGTTATAGACACAGTCGAGTCATGCTTTTGAACGATGTAAGACGCTAGCGTACCGTGGCAAGAGGAAGGAGCTTCTCAGTGAAACGTGCAGGTTTCTGTAAGAAGACCTTTAGATCAGATGAAGGAAATCACAGTTTTACAAATCACAGAACAGGGACAAAGTCTTTATCACACAGTAGTCAGGTTTCTCCTCCTCCGCCAACACATTCATTGTGGTTTCAGTGATAGGACTGTAATGGCACCACACGAGCAGTTTGTGGCCTCGCAGAAATGTTCAGTCGATACAGACGTCTCCAGATCCACAGCACGTCGGTCTGGACTCCTCAGCTCTGCCCTGCTGGCTTCTGAGTACCGCTCTGAGGTACCTGATAGGTCAGATCCTCAGTGGGTGGGGCCTGTTCAGTGGCATTTTTAGGCGTGTCATACACAGAACCCTCAGTCCGTCCACCGTCTGGCCATGAGAGAAGTGACGTGGGTCCGGCGCCCATAAAACTACATGCTGTAGTGGACTGGCTCAGCGCAGGCCCACCTGACGGGTGGCAGCCCATGTCGACCACGATCGGAGTCGCATATTCAGATCCCGAAGCTGGCAGTGGCTCTGCGTAGGGGTGGTAAACATCTGGTGGGATGGGAGCGTCGTACAGGTCTGGATCCGAGTATCCTGGGTCAGGCCCCTCATCCGGTTTAAAGGTTGACCGTGCACCTAATGTTTTCAACCCGCTCACCAGTGGCTGGGCGTATTCTGCAAACAAAAACAACCTGATGTCAATAATCCACTCCATATTTGAACCATTCAACCTGAAGCTGGCCTGATAATGCAGAGCTCTGGTTTTTAATTACCGTTTCACCACCTAATCGATGAGTCACACCGCTCAGAAGCACATTTGGCTCAGTCCAGTACTTGGTCCCAGTCCAATACCACTTTAGAACAGAAGTTTCTAAACTTCTGACAGCTTAATACCTGCTGTTGTGTGGATGCCAGGTGGGACATGATGGACTTTCAGAGGCCAATTTGTGATTACATTAAAACCAAATTAAAATATAATCTATTATTTATTGTAGAGACACACAATATGATGGTGTGTAGAGCATCAGTATTGTAAAAGAATCTCACTGACCGTTGTGCCCACACCTGCTATAAAAGATGCTAAAACACACACGTGAGAAAATTAAGATTTATTACAACGTATCAGTACTATCAAAATGACTCATTTCTAGTTTCACGCAGTCCTAATTTATTTTTATTTATACTTCAGTTTCAGGTAAAATATTTAGAGTAGGTGTGTGAAAATGTCGCAAACGCCCCCTAGTGGCTACCTGCAGTACATGAATTCGGCCATCTTTATGTAAAGTGGTTCTAAAAATGGCAGCACCTATAAGTGAGATGTTAGGCTAGAGCAATACTTTTTAAAAACAGAAGTAGAGATGTTTCATCTCATCTTTTTGTTAATGACACAAACCACAAATAAATTGGAAAAAATAAACACATAAATCAAAGTTAGGACCTTACAAAAATCATGCTTGTATTGATCAACACTGCATTCTACATTCTGGTCAGCAGGGGGCATTTTGGTTTATTAAAAGGTAAAAACATTTTTGTAATTAAATTTAGGAAACATTTAAACCTTTAAACACACACACTGAAAGTCACCCACCTGCAGGTTCAGCATGCAGCCCTGGTACAGCACCCCGTCCTGTCTCGCTGGTGCTGTACCGGATGGGGTCCTCTGTCTCAACCCCCTTGGAGGGCAGCAGCTGCTTCATGTTTTTCCACCAGTCTGCAACACACAAACAATGTGATGCACAGAGCTGCAACAAGAAACAACACAGAGAGCGATGATGTACCTGAGCGATCCCAGTGAGGAAGATCGTACGTTCCCTCTGAGCTCTTTTTCCTACAAGGAAGAGAAAAGGTCATGAAAGAGAACAGGGAAGCTTCAGGTGAGGAGTGAGTGATGCATACTTGTTCCTCCAGTGGCAGGCCCAAGCTCCAATCAGGACCACGGCTGTCATGAGCATGACCAACACGGGTACCAAAACGGCTTTCAGCACCACATCTAAGAACAAAGATACTATAAGCTCACAGCAGAAGACACATATCTGTATCTTTCATTAAACGTACCGTTGTGAGGAGGCATAGTGGTGTTTCTAATGTCCGGGGTGTGTGTGGTCAGACTAACATGAGGCGGGCGTTTTGTACTCGGAGCGTTTAGAGAAGGGGTGAAAAATCTGGGACTTGGCCCCCTCCTCCCTGTCCAAAAACAAGAATATTCATTTAAAAATGTGGATCCTTGAAGGTTAAAACATTTATTTACTTTAAAAGCAGACGTCACACACCTGTAATATCTTGGCAGCCGAGCAGCTCGAGCTTGAGTGCGATTCTCTGGTGCCATGAGGTGGGATTGATCCTCAGGAAACGGCCTTCAATCGGAGGAATGAAGTTGTTCCTCACCTCATGCAGGTAGTTGATGTTTCCTTGGAAAATCTGCCGTACGACGACAACAAATCATCTTATATGTGACAGAAAGGTGGACACATGATAACAGCTGCTCTAGCTGAGGATAAAAGCACTAATTATGTGATCGGCTCCACCTGGGTGAGGTTACTTCCCTGTCTAAGTCGGTCATCAACACAGCTCCACCACTCAGTAGTGTCCCGTCTCATCTCCCACGGCACTTAACCCAGACCACTGCCTGCTCACATTTCCTGCCATTAAATCCTCTTGGTCGATAGCAGTTGCTATGGAGACGATCCAGGAATGCACCCCTACATTACAGTCTTTTGAGTGACATTTTTACCTTGTCTTGTGTAGAATTTTCTTCCTTGTAGGTGGTCCACCGCTGACCGTCAGCGCTGTACAGAACCCGGTACGCTGACACAAAGTACGGGTACTCCCTCAGGGTGGAACCGGTGGTGATGATGCCTGGAGCGATGGACAGAAGAACAATAGGAGGGTGATTCAACTGAGATTAATAAAGACTAGCACCACGTCTGGAATCCTTCCCTGTTTATTTACCGTCTTCTTCATAAGCCCTTTGAACCAGACATGCCCAGGCTTATGCCATACAGGAATGTCCCTTCCTTAAAATAATGAACTTTAGATCGCCTAAAAGCCAATTAATGTTGACGTTCAGGTCAACCATTTGGTAGAGCATGTGTCTTTTCTCTTTAATAATGAATGAAAACAAGCATTATTACCCTGCATTGTTGTTACTTTGCATTATTTATAACCCTCATTGCTCCAAAATTAAAGCATGCAAAGAATCAATCAATTTTTTATTTATAAAGCGCCTTCCATTCCCATCATGGGAGGCCAAGGCGCTGAAGAACAACATAAAAACATGATAAAAAAAATTAAAACAGTAAACGAGTATAAACTATCAAAATGCATAATACATGTATATACATAATGCATAAAACACATAAAAACAAGCAGCCTTCAAGCAAGGTCTGGAAACGCTTGATGATAAAAATGTGTCTTCAGTCGACTCTTAAAAACCTGCAGAGATGTAGAAAGTCTAACTGACAGTGGTAGCTGAGAAGAAAACATTTTTTTTCTCAGCGTGGCCAATAAAGCAGCAATCCAGAGTTTTCCCCCTTTCAGGAACTATGCATGATTTTTTTAAATCCGTAAAAGTGATAGTCTGACCCTTTGATATAGTCTAGCTAATACGTACAGTTATTATTTGCCAAGTCCAACAGAGCTTCATGCAACTTTACGTGACCACCGCTCAGCGTTAGCCAATAGCGTTAGACATCTGCCTACGTACAGATGTCAATCACAGAGCGAGCGTGTTTGTGGAAGTACCTAGAATAAGCAGCGACAAAGCTGCAAATTATGGAGCAGCTACAACCGCCTTCAAAGCCACAAGAAATACCGATTCCATGACGGCCTGCTTCTACTCGAAGACAGACAAAAGTGAAGAAAAGAGCCTCAAAGCCCTGCTTTTCAATGGTGGAAGGATCTCCACGTTCAACTTGGATGTCGAACAGATGCAGACTTGGTGACACTTCTTACGGACAAGTAAGTCTTTAAAACGCATAAATGAATAAACATCATATCCTAAGAATAATAATCGTAACTGTAGAGGTACGCGTTCACAAATGAGAAGCAGGGAGAAGGGCTTAAAGGTGTGGTACATTTTTCCACCTCTAGGCGGTGCCCTCTAACAAAAAACCGCTTATATGTACTTTAGGGAAGAATAACAAACTGGTGCAGCTCAGCACCTGTCAGATTAAATAAGAGGTTTCAATTTTCCAAGATAAAACTTCATCATTTAATGTTGTGTATTTTGAAGAGACTGTGGATAAACATTCTGCACCCTAGAAGTTCCATCTTGGGTATAATCTCCTATCAGATTTGCACATTTGTATGTTAGTTTTGCTTATTAGCACTTATCAGACTGGCAGGCTTCTAATGGGACTGGATGATGGTGATAGCTACACCACAGAGATGATCAGAACCACCAAAGTCACCTGATGATCAATATTCCTGGAGCTGTGAACGCTGTACCTGTGATCCTCCGCTCCCTCTTGAAAACCACCTGCAGCCACTGTAGCTGGTCGCCCTGTGAAGGCGCCCAGGGCGGCCCAGACTTCTTAAGGCGAGCCCCCGATGGCCCCCACACACTGTTCTGACCAGCAATGGTGCTCCAGTCCCACACAGAGGAAGCACTCAGGTGAGTGTCAGCAACACCGCCAGTCTCCAACCCCAGCGTCCCGTAACAGCCTGAAGGGTTTGAGACGAGGATTCAGAACCAGTCGCTGTCATAATAATAATATTAATAATAAAAAACTTGCCGTTGGTCTTGAAGGTGAAGAGACTGTTTGACAAAGTTCCTCTGAGAAGGAAAAAGAAAAAACTGTGAGAAGAAACGAAGCAGATGGTGAGTGAGGAGGGTGTTATGTCCTGTAGTGTCTGATTGCGTTACCCAGTGGAAGTGACGTTGTTAGCCAGTGTGCCCTCATAGTGAGGAATGCCTTTGCTGCTGACCACATTGATCCTCCCCCCCGCAGCGTTGGACACCACACCTGCATGGACCGCTGCTGCACACAGAGGAGACGACTGCAGGAGGAGACGGAGACATTGTGATTACACAGAGGACCACACTGTGGCTGTTGATCTCGGTAAGTGCATGCACAAAAAACTTTAGCAATTCATTAAAACTCCATCAGGTGAATTTCCAGTCATGGAAAATGGGATGCTCTTAATGAAACGGCTATGCAAAGTGTATTTGTTTGAAAGCGAGGAGTTATTTTACAGAATGATCACTTTAACCTTCAGACTCAGGCAGATAAAAGCTGATGAGTCAGGATGATGTCACTTCTCTGCACAGCAGATACAGGGAGGAACTGATGGAAATGACTCAGAGCCGGGTGCATTCCTGTCCAAACCTGCTGCCACATCACCGAGGAGCTGACGAAGAAAACCCGATTCTGCTTGGACGATACCCTCGAGCAGCTGCTTGAGCGGAGTGAGATTTTATTACACGGAGGGGAAGAAATAAAGGAGAAGTACCACACTGCGACTCACAGCTGTGGGAAAACTGGTGAGCCACAGGGTGACGAGCGCACACACACATGCAGCGGCCACAAGTCATCAGCACTTTCCTGGTGACTTCCCAAAAATGGCACACCACATCCTGAAGAGGGCTCTAACAAACCACTAACACAACAGCCTGCCTCCTCCAGAGAAAACCACACTCGCATGTCCGATAACTGGGATGTAGGAGGAAAGAGTAGGAGATACTGAGGCAGATTACAAAAAGCTGTATGATTGTGATCTGGGTGGGGATGCAGACGGAGTTATGCGTGAAAGCTCTGGAGGTTTGAACACACCCAATAAAAGGCTACATGAATGAATCTAATGCTCACAAACAAACACCCAGACGTTCATACACAAAGCTTCTCCAGCATTCGAATGACTCTGACTCATTCTCATCTATCAAAAAAATAAAAGGCTCCGCTCTGCTCAGCACCCTCCTGCAGCTGGACTGGATTACAGGGTTATTATTCGCAGCCAAACTATTATCTAACCTCCCTTTTACCCAGTGACCCTGCCCCTCCTCTGTTCCTGTGGGGCGCTGCTCTCCCTGAAGCACATCCCGACGCTCCTCCCCGTCCTCCCATCAGCCAGAAACACAACCCCCCCCAGCTCTGAGTGAGGTCATCAGAGAGACACAGCGCCTGCGACCTCACGCACTACAGGGGTGCTGTCGGGTCAGGATGGAGATGGTTTGACTCAGGAACAATGAAGCAATCACCTCTCTGTATCCGTTAGGAATTGTTCCGGAAACCTCCTCCATGGACGTCAAGCAGCCTGCAGGACAGTATTTACTGAGGAAAGAGAGAGACGCATTAAAAAAATAAATAAATGTCTGACAAGTCAGGTCGCGGCACAAAGCGATCTCTGCTCACCTGAACTCTGCCTCAGGGAAATCAGTTCCTTTGTTAAGGCAGGTGATTAAATCTGCAAAGTAAAAGAAACAAGCATCAGAACTGGTTTCTCTGCATGATCCTGCACAACAACCTGCCTCTTCTCAGTCACAGCTTTCTCATATAACCAACCGTCCTCGCTGTTCCATGGAAATAAAAGGTTTCAGCAAATTCTGTGCAAGACTCGCAAGTTTACCAGTGGCCTCAGGAGAAACAGCTTCTACTGTTGATGAGACGGAAGAACATCTCAGCTCGATCTGAGTTTCATCAATAGAACTTGACTTTTTTTTTTCCATGTAGGGTCAGAAATCCTTAACCTCTGAAAGCTTGAGAGGTTATTTGGTGTGCATTTTAATTCCACCTAGCTACTCTGGATCTGTAGGACCCCAGAAACATAAGAAGCAAAAAAAAAAAAACATAAGAAGCAAGCAATATTTTAAAGGAGTGGATTACTCATTTAATCAATACATTGCCTTGCGGGCAGTACTCAGGGCACAAAAAGCCCACAAATCCCTGGCTCAGCAGGGGCAAGTCTGTGACATCACAGGAGAGCTTCAGACGGCAGATTTTGGAGTCTTATTTCCTGATATTTATACATCTTGCCCCGGACTGGATAACAGCAACACAACTCTACCACTGACCTGCAATGCTGATGTTTTATCTGCACAAATAACACAAGCCTGAAGGAGTTCTGCCATGAGGTGGAGTTGCTAATGCTAACGGTTAGCTTCTACTAGCCGAGACGTTCTCTGCTGCTTCCTGGATGCTAAACCAACAACAGCCTTCCCCATTGTGAGTCAAGATGGGTGAGTCCATGAATGTTAAGTGACAGTGTGACGTAGATCTGTCAGGCTTTTCTAATCCTAGAGTTTCACCGTCTATTTTCTATCAGAAGCTAATGCAGGACATAGGTGTAGGAGACTATTTTCATGTTCAGCCTGCATGGAAAAACTCAGAGTGACTGATTATAATCAGAACAAAAAAACATTTTAAAAATGTTTTATCAGTCAACCACACCTTTAAGAAAAACTTTTAAATAAATAATTTTCAAAATGCATTAAAAATAATGTTTCCCTGAGTATTAACTGAATAAAATGTTACAGGACAGAACGCCACCGTCCATATACACTGGGAGGCCGTAGGTGTGTGTTGGTTCATCTGAGCTTTCACCATCAGGTCTCACAGGATGATGATGATGACCACATTATTATTTACGAAAACAGTAATCTGGTAAACCAACCAAAACTAACCCCAAACCGCCCTGGAGTTGCCATGGTGACAGGTGTATTTTGTACTGCGCTGTCCACCCACGATCACCTGAGAGACCAGTTACAGGAGAACTAAACACACGCATCAACTCTGTGGTGGGAAAAGTGGCTGAAGCTGTGAGACTCCCAGCGTGACTCAGGATGACCACTGGGACCAAATAATCACTCTGCTGCAGAAACGTCTCCTCAGACTTCTGGGTATCTCTACAACTTCACCACAGGAGGAAAAAAACAAAGCAGAAACATTCCTAGTTATGCGTCATTTTTTAAAAAGGATGCAGGGTTTTCTTCATACTGACAACATTTCCAGTAATGAAGAAAACCTAATTAGTTCTAAATGTAATCATCAGGCAGGGACAAAGAGATTTACAGAGGAGAAAAAATCGATTGCATCACTTGACTTATTTGCCTGTTGTTTTAACTGTGGTGGATGTGCAGATTTTATGGAAACACAAAAAGCATCAAATGTGGTTGTTGTTTAAGTCTCAAGTTTGGGAAAATGACAGAGAAAAATGCTGCACTGAAAATTTACGCCTTCTCAAAACCCAAAACTGAACTTTGATCAAGCAATGACGTGCATTTGATAGAACGCAAAGACGATCTAGAGAGAGATGAAGAAACTGGGACAAGCTGCCAGCTTTTCAACAACCCCACATGTTAAAGATCAGCAAGTCCTTCCAGGACAATATAATTACTTCAGAGCCATAAAAAATAAAACGGGATATGGAGGGAAAACAGCAGTGAATAACACAATCACTGAGGCAACTCAGACCCTAAGGGGACGACGCAGAACTGTAACCAAGCTCAAAACCAGGGTTCCTAAAGTCAGAGAACTCCAGGCGGAATAAATGAGACTTCCTACTCACCTGAATGTTCAGTGATGGAGTACGACAGGTAGAATCCACGTCCGCTGTGGTGCATCCCACTCATGAACTGGACAGTGACCTGGTTGCCCGAGGACTCGATCAGCCTGTTGACCTTTTGACCCAAACCACAGAACTTCACTGGTGGTCGCACATAAATAAATAAAGAAACAACAAAATCAGGTTAGTGATAAAAAATATTAGGTTACTTTAACAGATATTTTCTGCTGCATTTGCACCTCTCATCTATCGGTCTTAAAGGTGAGAAAAACAGGGTTTTATACAACAGCAAAAACATAAGATTCTCTCCAAACCAGTTACCAGCAGATTTATTCTTAACACATTATTAAACATTATTATTAAACACAGTTAATAAGCAGCTGAAAAGATTTATCTGGATTTGATCCAAAATGCCAAACCTGAACCATTAAATCCACATTTCAGCCATGATGAGGCGTTTCTGTGGAAATTAAATAAATTACAATCCCAACATTTGTGTTTAACTTCCTGAGTACTCTGCCTTGAACCACCATACCGCGGTAGAGGAGTTTGAGCTGCACCTGGTAGAGGGTCCTATGAATACTTGGTCCTAGGTAATGGGTGAGGCAAAAGCCCTTTTTATAAGACACACCATGCCGGCAAATCAGCACAATATTACCGCAACGTGTTTCTTATGAACACGCCATGGCGGCATCATGTTGCGGGAATTTTGCGGCATTCGTGCCGCCACACTTGGTAGTTATATTGCGGTAATATTGCGGTAATATTGCGGCTTTGCCGGTCTTATAAACGCACATGCCGGTCAGACCTGGCAGACCCAAACGTGTTGTGAGGGTCTGCTGGGAACGTCTGGCAGAGTCTCCCGTCAGAAGGAGCTTCAATTCCCACCTCCGACAGAACTTCGAACGTGTCCCGGGGGAGGCGGGGGACATTGAGTCTGAATGGACCATGTTCCGTGACTCCATTGTCGAGGCGGCTGACCGTAGCTGTGGCCGCAGGGTGGCCGGTGCCTGTCGTGGCGGCAATCCCCGAACCCGCTGGTGGACACCGGCGGTTAGGGATGCTGTCAAGCTGAAGAAAGAGTCCTATCAGGTCTTTTTGGCCTGTGGGACTCCGGAGGCAGCTGATAGGTACCGGCAGTCCAAGCGGAATGCGGCTCGGGTGGTCGCAGAGGCAAAAACCCGGGCATGGGAGGAGTTCGGTGAGACCATGGAACAAGACTTCCGTACGGCTTCGAGGAGATTCTGGTCCACCATCCGGCGTCTCAGGAGGGGAAAGCAGTGCACTACCAACACTGTTTACAGTGGGGAGGGTGTGCTGCTGACCTCGACTCGGGACGTTGTGAATCGGTGGGCCGAGTACTTCGAAGACCTCCTCAATCCCACCGGCACGTCTTCCAGGATGGAAGCAGAGTCTGGGGATTTTGGGTTGGGCTCTCCAATCTCTGGAGCTGAGGTCACTGAGGTGGTCAAAAAACTCCTCGGTGGCAAGGCTCCGGGGGTGGATGAGATCCGCCCGGATTTCCTTAAGGCTCTGGATGCTGTGGGGCTGTGTTGGTTGACGCGGCTCTGCAATATCGCGTGGACATCGGGGGCAGTTCCACTGGATTGGCAGACCGGGGTGGTGGTCCCCCTATTTAAAAAGGGGGACCGCAGGGTGTGTTCCAACTACAGGGGGATCACACTCCTGAGCCTCCCTGGTGAGGTTTTCCGGGCACGTCCAACCGGGAGGAGACCCAAAGGAAGACCCAGGACACGCTGGAGAGATTATGTCTCTCGGCTGGCCTGGGAACGCCTTGGGATTCCCCCGGAGGAGCTGGCCCAAGTGGCTGGGGAGAGGGAGGTCTGGGCTTCCCTCCTTAAGCTGCTGCCCCCGCGACCCGACTCCGGATAAGCGGGAGAAAATGGATGGATGGATGGATAAACGCACATTACGCGTTGGCGCAACAGAGGGAGGTGTCATGATCATGTGATGAATTACTGCTGCGCTCCGGCCGGGAACTATAATGAAAATGAAAGTGAACACGCGCTTAAGTTTCACGTTTGTAAACAGAATCAGCTGAGATGATTAACTGGACCGATGCACAGCTCCGGGAGCTTCTCTCCGTTATATCTGCAGCTCAGATCATCTGACAGCTCACAGGGATGGTGGAGGACACACACCTGTAGCTGGTTGTTAAAATAAAAACTTAACGAGTGTGGCTTCGATCGCAATAAAAGGCAAGTTCTGTCCAAGATACACGGAAGTCCGCGACAGTGCAGAGACCGCCCCCATACCTCCTTTTTGCCGCCATCGCGTAATCTTTTATAAAACGGACATGATTGCACAACATTACCGCCACTGTCTGAGCTCTTATAAACGACCTAACGCTCCCTGATGCCGCATCGATGTTGCGGCAAATTGGCGGCATTGTTTTATAAAAGAGGCTAAAGAGCGGTCCAAAAGACCTTTCATGAATTTAAAAGCAGAGTCCCTGAACTTCAAGTTGCAGGGGTCCCACTTTGGAGCCAGGCCTGAGGTTGGGGCCGGTGTGCCAGAACCTGGTTTGCCTATCCAGACCAGTTCAGTGGACTCGTTCACCTGTGGACCCAACACCTGCAGGTGGAACGTGAAGGACTGGTGAAATGTGAATCGAGTTGAAGACCAGGGTGGAGGGTTTGGCGTCCAATCCCCAGAATCTAAAGCTGGCATTTGGGACATGGAGCATCACCTCTCTAGCATGGGAGGACCTGGAGCTTCTGGAAGACGTTGAGCACTACCGACTAGATTCATGTCATACTCAACACATAGCATCAGCTCTGGAAGCCAAGTCTTTGAAAGGGGATGGACTCTGCTACGCTGGAGTTGATCCAGGTGAGAGGTGGAGGGCCAGGGTGGGCTTCTTTTTAGCCCTCAGACTCTCTACCTGTGTGTTGGGGTTTACCCTAGAAGACGAAAAGGATGCTGGTTCTGGTTTTGAAAGCTGATAATAGTTTCAAAGCTACTCTCTCACTACTCTGCAGTCAGATCCGTGCACACTAGTGATGTGATGTTCACAAACTAATCGAATCTTTGAACAGCTCTGCAATGTAAACGATGGGAGCTGAGTCTTTGTAGAAAATCGTTAATCTTCTCTCTCACTAACACACTCCCTGCCACGGACATCGGCGGGACTCATCGCCCTGTAAACATCCATACATTCAATAATCTCTCAGCTTGTTGACACAATCTTCTAAAACTACATATATTTTCATTAACTAATTGGCTCTGCGTACTCCAAGACATGAAAGTAGTCAAGTAGATATAAACTCTCACCAATCTCACTCCTCTCTGGTCCGATGCCATTGTAGAGGCGGAGGTAGTTGACCCGGCAGTCGCTGTCTTCTATGTCCAAAAGAGCAAATCGAAAGTGGATCCTCTTTCCGTGAGGAACAGTGATCTCCCACTCACACACACTGTTGTTGGGGTACGCCCTTGGATAGCCCAGAGAGGACAGCGTCCCGCTGCTAGAGCCAAGCACAGTGGGGCCACAGCCATCACCTGCAGGACGCCATCAAAAAAAGATGATTCAGAAACACGACAAGGAGGCAACAGCCACAAATTTTATTGGGTTAATAATTCAAGACTTAATCATTTGTAGATAACTGTGTGCTCAATGCTGCATTTTCTATTTATTTTATTGACTTTTAAAAAGAGTAAAGATAAAGCTTCCTCTCCAGGGAGCCGAATATCTATCTGGGACTGTTTTAAAAGCTTCGGCTTGTGTTCCCTAGGTATTCCACAAAAGCTTTTAGGATGTGCTCCGGGTCATTGTCCTGTTGTTGAGCTTTTCTGGTTTCAGACTCTGAACTAACTCAGTCATAGCTGCTGATATTTAAACTCAAAAACAGAAAATATGATCCTTTATCCATGGCATTTGTAGATGTATAGCTTTGTCCTGGGTGACCGAGTGGTTCAGACCCTACCGTACCCAGATAATGGCTACAGATAGATGAGACATTAGGTCATCAGGTGTCAGGTAAGGTGAATGAATCAATATATAAAGCCCATTTTATCACAAATGTGGCACAACGAAATGCTTCACCTCCATGTCGGCCATGAGTGATCATTAACAAAGTCTGCATGCTATTGGAAAGATTCCATTTAAAATACATCTGTATATTTAGGACAGTGAAAGCAACAGAAGGAGGTAAAGTGTCAGATTAATTGAAACCAGGGCTGTCAATAGACACATTTTTTATCATAATTATTTCTCATAACTTGCGACTAATCCCAAATTAATTTGATTATAAATATACCATGACACCATATTTTTCATGTTTCTAATGCTGTAATAAGCTGTAAGAGCAGACAAATATACTTCCTTTATGCAAATGTGTCATTGCAACAATCCAAAAGATTGATGAATGCTGTCCAGAACAAGTTCTACAGAGAAATCCTTCTGTAGTTTCCACCCACTGTTTCTTTTCTGAACATGACAGGTGATCATCTAACTGGATTTTTACTGGATTTTGAATTATTCAGAGCCACTTCAGCCAAAATAATAATCTCCATTTAGTGATGAACTGTGTGATAACTGTGTTTTTAATGTTTATAATGGATTTTGAGCTGTCAGACAGCTCTGTAATTGTTTTTAATCTGATGTTGTGGGCTCCATTGCTCGGAGATGAGAGGCTTTGTGTGCTGTGGATGTTCTTTGGGCCTGGATTTATGTAGGAGCCCCTCTTTGGACACAATCCAGAAGAACAGGACAAAAACAAAGTTGCCTTCCTCACACATGTTCCTGAACAACTGCATGACACACTAACTAAAGCTCACATTACTCTCCCCAGAGCTCAGAAAGTCAGCAGAAATCATGTTTTGGATCAGAAATTAGCCTTTATTTTTGTTATCATGTAACCTATTGACAACATTCTAAACATAATTCAGATTCGGGTATTTATTTACTCCAGTTTAATCACTCCCAACTGAGTTTAGCTCTCAAAAACAAATGTCTGCTAACTGAGTACAGTGCTTCATGTTTATTGAGTTTTAGCTACTTGATGAATTTTGGCTTCAAAAAAAGCCAAAAATTCTCAAAAGACGACGAAAACAAATCAAATCATTGGTCATTTCGGAATCAAGCTAACAAAAGCAGAGCCTTTTTTGACGCAGGAGGACAATTTAAACCCCTGGGTACGAACACCGTCCAGCGTTAGCTAAAATGCTAAGTTTAGGAACCGGTTTGCCTGGTTCTGCTTATACCGTCCTCCACCGAAAACGGTTGGGGGTGAGCGGTGTGGACTCCACGTCCACACGGCCATGGCACGCTGGTAACACGGACATAAAGCAGTGTGTGTTTACTCTTTAAACCAGCATGGCTTCGTGTCTCCGTGGCCACACCGGACTCGTCCGGTTATCACCGCAACGGTGTGGGGACCAACCTTTCTGCGCTCGGCAGCTCTCCGTGGTGAGGATGATGAGAACGGACAGCATGAGCACCCCGGCCCCTGTCGGCCCCCAGCCCACCATTACCGCTCTGCCCATGGAAGCCTGCAGTCCGAATGCATAATGATCACCTCCAGACCGGCTCAACCGCTTCGGCCTGGACGGGCGACACCAAAGCTGACAAGAAAACCTCCAGCTGGCTCCTCCTGGGATGTTTTTATTTTGTTACATGTAATGTAACCAGTTTAGGGCACGCGCACGATGGAGGAGGTCAACGCTCCAGCCAATCTATGGAGATACTTCCTCCTAGCGCCGAGAGACTCCTCCCTCCTGCCCCCCTCGCCCCGAGACTCCGCCTCCAGCCCCCCTTCCCCCGACTGAGACTCCTCCTCCTGCCCCCCATCCCCTTTTCTGGATCTGGAAATCGGGACACCTGAGTCCCCCAAGTGGACACTGGACAATCCTACAACAATCAGCATAAAAACAGTGGAATCACCACTAAAAACGGTGTCTATTATTTTATTTTCAGAAAAAAAAAATTCACACAGAGTTTTAGTAGGCTAATTAAGCTCTGCCACAGTAGTGGCCTATAAACATTGATTATTCATGTCTGATTGATTTGATTACATCGACTCCAGGAAGAGTAGCTATACAAGTTGCAGCTAATGGGGATCAAAATAAGTGAGAAATGTCTATGGCAGAGTCCCTTATTGTTCTTCGCCAAAGGATTTGGTCTCTTATTCCCTTGGATCAGGTTTTCTGTAACACCCTTTTTTTGTTTGACCAACTGATGACTTTTTTTCTCCCTTTTAAGTGTTTGATGACTGATCTTCCTCTTTTCAAAGGTTACAGAGTTTTTACCAATAACTGGAAGGGAGTTATAGTAATAATGTGTTGTTGGGTCAGGTTTTTCTCAAGGTGTTTCTTTTTTTTCCCAATAATTTAAATATAATGCATTGCCAAGTGCCAACTCTTTGTGTCTTCTATTGTGACGTTGGCCTTTGTCCGTTTTGCTTTTTCACCTGTTTTTCCTTAACCTCAAGTTTGACTTTCTGTTTTTTCCATCTTTCTCATAGTATTTGGTTTTACCGTGTTTTCATTATGAGCAAATAATTCAGTTTATTTATATAGCGCCAAATCACAACAGGAGTCGTCTCAAGGCACTTCACAAAGTAAACGTTCCAAATGAGTTCAGTTAAGTAATTAGTTAAAAGTTTCCTAAGAAAGGGAACCCAGCAGATTGCACCAAGTCACTGCCTAGTGTCAGAAACTTTACAGCAATCCCTATACAAAGCAAGCATGTAGCGACAGTGGAGAGGAAAACTCCCTTTTAACAGGAAGAAACCTCCAACAGAACCTGGCTCAGAATGAGCAGCCATCCGCCACGACTGACTCACTGGGGTTTGAGATCTTGTGTATGCATTCAGATCCAGCAGTACTCCTTGAACCCTGTATGGATTGAGTGTGTGTGTGTGTGTGCGTGTGTGTGTGTGTGTGTGTGTGTGTGTGTGTGTGTGTGTGTGTGTGTGTGTGTGTGTGTGTGTGTGTGTGTGTGTGTGTGTGTGCATGCGTGCGTGTGTGTGTGTGTGCGCGTGCGTGCGTGTCCATGCGTGTGTGTGTGCATGCGTGGGTGTGTGTGTGTATGCGTGTGTGTGTGTGTGTGTGTGCGTGCGTGTGTGTGTGCATGCGTGTTTGTGTGTGTGTGTGCGTGGTCTTGTGTATGCACAGAGTGAAGCTCAAGTACACAGAGATTTGTGTGTGTACGTGCCTGTGGGTGTGTGTGTTTGCGTGTATGCACGTGTGTGTGTATTTGTTTGCATGTATGCTCCTGTGCGTGTTTGCCTGTGTGTGTGCGTGTGTGTGTCTGCGTGTGTGTATGTGCATACATGTGTGTTTGCATGCCTGCGTGTGGGCACGTTTGTGCATGTGTGTGTGCATGCGTGTGTGTGTGCATGCGTGCGTGTGTGTGCATGCATGTCCATGTGTGTGTGTGCGTGTGCATGCATGCGTGTGTGTGTGTGTGCGCGTGCGTGCGTGTCCATGCGTGTGTGTGTGCATGCGTGCGTGTGTGTGTGCATGCGTGTTTGTGTGTGTGTGCATGCGTGCGTGTGTGTGTGCATGCGTGTTTGTGTGTGTGTGTGCGTGGTCTTGTGTATGCACAGAGTGAAGCTCAAGTACACAGAGATTTAATCAATTATCCTCATTTAGTTTTTAATTATGGCTTCTTGAGTCAACCATCATCTCAGCTTTGATTTGAGTAAAATCTTTTTTTTTTCCCGACTGGCTGGTTTCAACCAGAGGAACTTTATTTGCATTAACCTGCATAAAAATTCACTCCTTCCTGATTCTTTATGACTAATTTTAGGCAGAAACAGTTAAAATATTTGGGGGTGAATTCATCTTTTCCATCAACTAGTTTTTATTACAGATAACTACGACGTGGATTTAATTTATTTCTCTTTTAATTAGAACAAATTAAATTAGGTTTTTGTCAGTAATTATTACCACACTAGCACTGACTAACTGAGGGATGTTTACTTTGCACGTGCTGTGTCCCAGAAAGCTGCATGTTTGTCCCGGGTCAACACAGAGTCCCTTGAGCATTCCACACATATTATCACCTCCCTGCAGAATACCAATAATACACATACCCTTTAACTTAGAGTTGCTTGCAGATTTATTAGTAAAATAGTGTGGGAAAACAACATTGTTATACAATGTGTGTAGCTGTGTAACATGTTCTGAACTAATGAAGCAGACTTCCAGAACCTACCCAAATCTGGGACAAGCAGCCCTAATTGGACTGAAACAGCCAACAATAGGCCATGGTGTTATTAGAAAAGAGGAAATAATAATAATGAAATAGATCTATATATCACTTTTCAAGGCTGCCACTTTGCACCACCACCAGCACAAGCAAGTCAGGTGAAGTGTCTTGCCCAAGGACACAACAGAATTGCCAAAGCAGCTTTATTGTTGTTGAGATTGCCAATGTATATTCAATGCCTAAAGGAATCGTGGGCGTGATGTCATTGTTTCTCAAAAATCTTTCTTTGCAAAGTGCACACAGAAAAATAAGTAGCTTGAAGAAGGTTGCTAAAAATGACGGTGGAGATTATCTGTCATTGTCGTTTATTCCTCCTCACATCAGTTTCTGTGTAGATTAGAGATGCAAATACAGGAAAAACATGTTTTTCGCAGCAAAATATTCAAGTTAAAGAAAACCCAATCGTTGCAGGAGCTACTCACCAAATCTTTTTCCTGTTTTAACACACCTAATTAATGATTCTGGATAATTAGGTTTCTTTATAACTTGGCACACTGATGAGCTGCAGCAAATGTAACTATTTGAGCCAGACTGTGTTGGAGCAGGAAAACATCTAAAACATGCAGAATATTGGTCCTCAAGAGCAGGGGTTAGTGCAATGCCAAAATTGTTACATTACCCAATTCTTGGCTTTCATCCATATTGAGTTACAGCTGACATGTTGGTTCATTAAAATATCATGACAAAGTTGATTTATTTCAGTAATTCCATTCAAAAAGTGAAAATTGTATATTAGATTCATTCATTACACACAGACTGATATATTTCAAATGTTTATTTCTTTTAATTTTGATAATTATAACTAATGAAAATCCCAAATTCAGTATCTCAGAATATTGTGCAAAGGTTCTATATTGAAGACCCCTGGTGCCACGCTCTAATCAGCTAATTAACTCAAAACACCTGCAAAAGCCTTTGAATGGTCTCTCGTCGTCCAAAAGACGACCATTGACACCTTGCACAAGGAGGGCAAGACACAAAAGGTCATTGCTGAAGAGGCTGGCTGTTCACAGAGCTCTGTGTCCAAGCACATTAATAGAGAGGTGAAGGGAAGGACAAGATGTGGTAGAAAAAAGTGAAACAAGCAACAGGGATAACCACACCCTGGAGAGGATTGAGAAACAAAACCCATTCAAAAATGTGGTGGGGTTCACAAAGAGTGGACTGCAGCTGGAGTCAGTGCTTCAAGAACCACCACGCACACATGGGTTTCAGCTGTTGCATTCCTTGTGTCAAGCCACTCTTGAACAAGAGACAGCGTCAGAAGTGTGTCACCTGGGCTAAAGACAAAAAGGACTGGACCGCTGCTGAGTGGTTCAAAGTTATGTTCTCTGATGAAAGTAAATGTTGCATTTCCTTTGGAAATCAAGGTCCCAGAGTCTGGAGGAAGAGAGGAGAGGCACAGAATCCACGTTGCTTGAGGTCCAGTGTAAAGTTTCCAGTCAGTGATGGTTTGGGGTGCCATGTCATCTGCTGGTGTTGGTCCATTGTGTTTTCTGAGGTCCAAGGTCAACGCAGCCGTCTACCAGGACGTTTTAGAGCACTTCATGCTTCCTGCTGCTGACCAACTTTATGGAGATGCAGATTACATTTTCCAACAGGACTTGGCACCTGCACACAGTGCCAAAGCTACCAGTACCTGGTTTAAAGACCATGGTATCCCTGTTCTTGATTGGCCAGCAAACTGGCCTGACCTTAACCCCATAGAACATCTATGGGCTATTGTGAGGAGGAAGATGCAAAATGCCAGACCCAACAATTCAGAAGAGCTGAAGGCCACTATCAGAGCAACATGGGCTCTCATAACACCTGAGCAGGGCCACAGACTGATGGACTCCATGCCACGCCGCATTGCTGCAGTAATCCAGGCCAAAGGAGCTACAACTAAATATTAAGTGCTGTACATGCTCATACCATTCATGTTCGTACTCTTCAGTTGGCCAGCATTTCTAAAAATACTTTTTTTACATTGGTCTTAATTGATATTCTAATTTTCTGAGATACTGAATTTAGGATTTTCATTAGTTGTCAGTTATAATGATCAACATTAAAAGAAATAAACATTTGAAACATATCAGTTTGTGTAATAATTAATATAATATACAAGTTTCCCTTTTTGAATGGAATTACTGAAATAAATCAACTTTGTCAAGATATTCTAATTTTATCACCAGCACCTAAAGAAGTCTGAGAGCCTCAGTAAGAATCACTAAAATTACTAATAAATAAATAGTTTATTCCTGATAACACACCAGCAAAATGCATCATGTTATTCCATAAATACCTTTTTTTGCATTTGACTAATTGATTTGATAAAACATTACTTTATTATTTTTGTTATATTCAGCTTTGCTTAGTTTATTTGTAGATTTCTTCAATAATATTTAAGTACAAATTATAAATTTCATTTCCAAATCTTTTAAGATCAAAACAGCAGTTTGTCTTCAATTATACCTGAGAAAGGAGACAAGAGCTTAGACAGACCAATGCAGTGCAGGCTGTGGGTTGGGTAAGCTAAAATCAACGTGCAAGAATTGACACTAAGCTATGAAAACTATGATTTACATTAAAAAATCTCAGCGTGAAAACCTTTTGTGTTGTCTGTGAGCCTGTTTAACAGAAATCTGCCGCTCACAAAGAACAGGTAAACTCTAAACCATGATATATGACATAATAGAACGTCATTTGTTTGTTAAATGTTAACACAGCAATAATTTAATAATCTATTGTCCTTTTACTGTGTAAACAACATTGATAAAAATTAAATAAACCTGATAAAACTAAAGATGAGGTAGAGGTATACGTTAAAATGTGAAAGAACGACCTAAAATCATGACAAAAATCCATGTTTTGATCATATGTGGAACATGAAACATGTATTTATATCTTTGTCTGACCTTATCCTCCTGCTCAACCCTCCTCAACAGCCTCAGAAATGTTTTTCTATCACATGCTTGTTTCTGTCACTTACCTTAAAATGACAAGAATCTACAGACTGTCTGTCTCCTTTTGACGCGTCACATCACTCATGCTGCTCTGACTGTCTGCAAGGTAGCAGATGTAGGTAAATAGAGATGAGGTGTTTGTAGTATGAGGAATGTTTATGACTGTGATCGAAAGGTGTTTAAGGTTATCCTGTGAATGTGATTCACTCTTAACTAATGATTTATTGACGTGACAAAACGAGGGTCACATGGGTGAGAAACAAAAAGCCTGCTATTAGCTTGAAGTCATGGTCCACCAAGTCACCTCCATACCTCACAAGCCTGTTTTCCTTGTTGCAGTGATGTCATCACCAGTGAGACGCCGTAAGCCTGTTGTTGTTACCCGGGTGCTGCACATGTTTGCTTTTAGCATATGGAATGGAAAGCCCACAGCGAGGAGACTGGTAATATGTTTGTGCACCTCACAATCTGTGAATGTATGTGGGCCTTTCTGCAACACTCATGTGTGAAGACTTGTCTAGGCTGGCTCCAGCTGTGGGTTGGGGGTGTGTGAGGGCCCCCTGTGCGTTCACAGCAAACTCCCAAAGCTAAACAAGACCTCCACACACTCGCGGGCACTCATACATGTACAGTAGGACTGTTACAATAACGTTTGTGTTGTCTAGTTTCATGTGAATAAGTGGAGCTTTTTGAGGTAATGGCTGCTCAGGAGCTCTGGACCAATTCCATTTCTGGTGTAACAAAAACACCTGGGCCTAAAGTCAGAAGGGGTACCCCCTAACCTTCAAAATGGCAAAAAATCCGCACACTTCTATCTGCAGAGTTTTTTATTCTCAAGCTTTCGGTCAAAAGACCTTCATCAGGAGTTGTTCATGTTCACACCAACAGACAATCAGATCTTAAAACTTAATTGATGTACAACACCTGTGAGCTGGTGTCGCCAGGCATCATGGGAAATGAAGTCCCAGAGTCAAATAACTCATAACAGTAATCATTTAAAAGGCAATTCCTCCTTAAATGTTCATATATAACTTATAGTTCCAAACATTGCAAACATCAGGCTACACAACCATCATAAAGCAAGGTATAAAAGATTTTTCTAAAAATATTTTCATAAAAAGACAGACATCTCAAAACCTTCATTTAGACCCAATGGTTGAAGTGCATTAAGGGTGTAGATCCAAAAAAGTTCCCGTTGACAGAGTTTTATGTCTATGTCCCCACCTCTATGCAATGTGATTTGTTCAATTCCCTGAAATCTCAGTGAGGACACGGGACGTGTACAGTCAGTTAAGTGACAAGCAACTGGATATTTTGGATCCTTTCTTCTAATAGAACTCTTATGTTTACTGATTCTTTGTTTCAATGGCCTGGTTGTTTTACCCACTTAGATTTTATCACACGGACATTTTAACAGATATACAACATTTTTTGTGTTGCAAGTAATAATGTCTTTTATGGGAAATGTTTTTCCTGTTCGAGGATGTCTAAACTCAGATGTTTTCCAGGTGTTGTGGCACTGCGCACAGTGTCCACAGGGATCATTTCCTTGCTGCATAGGGGCTAAAAGAGACTGTTTATGTAAAGGCTGGATGTTGGCCCTCACCACTTTATCGCGTATATTTGGTCCTCTTTTGTAAACAAAAAGAGGTGGATATTGGAAGTGTCTCTTAAGCGCTGGGTCACCAGATAACATGTGCCAATGTTTTAAAATAGTTTCTTTGACTATATACGCCTGAGGAGTAAATGTAGTCACACAGGTCACAGAATGTAGTTTTTCTTTTTCTGTATTCTTTCTCAGGAGGGCAGATCTAGGTTTAGATAATGCAGATGTATAGGCTTCCTCTATACACTGAATGGGATAGCCTCTATCCTGAAAACGTTGTTTCATATCAAGACTTTTCTCCATATAGTCCTCATCAGAGTGGCACAGGCGTCTCAATCTATAGAAGTGGCTTACAGGGAGGCCATACTTTAGAGATCTTGGGTGAGAACTAGATGCAAGCAGGAGTGTGTTACGGTCTGTTGGCTTTTTGTATATTGAGGTAATAAGACGACCATTATTAATTTCCACCCCTATATCTAGAAACGAGACACACACTGGATCACATTCAACAGAGAATCTCAGATCAGGGTTACATCCATTCAGAAATGAGACAAAGGCCATTACTTCATTTTGATTCCCTTGGAATAAACAAAAAATATCATCTAAATATCTAAACCATTTAAGGATTTTACCATGGAATGGATTCCTCTCAGGATTAGAGATAAATCTGTATTTGAAGTAGCCCATATACAAATTAGCATAATCTGGAGCAAAGGTAGAGCCCATAGATGTTCCCTTAAGTTGTAAGTAAAAATCCCCTATAAAAGAGAAGAAATTAAACTTCAAAACCATCGAGGCCAATTCTATAACAAACTCGCTTGGAGGTAGGTCTGTTCGGTCTTGTAAATAGAATCCTAGAGAATCCAGGCCTCTATCATGTGAGATATTTGTATACAGACTTTCTACATCAAGAGTCACTAATAATGTGTCTCTTTGGATCTCAATGTCAGATATTTTATTAATGAAATCTGTTGAATCTTTGATGTAGGATGGAAGATTACACACATAAGGCTTAATGAAATGGTCCACAAAATCTGATAGAGTTTCTAGAAGAGATTCATTGCTGGCTACAATAGGCCTGCCCTTAGGACTCTTATGTATTTTAGGTAGCATATAGAAAACAGGAGTAACAGGGTGCATACAGTTCAAAAAGTCATGTTCATTTTGAGAGAGCCCTAACCTTAAAATACTGCAAAGGAAACCAGAGGGTGTCTTCCAACTATAGAGGAAGGTCGAGATAGTTGAATCTAGATTGAGGACCCTTGCTAGGGTGCTGAAGAAGTCAAAGTGGTCCACATATGTTTTGTGGATTTAGAGAAGGCCTACTGGCCCTAGAGTACTCCAGCCATCTTGGGATTCTCCAGAACTCACAGATGGCCGGTCTGCCCCTGCTTCCAAGGGCAAAGAAGGATGGTCAGGGTTTACAGTTCTGTGTGCCGGAGCAAAGTGTCAGAAAAAGTAAAGTCTTGGACAGAATCTCAGCTGGCTGAGTGACATCATGAAGAGGTAAATATTAGCTTAGTAAGACTAAAGAGAATTGTTTTTTAAAGTAACATAGTTCAAGTTTTTTTTGTGCCATCAACATGAGAAGCAGTTGATTGAGTGGTGATGCAGAGTGATACTTCACAGATCAATAGTACTTGTCTGAATACCAGACCCTTCTGCACATATGGATGATGTGACATGGTTGCTTCTGGATGTTTACTTGTTTGTGCCACACATTCCGTGATTGCCTCATTGTGAAGAGGGAAGGAGTGAGGGACCGTGGGAGTCCCACAATCTCTGATGCCATGAAATGGGACCAGACTACAGGACAGCAAACCTTAAGCTGTTAAAAAGGAGACTGTTAATTGTGAGCTACCATAGTGATGGCTGTGCTGTTGTTGCTTTGTGGCTTTGAAATGTGCACAGCACTTGGAAAATGCTTCTTTGGTTGCAATGCTGCTCTAAAAACAGGGTAATTACATTTAGCAGGGTTTATGATCGCATCTGCATGTTCAACTAAATAAAGACTACAGAAAATGGTCTGGGAGTAAATAAACCTGACAAATAACATATTTAACCTGCAATAATTTGTATTTCAGCTTTTTAAAAAGTGTGAATGCTTTAAATTATTTTTCTGTCAAGACCTGATCTAAATGTTGTCGTTTCTGCTAGTATGCACGGGTTCTGCTGGTCCCACTGCAGCCAAACCTGCACAATGTTATTTAATGACTAAACAAGCTGATTCTGCATCAGTCTGGTGGTTGAATCTGTCTGTGTTTGACTTTTTATCCTTTAAACACCTGCAACGAAAATCTAATTTGATTAACACTGTCCCCAAAACCGTCCTTTTAACCTAAAACATAATAAATTACAAAAATTATTCATAGACTTTAAAATGGGTTTTAGCAAAAAGGTCACAAAAACAGCTGTCATAGAGCTCTTTGAACAACCTGAGTTTGGTGACAAAGAGATTCACTACACTGCAAAAATTTATTTGTAAGAAAGTAAAAACATCCTCATTTTTAGACATTTTATCTTGTTTTTAGTCTGAAAAGAATATAAATTCTCTAAAAAAAATAGCATTACTTAAAATAAGGTAAATATTCTTAAATATGATCCAAATTTTCTTGTTTTGAGTAAAAAATAAATCTGCCAATGGGTAAGCAAACGTTGCTTGGCTAGAAATCTTAAAACTAGCAAAATAATCATTTTTGAGGGGGCAAAATGGCGAAGCGGCTTCCTGGCCAATCACAAGCTTGCACTCTCCATCTTGTTTGACGGATGTTTAGAAAAGTGGGCTCGACTCCGTCCATCCTTGCATGCGTGTTGGAGAGCCCTCGCAACGACGGATAATGGCGTTGCGTGTCTCCATACTGACGCAGACGGAGAAGCATAAATTAGGCTTCATTTGAGGTTTATTGGCTAGTTTTAAGATTTCTAGCCAAGCAACTTATGCTTACCCTATTGGCGGTTTTTTTTTTACTCAAAACAAGAAAATTTGGATCATATTTAATCATATTCTAGAGAAGAATTTATATTCCTTTTAGACTAAAAATAAGATAAAAAGTCTAAAATTGAGGATTTTTTTTACTTTCTTAGGCCTTGTCCACACGTAGCCGTTTTTTTTTTAAACGAATATCCGCCCTCCCAAAAAACAGCGTCCACACCACCTCGTTTTTAGAAAAAACTCCATCCACACGTAACCGCATAAGTGCATTGTTAAGCACATTCATAGGCATGTCAGACCAGGTCGCACATGGGCCATCAGACCGTGACATTACTAATAATTGTGCCCACATTTTCAAAGTTTACGCAAATTTCTCTTAACACCGATAATTTTTTAATATATATTTTTTTTAATTTTTAATAATTTTTGCATCTTTACTGTTCCCCTGCTTGATACAGGTCATCCCGGCGCCCTTCCTGATTGCGCAGCAGCCGCAGACTCACTGGTGCGCCTGCAGCCCCTCAGAGTTCCCTGCATTGAAAATGCTGCAAAGAATAATTTCATTTTCTGTTATTCATCAGCACGTGACGTTGTGAAACCTAAAACTCCGGTTATTTCTGTCCACACGGAGACGCTGAAAACGGAGAAAACGCAAATCTTCACTCTGGCCGGAGTTTTTAAAAAGATACGTTTTCGTTGCGGAGATCTGCGTTTCCGTGTGGATGACAGGCCGAATCGTAGAAAAATATCTTCATTTTGGGAGCTACCCGGCTACGTGTGGACAGGGCCTTAGAAATCAGTTTTTGCAGTGTAAGAGAATTTTGACTTATCTTGCTGATGCATGGTGAATTGGAGCTTAAAACACTGTGTGCAGGGGACTAGGAATCACCTCCTTGGTGTTGTTGGAGTGTTCAGACTCAACAATATTATCAGACTCGTGTTTTTGTTAAACTGAATTATTAAACGCTGCAACCAACCCACGCCTAAACAAACACGCTGACTAAGCTGACACCTCGGAGAAGCATCCACCTTTTTGCACCATCGTGTCAGTTCATCCACTGTTCACACACATTGTAAATTCCCCCCCAACAGGGCACACGCTGTACGTTTTCTATGTCATTAAATTCTAAAAATGAAACCAATCGGAGAAAACGATGCAAAGGGAAGGAAAAGAGAGCGCTTTCTGTTACAGCAGAACAACATACTGTATTTACATCCGACACGTCAAAGTCCATGAGACGTCAAAAGAACGTTTCTGTAAGCAGGTGTCAAACCTGCCCTGGAAAGAGTCTGTCGTCACCGTTTAACAAAGAAGCTCTGAGAAAACGACGTATTTTTAGTCTGAGAATGTGACTGAATGTTCCCCATTTAGACTGATCACCACTTAAGTGTCAAGTAAAGGTTTCACACCTGAACAAGAACAGGTCTGGAGCGAGGATGTCAAATATTTTTTAATTAAAAAGAAAAAAAAAGCATGTGAATGGAGACAAATTGGCATAATTCCTACTTGATTAAAATAAACTTTGTGTCTAATATTAAATGTTTTTGGTGTAAAGCTGCAGATTGAATGTAAACAGCTATACCTCTCAATGATCTCCAGTGTGAGCTTTAATTTGGTGCTATTGTTAAAATATTAACATAATTAATGTTAGACATTAAAATATATTAGAATGACACTTGTCTGAGTTTAATATGTAGTGAATTAATAAAAAAATGTATTCTCTAAAATAATAATTTTTTGGTGTGTGTGTGTGCGTGTGTGTGTGTGTGTGTGTGTGTGTGCGTGTGTGTGTGTGTGCGTGCGTGCGTGCATGTGTTGTGTGTCTATCCTTTTACACGACTTTCCTGGAGTGTGTAAAATAAAAAAGCAGTCTGGAGTCACACATTAACACATACATGATTTTTTTATTGCACCCAGGGTCAACATTTCCCTGAAATAATGAGGGAAACATTCCTTTTTTTCTTTCTCACCCCCCATGAGCACCTAATGTGAGCATGTTTCGCATCTGTGAATTATGACGACATTTTTTTCTGGAGGTTATGTTTACTCTCAGTCAGATTCATCACCCTGTCTCCCTTCCTCCCCACGTCTCTCCCACCCACTAGGTGACTCCACCCTGCAGCAGATAAAAGCTCTGTCCACAAGGTGTGTGTCTCCTATGGACACATGGTTCTCTCTGTGTCTTGTCCGTCTGCCTGCTTTTTAACTCCATTAGATTGAATTTATTGATTTTTCTCTCATGAACGGCCACTGAAAACGGTAAGCTCCCTGCTAAAACTTGATCTTTCTGTTTATTTGATTTGAACTATATTGATTTATTCATATTTGTGTCTTTTTTACATCACAAGAAAGATAAAATGTGGAAAAAAAACTATAATCACTGTGAAAGTTAACTGCTGATGCTTCAATTGAAAAGCAAACCTTTCTGCACACTTAAAAAAAATTCAGATTTTCCTCTAAACGTATTTGTGGGTTCTCTCAAAAAATGATATGAAATCTATGTGATTTATGTTTCCACGTCATCATGCAGAGAAGAAAATCCAAACTCTATCAAGCTGCTGCATGCACGGCAGCATCTCTGATAGTGTGAGCTATGCATTCACTTGTGTGAGGTAGAGACTGCCTGTGCTCAAGGCAAATATCCGCTCCAAGCCTTTGAGTGTGCATGTGCACAGAAAGTTGAAGCCAGTTCAACAAATGAATGTGATGGGGGTGAGAGCAGCAGTTTGGTGAGAAGAGCCTGCAGAGTAAACAGCACCATTGGCCCATAGCGGCTGTCTCCTCGACCAGATCAGCTAGGATGCTCCGTCTTCTCTTTGGTGTTCCTTGGTCAAACACATGAATTCTGCATAAGGGTCTTTTTAAAGTTACAAGCAAAGGACGTTTAGCTGAGCCTGAACATGGACTCATTTATGCTGAAACCTAGTTTAGTGAATGTTATGCTAAACAAACATTATATGTATGAATATATATAATGGTGATATTGTTTTTGTTTGTAGTTTGACCAAAGTATCTGAATATACCTAACTTCTAGAAAACTCCTAGAAAGTAACCACTGGATGAACATCTACAACTTTTGGAGTCAACCCTATTGAACATGGCTACCATAGATAACACAAAAATGTGAATAACTGTCCATTTTGCAATATTATGCAAAGATTTGTTGAAGAAGTGGCTCAGATTCATCACCAACACATCATCTGGATGCTAACAGATTGCATAAAAAAGTGCAGTACTTTAGAAGTTTTGACCAAAATGGTTACAACTCCATTATTTCTTAATGTAAGAGGACTTGAGTTTAAAATTCTTGAGTGATTTGAGTTTATTTGATTTTAATTGATTAGAAATAGGTTTTTGTTGAGTTTTGAGTCATTTGTCTGATCTAAATAATACAGTTGATTGGAAACAGTTGCATTGATGCAAAAAGTAGAACGAGTCAGCTATGTCAACCCAAGTATACGTTTGTTACATTTTTAACACGTTTTTTGTCTTAGCCTATTCATTTAGTTTGATCTAATATCTTTACAATAATATAATATTGACCAATAATCTTGTTGCTAAGTAATCATTTTACATCTGTTGCATTATAGTCTGAGTTTGTGAAAGGTGCTGAAGAAGATGGGACCTTCTCAACAAAAAGTGACCTTTTGCATGACCTTTAGTATGACCTGTGTGCTCATACAACATTGCGTCCCCCCATTTCTGCATTATTCAGAAGCCTTCAGGAATGCTTGGAACAAAAGAGAAAGAGAAGGCTGAGAAAAGCAAGAATGATGGTTGAGAAAGGGGGAGAGGGGAGGTAAACACTTTGGTCATTGAGTTGCACAGCTGTGCCAAAGTTTGTGTGGCGTCGCCTCTGTCCCTCTGGTATGTGCACGCCGTGTGTTTGACTGAGAACTTTTGCAGCGTGACTTGAAGAGGTGGTAATTTTACAAGGTGTGCTTTGGGAGAAAAGCTGCGTTCAGGGAGGCGAGGGACCGCAAATGTTTTTCACTTTCACTGAAAAACCACATTGTAAGAGCATCAATGTTTAGTGCAAGTGTGCTGCCAGAGTGGGTAAAACTTGGCAGGTGGTTTGCAGAGCAGAGAGGAACCTCAGGTCAGTCTAAAAAAAATTATATATATAGAAATGTATATATATATATATATATATATATATATATATATATATATATATATATATATATATATAAGCACAACATCAAAATCGGTATCGGCAAATATTAGTAATTTTTTAACATATCGGTCCGATATGTGAAACTGGGCCGATATTCACAAACAATATTTTATCCATCTAGTAGTCATTTGTGTGTCAGTTTCAGAAACGGGGGGGTGGGGAGTAAATGCATAATTGTTTGGTCATATGATATTAATAATCTCAGAAGCGTAAGTGTGTGTGGTGTGAGTATATAATAATATTATATTTATATATAATTCTTATATTTGGGGTGTTTATTGGCATGAATCTGGCAATATGATATGTACCACAATAAAGGTGGGATGATGAAAGATCTTGCAATACTAAAAGCCAGATGATATTTGTGATTTTTTGACTCAACTTAATAGAAAAATTCAGACCAGATGCCTCCAAGTGTTATCGCAAGATTTTGTTACTCTGTCAGAGTGAAGGCAGTAAAAACTGCTGCCACCTAGCAGTTGGGGTTTGAATTGCACCACACAAAAGAAATATAGTAAACATTTGCAGGTACATTCTCAATAAAAAATCGATACACTTCTTTTAAATATTGATTCAGTATCATTACACAAAATTTCACAATATTTTAGTGTATTGATATTTTCTTACATGCTTTTTTTATATTAATTTACTATTGTAAATATTGATTATCGGGTATAACAACATATTAATATCGGATATCGATATCGGCCCACATTTTCATATTGGTGCATACCACCACAATGGCGAACCAACCGGACATTGTGGTGGTGGACAAACAAAAGAGGACAGCCGTTGTGGTTGACGTGGCGATACCAAGTGATGCAACATCAGGAAAAAGGAACATGAGAAACTAGAGAAGTACCAGGGCCTCAAAGAAGAACCTGAGAAAGCCTGGAGAGTGAAGACATCGGTGGTGCCCGTGGTCATCGGGGCACTCGGGGCAGTGACCCCCAAACTGGAGGAGTGGCTAAAGCAGATCCCAGGAAAAAGCTATGTTTCCTCCTGGGAATAATTGTCAAATGGTCACGTCTCATCACCTCCGTGTTCTATGTGTGTCTTTTTTCTCGTCTGTTAGCACAAGTGTTAGAAGAAACACACTATGCTGTCCTCTGACCTCTACCTCAGTCTCCAAGTGGCTGTCTGCGACTGAACCTTTTCAAGACGAAAAAGGCCAGAGAGGGCACGACGAAGAGGAAATAAAGGCTGGTGTTACAAAACAGTTGCAGCTTTGTGCACGAAGGAGGAGATGCGGGAACAAACTTAGACAGTGAGAAAAGACTGGAGAGATCTGCAGACACGAGGAGACGGCGCTAATATTCCCATTCCATCCCAGGGGAAGAGGCCCGGTGGAAGAATGTGCAACATTACCAAGATGTGTGTACCTGGCTGTCGCATTCAGCAACGGAAATCTGTCACTCTGTGTGTGTGTGTGTGTGTGTGTGTGTGTGTGTGTGTGTGTGTGTGTGTGTGTGTGTGTGTGTGTGTGTGTGTGTGTGTGTGTGTGTGTAGGTTTATGGTAAAATCTAATTATTTTACCTTGTAGCATCTGTTTCTCTACAGCCTCCAGTTTTAAAGCACATTAATCTGCTGAAATAATTTTTTCAACTTGATTATTAAAAAAATATCTAAAGTTATGCAAATGATTTTCTTGCCGCTTGTTAACATGCTGTCATGATGACAAATCTGTGAGAAACTTTACAAAAATCAAACTTCCTATAGAAAGTGCAGTAGACTTAAAGCATCAGGGTATCAGTCTTTCAGAATGACCATTAACCAAAACTGAATGTCAAGATTTTTCAAAGCAAACTCACCTAACTAAATGTTCTAATTGAAGTTAAAAGTGTTTTAGACCTGCACCTAATTTTACACAAAAACAGCATTCTTTATGTTGTTTTAGTTTTTTATTTGAAACTTTATGTTTGCCTGTTTTATAACCTGTCCTGTTTTGTTGAAGCAAACAAAGTGGTCATACTATGGTGAAGCACTTTTATTCTACAAGGAAAGGTGTGAGGTATGTCTCCTGTTGCACAATTCACTTTAATATGTTTATGGTATGATACACCACAGCTGTTAAGGCACAAGAGACGATGTATCAAAGGAGAGAGCGAGAGAGTTAGGGTTAGTGTTGGGTTGGGGTCAGGGTGGGTGGTTAGGGTTAGGACCACAGTGGGGCATTGCTGTATAATAAAGATGCCTTTTGTCCACAACAATCCTATAAAACATTTCGTGTTTAAAGAGTAAATTATCCTAAATTAATTAAAAGAAAAACATATATTTGCAGGGCACAAATGACTTTGAGGCTTCCGGGGGAGCCACGGGGAGGGGGGAGGGTTAGTGGTTAGGGTTAGGGGGCTGTGTTGCATACGGACTTCCGGGCTCCCCCTGGGTGTGTAAGTTGAGGGCTTCTAGGGGTGCCCATGAGCCGGGCTCCCCTTAGCTCCCCATAATTCAAACCCTGTATATTTGTCACACTTCAGAGACTCTGCCTTTGCTTTAATTTCATTTTTCAAATTCTTATTCAATTATGGAGTGTGAGAAACAACATGCATACTCACATTGCATTTAAACAAGAATTTCAAAATAAAAGTAAAATAACACCCTTTTAATAGCTACTTTGTTGTACCAGTTTTTGTTAATGTTTCTGCCACATTGTTAATGCAGATGTTTGGTTTTAAAAGGCCAGATACACCAGTGCATGAAAAGCAAACATTTAAATAAAGTCAGAAATAACTCACTCATTTATGGATATGTGCCATCTGTGTGGAGTGGACCCATTACCACCTGAATATAATTTCATTCCATATAATAAAATTGTGTTCCCTTTGTTATGAGCCTGGTTTTTAAGAATAACTTTAAAACATGAGGGTTTTAAGTAGGGAAACATACCTGTAGTGTTTCAATCAGTCTCCTGGTAATAGAAACACTTCTTTAGTTTTGATTTGATATGGAATAGACCCGTACTTGATGGATTCACTGATCTGCATCTGCAGATTTAGTCAGAATATTTAAAATGCTTTTTATTTTATTCACACATTAACACGTTCAAACTTTTTCACTGGAGCATGTGTAAAATGCAATAAAACTACAAATGTACATAATATAGAAGAGTTATAGTTTGTAGCTGGAACTAACAAGACAACTGAGAAAATAAATCCAACATTTATGCATTTCTGCACTTTCCATGCTTCCTCATTGACGTGCAAATGCTTAGACTAATGATGGAGTGGAGACTAATGATCCACGTTTAGATATTTAACCCAGCAAAGGCCTTTAAGACTAAACAGAGTTGCAGTTCTACATATTCTGCGCAAATGTTTTAAACCACTCCTGATTTTTTTCTATCCAGTTGGCAGACTTTTAAAAAAAAATATTTAAAATACTCCTGACCAATTGTTCTTTATACTTCCTGAAGATCATTTAGATATTTAGGCGGACTTTTGAGTTAGTAAAACATCAATAAAAAGAGGCTTTCTTTAGCTCTTTTGAGATTAAGACGTCTTCTGCTCTGAGTGAAAAGTTGTTTAGTTTTTAGTTTATTTGAATTAATCTGTAGAAGCACCAGTTCCATGCCAGTCATGCAGATATTTCTTCCTTCATTAGCAGCTGTTTGGATATTTTCCACCCTTTGACCTTTTTCTCAGACCTCTGGTGATTTTGACATGGCTGTGTCACAGTCTCCCCCAATGAGAACCGGCCTTTGAAGGAAGCCCACCTAGTTTTGATGTTGATGACAGCCAGACATACCAAACGGATAGTGGTGGCTATTTTCAACATGAATGAGGACCTGTTGTGATGTTCCAATCAGAAGTTTTAATTTCTAATTCCCTGTAAAAGTATGAATCCATGTTGTCTTCAGATTTTTGTAAAGGTGTAGGAAGGTAATGAAGGAATGACTAAATTGTGTGATGCTGTGTGATGGTCTGCCGAATGCTATGCATGACTAATTTTGAGGTAACATATTGTAAATACAGAGGTGCAGCAAATAAACCAGGAAAACTGAGAACCTTGGAAAATGTTCAAAAATGCAACTTTTTACTGGCCTAGAAATCTAGACAGACTGTAGCCGGAGCAAAAGGATTTGGCTCTGCAGGTCAGTCTAGCCACTCTTCATTGTAGCTTCAGCAAGCCCAAACTGTCTCTTGGCTCTATCGGTTTGGTGGGCCAATCACAGGGCTCTATTGGTTTGGTGGGCCAATCACAGCGCTCTATCGGTTTGGTGGGCGGGATGTCACTGCCACAGCAGAATCTATGTTTTTTTTTCAAACTGTTTCTGCATGCAATTGGACAGGGCTAGAACCAGTCAGAGAAATGATTGTGACTTACCTCTACAGAGGTCAGTCAATGGGGCAGTCCGCCATACATTGTTGAAGAAGAAGCTCTGCATCGCTCCAGTTTATCATCTCAGCTGGTTCTGTTTACAAAAGCAAAGCTTATGCCCGTGTTTACATTCATTTTCAATGTAGTTGCCGGCCGGAGCTCAGCAGTAACTCCCCACGTGATCATGACACCTCCCTCTGTTGCACCAAGGCGTATGTGCATTCAGAAGTCCGGTGTTGCGGTAATATTACTACCAAGCGTGGCAGCTCGAATTCCACAAAATTCTCACATGTCATGCCGCCATGGCGGGTTCATAAGACACACTGTCTGGTAATATTACGCTGATTTGCCGGCATGGTGTGTCTTATTAAAAGGGATAATGAAATGTATTTATCTACTTATCAACTTACTCTGTATGACTCGTCTTCGCTCATCATCTAGAATCTTCTGGTGTTGAGCTGTAGCTGGCAACAGCCATGAAACCCACGGAACAGGAGTGAAGAAGTCACCCGTGTGTTTGGTAAATGGGCTGCAGTAACCACATTTGAACACAGGATGTCAATCTTAGTTCATTCTTACATAATTCACTTTTAGGTTTACAGACAGACATCAATTCAATGCAGGTCGAGTTAGCATTCAAGCTAGGTTAGTGTGCTAAGCTGACTGAGGCGTCTGTGTCACCCCGTAGTGCATGCTGGGGAGATACTAATGGAAAACGTAAATTATGAAAGATAACCTACTTCAGAACAGGGTCATATAGTCCAATTTCAGCATTTTAAGTTACTTTAAAAATATTAAGCTATGTACCACGACTTTATGGAGTGTGTCCAGTTTCAACCAAATGGCTCACAAAGTTAGCACAAAAAAACAATATTTATCTTTTTGATCTTATATTATTCTTATATTACATGAGCAATTATAGAATTTATTATCCTAAAAGTAGAAATGCAACAGTTTGTGTAAAATTTCTCATATTCTTTCTTTCTTTCTTTCTTTCTTTCTTTCTTTCTTTCTTTCTTTCTTTCTTTCTTTCTTTCTTTCTTTCTTTCTTTCTTTCTTTCTTTCTTTCTTTCTGTCTTTCGTTCTTTCTTTCTTTCGTTCTTTCTTTCTTTCTTAATGAATCAAAGGATCTAAAATCTACTAATCTACAATCAATAACCCGAAAATTTGAACAAACTTGAGAAATGTGGTGTTGGATTAAAATGTAGAATAAAAAGCCTTGCAAATGTTGAATCTTAGACATGATGGACTTATGGGAAACCATTGTTGCATGCCAGTGATGTAGTTGTATAATTTATCATTTACAGCTTTTATATCATTCATACTGCTTCAAGTGTTGACTGCAAATTTCATCTAACAATTTGATAATGAAATGACACAGTTGCAGCTTTGATGTGTTTCTTTTTCTATACAGGTTTTGGCCATGGTTCTCCTCCCTGTTTCCCTCGTCTGTATTCTGTTTCAACTTGTCGTCCTCACTTATGGAGCATACTATGGACACAACCAACACCCTCAGTCATATCCGCAAATGCAGCACCTTCAGCACATAGGCATGGGCAAAGGAGGAATCCCTCAGCAACAATACCTTGGCAAAGAAGTGCCCTATATGCAGTATCCACATTACCGAAAGGAGCTCCCACAGATCCCCCTTCTCAAAGGCAAAGAGAATCCTCGTAAGGGGGTCAGCTACAATGGTGGCCATGACAAAGGTTAGAAAGTTATGATTTTATGTTCATTTGATCTATACAACAGCATCCATTTCTACAGGGTGGGCCATTTATATGGATACACCTTAATAAAATGGGAATGGTTGGTATTAACGTCCTGTTTTTGGCACATTAGTATTTGTGAGGAGGAAAACCTTTCAAGATGGGTGGTGACCATGGTGGCCATTTTGAAGTCGGCCATCTTGGATCCAACTTTTGTTTTTTCAATAGGAAGAGGGTCATGTAACACATCAAACATATTGGTAATTTCACAAGAAAAACAATGGTGTGCTTGGCTTTAACGTAACTTTATTCTTTCATGAGTTATTTACAAGTTTCTGACCACTTATAAAATGTGTTCAATGTGCTGCCCATTGTGTTGGATTGTCAATGCAACCCTCTTCTCCCACTCTTCACACACTGATAGCAACACCACAGGAGAAATGCCAGCACATTTTTCCAGTATCCAACCCTAACCCTAACCCAAACCATCACTTTTGTTGTTCCAACAGTCTTGGCGGGATCTATCCAATGTGGGTTAGTGTCAGACCAATAGCGGTGGTTTTATTTGTTAACTTCACCATTCACATAAAAGTTTGCCTCATCACTGAACAAAATCTTCTGCGTGAACTGAGGGTCCTGTTCCAATTTTTGTTTTGCCCATTCTGCAAATTCTGTGCGCACATCTGGGTCATCCTCGTTGACATGCTGCAGTAGCTGGAGTTTGTAAGGGTGCCATTTGTGAGTAGCTAATATCCGCTGAAAGGATGTTCGACTAATGCCACTCTCCAGTGACATGCGGCGAGTGCTACGCTGTGGGCTCTTGCTGAATGAAGCTAGGACAGCCACTGATGTTTCTTCATTATTGACAGTTTTCATGCGTCCACATTTTGGCAAATCCAACACTGAATCAGTTTCACAAAACTTAGCAAGCAGTTTGCTAACTGTAGCATGGGAGATGGGTGGTCTCGTAGGGTGTATTGCATTGAAATCTGCTGCAATGACCTGGTTACTGCGTTCACCAGATATCAACACAATTTCGATCCTCTCCTCACGTGTTAACCTCTTTGACATGTCAATGGCTGTGAACAAAGAGAAACTTGTAAATAACTCATGAAAGAATAAAGTTACGTTAAAACCAAGCACACCATTGTTTTTCTTGTGACATAAGTTTGATGTGTCATATGGCCCTCTTCCTATTGAAAAAGCAAAAGTTGGATCCAAGATGGCCGACTTCAAAATGGCCACCATGGTCACCACCCATCTTGAAAAGTTTGCCCCATCACATATACTAATGTGCCAAAAACAGGACGTTAATATCACCAACCATTCCCATTTTATTAAGGTGTATCCATATAAATGTACTGCACACCAGGAAGCCATAACATGATCTCTGAAATGAAAGGACAGCTTCTAACTCAACTTTCTGCTGAAAATAAACCAACAAAGAATTTATTCGGGTATTCACATATGACCTTTGCCTAAAACTCTAGACGAACAGTAGTAGCTAAAGATTTTGCTCTGCAGGTCAGTCTAGCCGTGCTCCATTGTAGGCTCAGCAGGTCTACCAAAGAATCTCCAATTTATCTACCAAAGCCAATCTCAGAGCTCTATGTTTGTAGAGAAATGTTGGGCAGGCTTAGCACCAGAGCTGTGACAGAGAAAAACAAAAAAGATGACGTCGGCTCAGGAACGGTGTTGGTTTGAAACGGCTTTGGCATCAATTTTGGATTATTTAGACTTGAGCTTTTCTTTTGGCCTTTTCACATCAGGCCGGCCCAATCCGGTCTTGGTTGGGTCAGCCCATCCCCGCGTGGCCAGGTTTTGTTGACACCATGATGTCTGTGGTTCCTTCTCAGGAATGCCGATATCTCCAAGTATGTGGCGGGGAAAAAGATGCACAGAGAAGTCTGTGGTGTCCTCCTTAAGTTAGTAAACAAAAGCGGCCAGTGTTGCTTTTGGATACTCTGACATTAAAAGCACACAGCTTCCTACTGTCTCATTAAGCAGTGGTGCTGCACAGCAGTCTGTCCTCACGCTACTGTGGCAAGTCCAAGCTGCAGTCAAAGAAGATGCATCCATACATGAATTGCACATACAGGAAGCTGCCGCTGGCTGACTCTACCCAACTGTCTGCCAATCAAAGTCTCCCACTAGTAGGTAGGCGTAAACTTCAGCCGGCCAGTGAGTCCGTAGTGGGTGTGCTGGGTCAGCTGAGCGTGAAGCTGACCACCGGGGCGCAGGTCATCTGAGCATGGAAAACGCACAGATGTGAACACAATGAACCTACTAGGGCTAGGTCGGGCCAACCCAGATGTGAATGCAGCATTTGACACAAGAGCAGATAGAGGTACTTAAGTGCTTTATTTCAAAAAAGTATGTATTTGCTTCTTCTTCTTCTTCTTCTTCTTTGACGGTGTATGAGGAACTGCCCTACTGACTGATTTCCATAGCGATTCACATTGTTCATTGTTCCGATTGTTCCGCATGTCATATACATGCGGGGGCTGTTTGAAAGGCAACCATAGATTCTGCCCCACGACTGAGTACTGTCTATGGGTCATGGCCAGAAATAGGATGACTTACCAGGCTAATGTAGCCTATTAGACACACCAGAATGCTTCCAGTTGGTCCTTTTCTGACACCTTTATTGGTGAACGTCATTTAAGTCAGAAAATGTCGTAATGTCATGACTGATCTCCACATGTCCCCACTGAGTGCACAAATGTGTGTGGTCCATTTTAGGGTTCTCAGAACTAGTTGCCCATTGATCATTTGAAAAATATTTATTTTCTGAAAGATTTTCAATCTCTTTTTCAACAGGTTTAACAATCCCCAGTGCTGTAGAGGGAATCCCCCAAGGAGAACCAGGCCCAATTGGGCCACCAGGACCAGAGGGACCTCCTGGACCACCAGGGAATGGACAGCCAGGTCCAGCAGGTGAACCGGGACCTCAAGGTCCACCTGGATTACCTGGTTTAGGAAAACCGGGTTTGCCAGGGTTGCCAGGAAAACAAGGAGGAATTGGTGTGCCTGGGCCACCAGGCAGAATTGGTCCAATGGGTGAAGAAGGGCCAGATGGACAGCCTGGGTCCCAGGGTCCTCCAGGACCACCAGGACTTCCAGGAATAGGTAAACCAGGACTGCGGGGATTACCTGGCCAACCTGGACTTAAAGGAGAACCAGGTCATAAGGGTTTACCAGGCCTTCCTGGATTACCAGGACCTAAAGGAGACAAAGGGATGGGACTGCCTGGACAACCTGGACACAAAGGGCTACCTGGGCTTCCTGGACCTGCTGGTCCAAGAGGGCTGCCTGGTTTTGGGAAACCAGGGTTAAATGGGTCACCGGGTCCACAAGGACCACCAGGAGATAAGGGATATCCTGGGGAAACAGGCCCCCCTGGGCCAACTGGGAAGGAAGGAAAGCCTGGCCCACCAGGGCTACCTGGTCAAGGAAAGCCAGGTCCAAATGGTCTACCAGGACAACCAGGGATACCTGGGGAGAAAGGTCATCTAGGACCACCTGGTTTGCCAGGTAAACCAGGACTGCCAGGATTTGGTAAACCAGGACCCTTAGGGCCAAAGGGTGATAAAGGGGTGGGTGGACTCCCTGGACCTCCAGGAGCTAAAGGAGATAAGGGTCATGAGGGGGTACGAGGCATGCTTGGACCCCCTGGGTCAAATGGTCCACCAGGTCTCCCGGGACTTCTGGGACCCCCTGGAAGTATAGGTGCACCTGGTCCCAAAGGAGAATGTGGGGATGAAGGACCTAAAGGAATTAATGGAGCTAAGGGTGAACTTGGCCTTCCAGGACCTCCTGGTAGGAATGGTTTGCCTGGAGACCATGGAGAGCCAGGACCAAGAGGTCTACAAGGATTAAGTGGTCCCAAAGGAGCTGATGGGCATAAAGGCCTATCTGGTATGCCTGGCCCCCCAGGAGCTCCTGGGACAAGAGGGCAAAGTGGATTACCAGGTGAAATAGGACGTCAAGGCCCTAATGGAATCCCTGGGCTGGATGGCACAACTGGACCTATTGGACCTCCTGGTCTTCCTGGGCCTAAAGGGGAAAGTGGTCTTCCTGGTCCACCAGGAATTGCTGAGAATGGGAGTCCAGGCCTACCTGGTCCTGTTGGACCCCCAGGAAGTGAAGGTTCATCAGGACCCCCTGGACAGCCTGGACAGCCAGGGCCTCCTGGTCCACCAGGACCACCTGGAGTTTCTGGTTATTCTCCAGAAATGGCTGGAGTGCTTTCAGAGATGGGCCCAGGACTAGATGGTGTTAAGGCTGGAAGTTACAGTAAGAAAGGCAAGTATGGTGAAAATGGTGCAGAAGTGATGGGTTCGAGTGGGCTGGAAATGCCAGCCTTTACAGCCTTAGCAACAACCCCCTTTCCACCTGTGGGAACTCCAATTGTGTTTGACAAACTTTTATACAACGGTCGGCAAAACTACAACCCAGAGACTGGAATTTTCACCTGTGACTTGCCTGGCATTTATTACTTTGCATACCACATTCAGTGCAAAGGAGCTAATGTGTGGGTGGCATTAATGAGAAACAATGAACCAGTGATGTATACATATGATGAATACAAAAAGGGTTACTTAGATCAAGCATCAGGAAGTGCAGTCTTACCTCTACAACCTGGGGACACAGTTTATATCCAAATGCCATCAGATCAGGCCTCTGGACTTTATGCCGGGCAGTATGTCCACTCGTCCTTTTCAGGTTATTTGTTATATCCAATGTAAAACAACACATTTAATTAGTAGAAAGTCTTCTGTGAGAAGGATGAGATCAAGCTTGTATTTGAATAAGTAGTGATTAAAGATGATTTCAGACTGAGCGTTCTAGTTTTAAAATGATTTTACCTTCACAGATGAATGGACATGATTGATATGCCATGTAGCCAGTTCAAAATTGGAGATTAAGGTTTTGTTTTTCTTTTACAAAAAGAACTTGAAAAATGTTAAACCAATCAGCCATTTGTCATCTGTCAATTGAATGAAACCCAAATATTAAGTGAAATGTCTCCAGGTGTATTGTTGTACAAAAAGGTGCAAGGGAAACCTTTGGAAAGGCAGTTTATTTTTTATACAAAAACAGGAAGGGAGTTTCTAAAACTTTGAAAAACCTAAGGGATGCTTGTTTGAATATTGTCAGTTTTAGTTCCTGTAATTCTTAAAAAATGTTGAAGGAAATTATCTTTTTTTTGCATGCACCTCCTAAATTAACAATGCAGATCCTTTTGCGGTTTGGATCAAGCAGTTTGTACATAGCTTATTTTATTTTGAAAGGTAATGCAAATTAAAGTTGTGTATCCTGCGAATGACTGAGATTTGAGAAAATTATATTTTATTTCTACTTTTAAGTGGACTAAATGAAAGAAAACACAATGACTTTGAGGTTCAAGTAAAATTGTATAAGTACAAAGGGGGAAATAATGACTTGGCATTCTTTTTATATTTAGAAGCATATAAATGGTTATATCTTAAATATAAATTGTGCAAGCATGTTGCCAACTGATTGTTTCTTAGGATTGATTTGAAACAAAATTGTAATGTTAATTTTGTGTTTTAATGTATGCTGTTGATTTTATACTGTTGTAAAGAAAAAAAATATTTGTGCAAATAATCAACAGACTTCCAAACTAAACACAGTGTTGCTCTAATATATGACAACCACTCAGTGGACTGAATTAAACAGTAAAGGAAAATTATTTAAATCTATACAATCAGAAGAATGCTTCAGAAATGGACACTGTATGTAAACATTACGCAAAAACTACTTATATTTCAGAGGTTTTGGCACAAGCAAGTGGTAGTGTTTATGTCAGTCCTACTGCTAGACTCGTTTTTTTCTACGTTAATTTTATTTCTGTTGTTTCATTTGTTTAATTTCATTTTAAAATCAGTTGATAATAAAAAATAATCACTTTTCACTTCTGTCATTCTTTTTTTATTTAAAGTTTGTGCAGTTTTACAAAATAATAATTTGTCATTATTATTATTATTATTATTATTATTGTTATTATTATTATTATTATTATATTGAAACCTTCGTATTTGAAGGCTCGATTCACATTTTCAAACCAGCGTCAGCTGTGTGAGCAGAGATGCTGATGCTGCGATCAGGCAGTGCGCATGCGCATGCGCCGAGTTCTCTGCAAGGTTCTTTGATCATAATCCCTGTTTAAACAACGTGCACTGGCAGAAGTAAAGAAGAGTCGTACAGCGGTAAGACAAATTATTCCTCTCTCTCGAGCTTAGTGTCGTCACTGATGCTAAAGCGGCTCTAGACCAACAAGTATGAGTTCCAAGAAAACGCTGCTGTTTAGCTGGAAGTAGCAGCTAATGCTAGCTTGCTTCAAAACAGGTCATCCGCCTAGGATTTTTTTGCCTTATATATAAAGGTGTGGTTCGCCAAACAGTTATTGTTAATAAAGCAGAATTGGGAAATATTTCGTTTGCATATGTATTGCTTATGGATATGGTGGGATGTATGGGAAAACGTAAACATTATTCCAGCTGTTTCAGATGTGGATGGGTAAGTACTGGTCCATTAAGCATCCATAACAGCCTCTTTTGATTTTACCATGCATAAACGTATTGGAAAATAAACAAATCCACATGTTTTATATAATTTAGAATTTGAAGAAGATGAATTGAGATGAACCTGCTGTTGTGTCAAGTCCTATTTTTTTTCAGGATTTTCTCAACATGACCTCTCGTGTTGGCCTCAGAACTGCCGGTACTAATGGAAGTGACTTTAAACCTAGAGAGAGGGTTGTCCCACATTACCAGATGAGGCTAGTACTCTTCTCTATATCTGATGTTGATTAATAAATGTAATATGTCTCTAACAGTCTGAGTCTGCTTTGCAGTGCTTCTCTGAAGTCTGAGGTGCGAAAGCTGAACTTGGTCCACCTTCTGATCTGGCTGCTGGTGGCGTCCCAAGTGACTGTGAGCCACTTCAACCTGGTGTCACATGACACAGTGTCTGTACCATACCAATGGGAGTACCCCTACCTGCTCAGCCTCCTCCCACTGCTCTGCAGCAGCCTGTCACTACCAAAAAACAACATCAGCTACCTGGTGTTATCCATGATAAGTGCTGGACTGTTCTCTATTGCACCTCTTATTTACGGAGGAATGGAGATGTTTCCTGTAGCACAGCAGCTCTACCGCCACGGAAAAGCCTACCGCTTCATTTTTGGCTTCTCGGCAGTCACCGTCATGTACCTCATCATGGTGGTGGCTATTCAAGTGCATGCATGGCAGTTATATTACATGAAGAGTCTGCTAGACTCGTGGTTCAACACCACTCAGGAAAAAAAGAAGAAATGATGAAGTGAAAACATTTGTGATTAGACAAAAAAAATTGGGTATTTTTTAGTTGTGTTATTTTGAGATCTGTTTTCTTTTTATAACATAACATTAGTCTTTTGAATTTATTGTTTTCCAACACCATGTTTTTAAAGAAGTATAATTCAGAATGTTGTTTTAAAACTTGTATTCCCTGTTCAGCTCTTATTTGTTCCTGATACTAAATATAATGTTTTAAAATGGGTGGTTTGCATTATGTTTTCTTTTTTGTGAAGATGACTGTTATCATATGTTCTCACCTAGCACAACTAGTTCACTGTGGTTTTTGTAAAGACTAAAAAAGAAAACATGGGAAACCAAAAATGAATGTCAATGTTTTTTATTGCATGTGCAGGAACCTTTATGTTTGACTAATTCTAATCATGAAAGAGTTATCACTAACACATGATAAAACAACACTATTCAATAATTATATGTCTAGCATCACTTGATTATATTTTGTTTACAGCTTTGACAAATAACCGCAAAGTAATACAATTTTGCGCACTTGGATGTGCATATACCAGAATGTTTTGCATTGTTAACATGATTTTAATAACTATAAATATCAAATGTGCTCAGCAGTAAAAAAAAAAAAGGGTTACTCTGGGTAGTGTTTTGATTTTGTTTGTCTATTATTTACACATAATGAGACTTAAAGCATTTTATTTTGAGATTTCCTAATAAATAAATACGTTTACTTTAACATCCAAGGCTGTGAACATAAATAATGACCTCATGCTTTATAATCTTCCAACTTTAGGGTGGCACACTTTGCTGCCTTCTGCGCCTGCGCGTAAAGAATGCCACGTACTGGTTGACGTTGACAGTCCGGAGGACACTTCCTGTTGCTGGTCCTAAGTCTAGCTAGGCTGGCTAAAAATATCAGTTAATTTTCACGCTTTGGTGAAGCTTGTTAGATACTGCGTGATTAAGTCGTCTGATTCAGGTAAAATCCTTTATTTGATTCAGGGTTTTGTTGTAATATCATTTAGATCTAAGCACAAGGGAATGTGTGTCATCATTGCCTGTTAGCTCTCAAGCTATGTGCTTAGCGCTAGCGGGCTAGTGCTAGTTCTGAGCTAACGTCACTTTAACGCTACTTAACTTTTTTCCAAGCAGTTTTTCAAGACTGTTTCGTAGAAAGGTAGCTTGGAAAAGAGTGATAGGTTTTTAGCAGGGTGAGATTGACACACTTGTACAAGTAGCATGTACTGTCTTACTTAGCTTTGTTTTTTTCCTAGCTTGTCAGGAAACCACTGTTCGCTGATTCTGTGATTAGAAATCAAGTAAGAATAGCGTAGTATTCAAATTATGGGACATAAGGTCTCGTGTTAACTATCTTTTACTTTGCTTGTGTGATTTCTATTGTGATTGTTGACATGTCAGCGTCTGTAGTGGCCCGTCAAACTTCAGCTGTCATGGTGAAGTCTGTGTCAAAATGAGCGTCTAACACTGAGCCAGCTCCACCCTAATAACAGCTCTGTTACATTTCAGTCATTTCATTCTCATCTAGTCCCCCTCTCCCGGTAGAAACCAGCTTTTTTCACCAGTTTATGTTGCCGTGTGCTAAACGTTAGCTACTACACAATCCCTAGCATCTAGCTAATTACCCATCTGGCCAGGACTCCTAAAGCCCTAGCATTTCTGGAATTCGATTCACAATAGAATTTTGTTCAGCCCACTAAATCAGCTGGTGACCACACATTAGCAATAAGTGACAGATTAATCAGCCAAAAACAGTGATACATATATAAATCATTTTTAGTTTATTAGCAAAATGAGGGAATCACCATAAAGTTAAATGTCATACTGACTTCCACACTGTGATGATCATGAATATTTTTTCCTATATTAACCACTATCAATGAGTTTTGTTTTCAAATTTGAATTAACAGGCTATCTTTTATAATTGGACTCCAACCAAAGACTGTATGTATAAGAGACTCCAACACAGCTGCAGCGATGCTGAATTGACATCTAAAATCACAACTGTCATGGAAATGCAAAATCAAAGGCCAACCATTTAAATTATTTAACATTTTATGAGTGCCACTTCAGAAAACGCCAAGCTCGCCTACATTTAAAAAAAAAGGTAATTGCAAGATTTAGCTGTAATTTGCCTGTCTTACATCACAGTTAATTTTATAATCTCATATTTTACATAAACTGGAAAATATAATCCTTAATCCTGTTGAAGGGTGCAGGTTTAACTTGATGGTTCATTCTATCATGAACCATCGTTTTTTTTTTTTTCCACCCAAAGGAAATTATGCATTTAAAATCAATCAAATTTATTCACTGTAATTGTTGCTCTCAGGTCCTACACATACCACAGTTTGAGAATCATGGACTAAGAAATAAGAGTTCCTAATATTGAATAATGTTAACTTGGAAATGTGAAGGCAAATGGTTCTAAAAATTGTGCAAAATAACTGTTGGATAAAATACTTCTTTTATCAAAATGGTTCAGATTTTTTAAATCAAATTCAACAAGGAGGTTTGTAATCACCTAAGTGTGTTTGCCACATCACTGAGTAGTGTTTGACCCTTAGACTCTGCACATCCTATGGTCGATTTAATCAGCAGGAGGTTTAGTTACAAGAGGAACGGCTCATTTTAAATGCAGTTGCAGTATGACTTATTTGAATCAAACAAACTTCCTGTAGCATCCAGCCATTTCTGCTATATGCCAAAATTAGAGTTATTGATGTTCAGAGGTAAAAAAAAAAGAGCTTTAATAAAAGCAACTTGTTTGTTTTTCATACTACTTTTTTTTTTTGGATGAAGTGGTGGGAGCCTTAGAGGTCAGACGGCAACATGAACGGCCAGCTGGACCTGAGTGGGAAGCTGATCATCAAAGCCCAGCTGGGCGACGACATTAGACGCATCCCTATTCACAATGAAGATATAACATACGATGAACTGGTGCTGATGATGCAGCGTGTCTTCAGAGGCAAGCTGCAGAGTAACGACGAGGTCACCATTAAATACAAGGATGAAGGTGAGTCAGGACACGGCTCAGGTGCTCGGGTTTCCCCTTAAGTGTAATATAAATATCACCTTGTCTTTATTTTTCCTTTGTCAGACGATGACCTCATCACCATTTTTGACAGCTCTGACCTCTCCTTTGCAATCCAATGCAGTAGAATACTCAAACTGACATTATTTGGTAAGACGTTGCACTTGCTTTCCTTGCTTCTGTCACATCCTGTGAATTTAGAGCCTGAGAGAAGATTTTTAGTGTCTGCAGATACGTCAGCCAGTCACTGGAGGGCAGTCTAGCTTATGTTTCACACAACAAACCTCTGCTCTTCACTGAATAAATTAACTCCTCTGCTAATCTCCAATGACTAACCTTTGTTGGAGCTTCTGTGTCTCTATGGTTGAGTAAACAAATAATGATATACAGGTTATACAGGTTTATAGTGTTATCCATGCTCAAAATGAACTCTTTATTCAGTCTTGTCCCAGTTTCTATAGAAAAAAAAAGTGCTGAATGTTAAAGTTCTTGTTTCTCAGAGAGAAGAAAACTGGTAGCAAAAAGATGATTCTTAATTCTTTACATAACTTCAAAAGAACCAATGAAACAGAAAAAAAGCATAAAATCTACTAGAACAAAGTTTTAATTAGAATTTTCAGAGATGTTAGACTTGGATGAAGCTCTTTTCTAAGCGGTATTTCTAATCGGAGCTTTCCCTCTGTTTTGTGATATTGGCAGTGAACGGTCAGCCGCGGCCTTTGGAATCCAGTCAGGTGAAGTACCTACGCAGAGAGCTTATAGAGCTCAGGAATAAAGTCAACAACCTCCTTGACAGCCTGGAGCCCCCCTTAGAGCCTGGTATGACTTCTACAGCACCAGAAAGTGGTAAGCACCTGTACATGTTAGATACCCCGAACATATGCACATATTTCCTTATTCTTCTAATATTGCAGTCTTTCCCACTTTGCCTGTGGGTACAGTTGTTATGATAATAGCATGTGTCCAACGAGAGGGTGTGATTTTTAAATTATTATTCTTTTGTCCTTCTGCTTTGCTCGTAATCTTATTAAAATAAATTTTGTGACGTCCTTAAATCATATTTTTTTTATATTTTACAGCCAGAATTGTGAGAACACACAGACGCTGGCTCCAGAATGAGACGGTTTATAAGTGTTGGTCACTGCTGGAATAATTTAATAGAATGTTTGCCTGAAACAATGCTCTGATTTTGCAACATGCCAGTTCTGTCTGGTTTGTTTGTGGTCTAACCCACCCACAGCTATGCATGACATCAGGAAGGAGCTCTTTTCAGATTGCACTGATATTGAGAGTTTTATGCAACTTTTGAATAAATATAATTTTGTGAAATTTTCCCGCATTCACAAAGTAAAATAGAGTCAAATCAAAGCAAAATGATTGATGCAGGCACATTTTCCCTTCTTTAAAATGAAAGTTTACTTCTTCATCTTGATGCATTTTTAGAGTCGGTCGATGGACGCGATGGTAAAGTTGCAGCTACAGACTCCACAGTTAAACAGGCTCCTCCAGTCAGTGCAGCCAGCATGTCAGCCTTTGACCCATTAAAAAACCAGGACGAGGTCAACAAGAACGTCATTTCTTCTTTTGGTCTAAGTGAGGACCAAGCCTCAGGTATTCCACATTCTATAAACAAAGAGAAGTAAGATCCTTTTATGTAAAGCATGTTTTCCCTGATAATGTGTCTGCTTTTTGAGTAGCCGTCCCAGCGGTTGCAGCAGAGGAGCGCTCAGCAACACCTGACAGCATTGCTTCCTCCTCATCTGCAGCACCTCAACCAGGAGTGCCCCCTCAGCCACAGGCTGCTTATGCTGGAGTGCAGCAGGGACCCCCAGCTGGAATGGATGGTGAGAAGCATTTTACTCAAATCTGTGGTCAAATTACAAAAACGGGGGAAAAAAAAGGTTGGTTATAAGGCAGGAAGTAAAAAAAAAAGACACTGTTCCTATTTAGAGACTATTTTCAAAGTTTAATGCAGTTATTTACTATTTGATGATCCATGAAGTAAAAAAAAACAAACCAAATGGAGAGAAATTGGAAACTTTCATCGCAGGTTGAACATTTTCAACCCCTTTCATTCTCTTGCATAAATGTTTTTCATCTTTCTTTACACATTTCTAAATGCACTGAAAGCTTGTTTCCTTTTTTGGTGGGCTGTTGGATTAAATTCTGTACTTGAAGAAATAGTTTTGAATGAGAAATTACCACAGCTAATCCTAAACACTGTAGTCTACGACAGAAAATTCATCTCAGGCAGGCCTTATCGTGGTGTTTGGACAAAGCTAAAGGCTCGATAAAGAAAAATGAACAAAACTCTGGCAGCCTGTAAGAAAAACATTTTTTAAGCGCACCACAGAAGAAACTAGTCCTGCATGCCAATCACATGATGCTGTTCTTTTCTTTTTGTTTAAGCTCAATATTAAGGCTCATTTTTTAATTCATTTTTAGTAGCTGTGGTTGGAGACATGGACTTATCTTGTTGTTAAAAACAGTTCCAAGCTCAATGTGGTAACAGTTTGTCTCATCTGTTCTATGTTATTTCTCTTCTTTAGTTCCAAGACTGCTGGTGGTTGGTGCTTAAACTCTGCAGTCTCCTCTTTAACCTTCTGTTTTTCCTCACTCTAATTAGTTTCTCAGGCTTTAGATGCACTGTGTGTAACTACCTCCAAGCCAGTTAAGACAGTTTTATTAAAGCTCCTATATCATGCAAAATCCAGTTTTTGGAGTTTTTGACCATGTTATGTTGTTATTCCCTCATGAAAAACAGAGGTCTTTGGCTTAACGCCTGCATTTTTCTGTCTCAGCTGTAAACTCTGCTAAACTGTTGCAAAAGCCTGGATGGAACATTGTTATGTTATTAGATTCCGCTCCTCTCTAGGTAGTCTTGATTCTGTATCCTTCCTCCTCTGGACTGTAAACACTAACGCCCAATTTCTCTGTGTAGCTAGCAGGGAGATTATACTCCACAGTTGTGAAGAAGGAATTTATTTCTTATCTAGTCTGCACTTTAAATAATGCCTAGAACCCAAAAATTGATATTTGTCTGTGATAGGTATGCAGGATCCCTGTTCAGTCTTCCTAAAGGAGAGTTTATTCGGCAGAAATGGTTGGATTTTTTTCTTCAGAAGCTCTCAAAACCCGAGCCAGAATGTGACTGTGATTTCAGACTGCCTGGTAAACCAGTCGACCAGTGGTCGGCGTGAATCGGCGTGAATCGGTGTGAATCTGCGGTTTCCAGGTCTGCAGCCGTAAAACTATTATGGAACTCACAAGTAGAGGCAGGGTTTGATCTCTAAAGCGTAGGCCTGAGCGATATGGCCTAAAATCAATATCGCGGTATATTGAAGAATTCATCTCGATAACGATAAATGGACAATAACTACATGTATGCGCAAAAACAAAAGTTGTCCACTAGATGGGGCTGTATTACGTGTATTACGTTCAGTCACGTTGTCGTGTGACTCAAGGTGGTACAGCTTCTTAAAGGGACATGAACGTCGCCAACCTACACACAGCTGTTCAGTTTTTTTATTACCGAATTTATTGACGTGGGAAAAATGAAATCGTTAGTCAGAAATTTCGATAACGATAAATTTTCGATTCATTGCCCAGCCCTATCCAAGCGTCTTCTTTTCAAGTTGAAGTAATGGTTCAAGAAAATAACTTATATTTCATTAAAAAAATGACATCTCAATAGTGCCAACGGTAATATTTTATCATATATTGTGCCTACCGTTTCCCTGGAAGGTGTAAAATAGCATGATGCAGGTTCTTTAAGAAAATGTCAAAGTGTGTGGCTTTTTCAGTGTGGTCAGCGTACTTTTAATACAAGCTCAGGTTACTTGATACCAGAAGAATGCTGCGAATGGGATTTATAAGCAGATGGTAAAGATTTTGACCTGTTCACTGATGGATGAGTGAGCAGCAGCAATAATTCACATCTCTGCAGGAAAGAAAACAAAATGCATGTGGTTCTTTATCAGATTGGCATGTGTGTTTGGTGTGAAGTGCTTGTTCTGGTGGAGGCATGCAGAGATGCTAGGATTACAGTGAACTGCTTCTCTTTCACTTCCAGTGAAAATGCCATCTATATGCTGTAGTTTTTCCTGATGCTGACCCTTGACTGCTCTAGTCTAGACCCTAAGATTTCTAACTGCCATCTTTCCATCACTCCTACATAACAGTCTCCATGATGGACTGCAGATGAATAGAACAAGAGAGAAAACCGATTTCACACATACCTCTCTTCACAGTAAAGACCACAGGGTTCATGTTAAAGGAGAAACCAGATGAGTGAGAAAGTGAGGTGGCAAAGAGGGACACTGTTCACACGATAAGTATTTAGTTGTCACTAACACAGCTCATCATGAGAATTATACAGTCACCCTTCTCCTCTGGCTGCTGACATCAACAAGGCATTTGCTGCTCATGTTTTTCAGACCATTTTCTGTTAACCTTACAGATGGTTGTGGGTGAAAATCCCAGTAGATCTTTGGTTTCTCTAACATTGAGACATCCCATCTAGTACCAACAACCATGGCACATTCAGAGTTACAAAAATCTCAATTTTGATGCTCATTTTAAAATTCTGCAAGCCAACTTCAGCAGCCTAGATATCTGGAGAAAAAAGATTTTATTCTGCCAGTCGGTTTAGCCATGCTCCATTGTAGCCTCAGCAGTTCTACCATTGGACCGAACAGCTTTGGGTCTGACTGATCACAGCACTCTGTAGAGAGACATTAGATGGGCTTAGCACCACCACTTTAATGGAGAAAAACTACAAAGATGGGGGCAGCTTATTTGAAAGTGCATCAACTTTGGACGACTTAGACATGAGCAGATAGAGGTACTTAAAGCAACATTCTGCAACTTTTACACCTTAAAATAATGTTTTTTGTAAAGTTTTGGTGGCATACTATCATCTATTATGTTCATTTTTGAAGCTGTGATGGTGTTAGGGGGTCCCACGTCTGTTTACCGCACTATACAAGTTTTTCACCCACGACCCGACGCCGGAAGTACTGACTGTGTGTTGCTTTACGGTACCATATGGCAAGCCAAAGGGGTCATAAAAGCGCACGTTCTAAATGTGCCTTGTGTCTGCCAAAATGTGCATTTTGGCAGACACAACGCGCATTTAGAACGTGCGGTTTTTTGCCCCCTTTGGCTTGCCATAGAGGTATAACGTAGACCCATGGTTTAGAAACTTAAGCAGTGGCAGATCCACCAAAGAAAGCCAGAAATCCCTTATGAGAGGAATCTAGGAAAAGAAAAGAAGAACGTGATAGAACAAGAGCAAAGACCAGAGTTATTATTGGGCCGTCTTTTCCTCGCTGGAGAGCTCTTTTAGAAAGAACGGCATGAACTACAGACTCTAACCTAGCCGTGCTGCTAATGGCTAGGTAAGTAATAAATGATTTCACCAGGGTTATTGTGTTTGGTCGGGCATAAAGTTGTTATACAGTCCTGATAAAACTATTTATTCAATGTGTGGAGGTGGAAAAAGTTTGTTTTCGTTGTTTTGCCTGACATTAGGAACGTAAACATGCCTCTTATGCCCGAGAGAGAGATTTGATTTTACGACAGTGACGTTACGTAGCAAGCCTTGAGAGGGCGACAAAGAGCATAAATCAAAGTTCAGGAATGTGGCTTTAAGTCCTTTATTTTGAAAAAGGATGTATTTGTACTTCTTCTTTGATGGTGTATGGCCCCGTTGACTGATTTCCATAGCGATGAATTCATCACATTGTTTGTTGCTCTGATTGGTCCTAGCCTTTGGAAGACAACCGTAGATCCCGCCCCATGACTGAGCTCTGTCTATGGGTCGTGGCCAGACTATATTCACATATAAAGGATGGCTTGCCAAGTTTCATCTTCACGATTTCTAGTTGCCAAAATACACTGAGGTTCTGCCATGTTGGATACTTATGTTTAAAAAACTACAAATTAACAGGTGTATCTAATAAAGTGACCAAAACCAAACATCTGAGCCAATCAGAAGTTGCTGGTCTCTCAAATGGTTTAAAGTCTGACTCTGAATAAAGTTTTTACATTTTCCCAGGCAGCTGCTTTCTACTAGAGAGTTGTCCCAAAGTGGCTGCAGCTGTTCTCACTGAAGCCTACATCTGATATTCTGTCCAGATGAGCAGGTGTTTGTTTGAAGCTATGCAGCCCTTCTGAATGCAGAATCACCAGATGCTGTTGGATCTATAAACAAAAAAGGACAGCCCAAAGGTTTACAGGATGTCCAAAAAGATGTTTATCACTTTCTGAGTTTGCTTTACTGGTAAAAACACAATTTGTGAAGTGAATGAGATTTCAGTGAAAAGCTAGCGTTTGACCTTGATTGGAATAATCTAGGAGAGATCTGTAGGGGCATCGGAGCAGATGGAGCTGGAACAATAAAAGTGTAGTCTCAGCCTGTGGACCATACATCTGATTGATGTTAAATGGTTGAATTATTTTATGGACAGTTGTTGGCCAGCTAGCTGCTCTTACCGGGTTTTAATTGTAACTAAAGGACTGAAGCGCGGCGCTTCATGTGGAATTCTTGGCTGTGGAGTGGGACTGAGAGGGATTTTCACATAACCCTGGAAAAACCTCACTTATTCCAATCAGATTTATGGAGCAAGCAGCAGAAGTGTAGATCTGTTGCATCTGGAAATGGTACCCCTTTAAATGAGGTCATAGATGTAAAATGGTGTTGGACACTACCCGGTCACTAATAATGTCTCTCCCTGCCTTTTCAGGTCAAGTGTATCAGTACCAGGGCGGATACCCGCCGCAGCAGCCAGGTGCACCCCCACAGCAGCAGTACAGCATGCAATACGCTGGTATGATATAAAAGCTAGGGCTTAGGAAAATAGGCAGCCGCTGTGTTGTTGATTCACATTAAAGACCTCCTCTTGATTTTCAGGAGGATACACACCTCAGCCTGGAGCTCCTCCACCTGGCCCTCCACAGCCTCAGCAGCAGCAGCAGTTTCAGAACTACCCTCCACCCACCTCCCAGGCTCCAGGCACCGGTCCAGCCCCAACTACTGGCTTCCAGGGTGGGCAGCAGCAGCCCCATCCATCTCAGGGAGCTCAGCAGTATGCACCAGGAGCCTTTCCTGCCCAAAACTATTCCACGCAGGCTTCCCAGCCTGCTAACTACACCATGCCACCAAGCTCCCAGCCTGGCTCGGGGTATCAAACCCGACCAGGATTCACCCCACCTCCAGGCAACCCTGGCACTCCTCCACCTGGAGCTGCTAACCCCTACGCCCGTAATCGCCCCCCTTATGGGCAGGGTTACACCCAGCCAGGTCCTGGATACCGGTAAATGAAGATAGGAAACGTTAGTGATGCTCACACACCCCTGAATCCATCCCCTCCCCTTATGTGGCTCTAACTGTTTGGAGTGGGAGCAGAAAACCTGTCTACTGCAGTGCAGCCCACCCATTCATTTATCAAATCTGAAATCAAGCCCCTCCCCCGGTCTGATGGTTAGTGTCTGTGTCCAATACACCACTCTGTCCTGGTCCTGGTGTAAATTCTGTGTCTTACTTTCCTCTGGCTGCTTTGCCCTCTCGTGTCTGTCGGTGTAACTAGGTCCAGTCTGTCCACACACACACACACACACACACCTGGGAAACCACAACAGGCTGTTGCACAAACTGTCTTTTTCATTGTAAGGTGTTATTTAGCAAGTGAGATCAGCATTTGCCTCGAACATCTCTGTGGAAAACACCATCACAATGAAAAGTTGCCCGTTTATTTTAATGTTTAGTTTTTTCTTTATTTGATCACCACCATGTTGGTATTATGTGAGTGAAACTGCCCCATGTTGGGAACACTAGCTAAGTGATGACTACTGGGAGGTGTAGTCATAAAGCTCTCTGGTTTTTTTTCCTCCGGTGTTTTTCCTTTCTTTATCTTATCACTGGTTTTTACTAATATATCAAATCTAATTCCACTCAAACGAGTTTAGGTATGTATAAATGTTAACATTTTTTTCTTGATCCTAATAAACGATTGGAACCCAGATGTAGTTCTGTATTTCTTTCCTTAATATTATGTTGCTGCTTTTATTATATAATCATTGCCCTGCTGTTTCTCTGTGGTTTGTGACTTCATGTCTGTTAGGTTTGGCTTGTCTCTTCTTCTTCTCCACCCAGATCTGGAAAACTGCGGTAATGCTGGTATTCCTGGTTTGTTTTCCTGTCTGTGGGTTGTGGTTGGCCGGGAAATGTAGCATAGGAGTATGTGGTCGATCAACCATGTCGAACTGGCTAAGCTCACATGGTCATTAATGATCATTTAGAGAGGTAGAACAGTATAAGTGTTTCTCTGCTGTGAATAGGCTTCATTATTAGTTGTTGGTGAGAGATTTATTCCATTGGGTTCATGTAACTGCACTCTTTCAGTGTTAGCTCAGCTCACTGGGGAAACTTGCTATGATGATTACTGCTGAAGCCAGTTGGGATGAAGGTGGTTAACAGCTCGGGCCTTGCTGCACAAATAAAGAAGTATTGCAGTATTTCATTTGTAAACCAGATAATAGTACTTCAGATTGATTGCCTTTGGCTTTTTGATATCTTTCTTTGTGAAAGTTAGCTTTTTTTATCAAAGTGTTTTGCTGCCGTCTGATAAAGACATTCATGTTATTTTATATAATTAATGTCCTGTCAGTTTTACATGATATATTTACTAATAATTCTGCAGCATAAATATCATTTAGTCATCCTGACTTATCCGGAATACTAAGGCACCAGGAATGTCTTAATATACATGCAGAAAGTGTTGCAAAAAGGATGGCTACGGGAGGGTTTATGAAATGAGATTCAAATGATCCACAGTTAAATTTAGATTGATGCTTTTTTAAGATGGTAAGAACCTGCTCTGTATGTGGATCCTTTCAGAGGAGCCATCTTTCAGCCACTTTTCAGTCAGTTACATATTACATGGTTATTTTGAGAAACCTGTTGGACTGAAAGTTGAACTTTTTCTTGCTCCTGGTGATATCTATTTTTGTAAATAACCAGAATGGCAGGTAAATAGCTGTTTGTTGTGTAATTGACAGCAGTGAAAAGAACATATTTATGTGTATTTAGAACATATTACATGAACCTATGGAGATTTCCACATTTAGCAGATCTGAGTTTGGGGAAACAAACAATTTAAAAAAAAACTATATTTTTGGATTTCAGAGCAGTCAATTATAGATTAAACTGATCATGCTGACTACTGACCAATTTCTGTCAACAGTCAAATTTTTTGGTGCATCCCATTTGCAGTGGTGTGTCTAGAAAACTTTTTTGGGTGGGCAGGTAGGGTCACAAATTTGGACAAGTAAATGTAAATGACCCATAACCTTGAAAAAATTGTTTTTTTTACAAAATTACAAAGCCTTAATCATAATCTCATTGGCTACTATAAACCAAAACCATTCATGCGCGTCAGGAACGAAGCAGAGGAGGTTCGGAGATTCTGAGTTTTTGACCTGTTGCTCTGGTTTTTTCCCAAAATTGTTGGTGACACTGCAGCTGGGGTAAAAATAACTAACTGCCTCATTATCCACCATAAAACTCCACAATATTCAAGAGAATAAATGCAGTCAGGCTGGCATGTTGATACTGACATGAAGCAGGGCCGGTACTAGCCATTTGGGTGCCCTATTTGGGTGTCTCTCCCAACACGCTTCAGCGGTGGTCCGCTAGCCGGTAGCTATGTTAGCATTAGTTACTTTATTTCCACAGCGTGTCCCCGGCTCCAGCCAAACCTCATCGGCTATCCGATCGCTAAACAGCCAGTGGTTGATGTTAGCTCCATCTCGATCTTCACTGTGGCGCACACAGTGTGCCACGATCAGCTGATGGCTAACCGGCAGACTCTTGTTTACTCCGCTGCTCTGATCCACATGACACCGGACGCCACAGCTGATGCCACCCCTCCTCCGTGTGTGAATCGGTGGCAGCTATGCTAGCTTCCTTCAGGACTGGTAGGTTGATATAACAGCTAACAGCAGTTTTTCCCCTAGAAGTGTTTACAGCCGTGATGCATGTTGACTGAGGAGGTGGTGGATCGCGCCACCTCATCCGGGGGGGGTTGGGTTGGGTGCGCGCGTCGTCTTGTTGGGGGAGGGGGGCTGGGTACGCCTGGCATTATGCATTAAGACTGAACAGTCATTAAAAAATGTTTTTGAACTGGTGGAGTAGTTATATGCTTTGTGTGGGTTAGGCTACAGAGATTGGAAATAGATCAATCTCATGCTTTTTATAAAAAAACGAACCAGATGGCTGGAGTGAACGCTGGAGTTGTTGCCTTTTTGAGTGGGCCACTGTAGCTGCAATACTTACTCTGAACTGCATGGCGCTAAAGCAGGGGTGCCCAATCCTGGTCCTGGAGGGCCAGTATCCAGCACATTTTAGTGGTTTCTACTCCAACACACTTGATTCAGTGCTTGAATCACCTGTGCAGCAGCTCACCAAGCTCTGCAGAAGCCTGTTAATCACCTGCTGAATGACATCAGGTGTGTTGAAGCCAAGTTAAAACTAAAACCTGCTGGATACCGGCCCTCCAGGACCAGGATTGGGCACCCCTGCGCTAAAGAGTCGCAATTTTTACCATGATTTCTATGAATATCCCACATAGGACCTTTAAGCAAATTTCATGACATAATTGCATTCACTACAACGAGGATTATGTTCATGTGGGTCATCAGCATGAAGTTATTAAAAGTTATGAAAGCAAACATGGCTGGAATCTCAAATTTTAATTCATATCAGCCAGTAAGGAAAAATGCGTTTGAGGAATTTTGGCCTCTCCAGGCTTCCATACCTTTAACCTGGTTATGCGGACAATGGGTTTAGCTCGTCCCTGCACATAAACGGTGAAGCGGTGATCTAAAACGCCCAAATCGGATGGTGACGCAGCTCCATAAAAGCATGTCATTTTGGCGAAGCGCAGGTCGGCATGGCTCTGGGACAGAGAACCGAGCCTGCCCGTCCCATCAGCAGCGGGTGAAGCGCACCGCTCCCCCAGACTCACAGCCAGAGCGGGCGCAACAGCGGCCCATCAACTTGAATTAGACAGATCAGATGGGATTCTGCGTTTGAAATAACGCCACTTAAATGGTCCTCTCTGTGTTGTTTGTGTGCATGGTGTCCAATAGCTGATATTATAATTAATATAGTGTTTTTTTTCATAAACCTGATTGCTTGGTGCCCCCCTGGCCGCTCGGTGCCCTACGCACTGTGCGTGATGCGCGTTTAGGGAGCGCCGGCGCTGACATGAAGTATTCACCTGTAACCAAATCTCTAGTGCTAGCTGTACCCAGTACCTACTGGTAATATAATTTCACCAAAGTTTACTTAACATACGTAATTCTACTTACTGCGATATTCATTGTCCTCTCATTGTCTTTTGCACAAAACCAACTTCTGACGTCTACCGCCTGACTCTCCTTCCTGGGCCAATGTGGATGGAGACCGCTGCTTGTAATGCTGTGCTCACTTACAATTAGACATTTGAGCTTCACTGTGTAAATGTCATCTAACATTTCATATTTTATTGTTTATATGTCATAGTTTTATGTTTTTATTGTTTATATGTAATAGATGTTTTATTGTCTCAGTTTTGGGGTGGCACCTGGGGTGGCCAGCCTTTTTGTAGGCAAGGGGGGGCCAAGCCTCCCCCCCCCCCCTCTCTGGACACGCCCCTGCACATTTGGAGACACATAAATCAAAACTGTCAAACTCTCTGTTCACCCCTGAAATATAAAAGGGCACCATGTGAACATTTAATGAGGACGACTGCTCAAGAAGTAACGTCAGCAACAGACAAGCCTCCAAAGAGAATCTAGTATGATTTTAGCCGCGTCATACATGAGGCCTCCTGTTTAATTTTAAACACTTTACAAACACACAGGTACATCTGATTTAACGTTACTCAGGATAACCGTCCACTTTGTAAAAGGGCTATTGCTATCTAGAAATTTTCCTTAGTGACGGTGCAAACGAAAGAAAACAAATTTTCCGTTCATTGATCAAGCTGGAAATCAACCAATTCTGGTCATTGGCTAATCAATCAGTGCATCCCTAGTTGTTCCTACTTGTGTTCACTCAGCTAAGGGGAGCGTTGGTAAATTGTATGGTAAGATATTTGTCTCATAATTGTCACAAGTACAATTTGGGTAATTTTGAGACTTTTGGTCTAACATTAAAAAATGCAAGCACTTAGAGAACAGAAAACAATCACGTTCTGCACAGAAAAGTAGGCGCTTGTGCAATTTCTGCATTAAAAACTAGATTATTGATGGGAAACAAAAGTAATCCTCCAAATTGTCCCATCCTTACAAAAACAAGTGGAATTCTATAAATATCAAAACATTTTTTATTTAGGAAAACTTACTTGATACATCAAACAAATAATCATGAAAAACATTTAGGAGGAACTTGCATTGATTAAAAGTTTCTATTTACACTTTGCACAGTTAATTCAAAAATGAGTCATTTCTATATTTAAACCAGGTTCATACAATTAGATATACATGTGTATTTTTCTATGGATGTTATAAAATAAATCCATAAATGTTTGCTTTAATATTTGGACTGCTCATATTCAGTTCAGATGTTTTATTTTCTACCTGAAATGTATTAAACCGTCTTCATGAAAAATGCACCATATTTTACACCATATACAAATATGAACACAAGCTTAATACTGTGCAAATTGCAACTGCTCATAATCTCCTCAGACTTTGCAGAAGTTCATTTCTGCATGTCCTTGTGTGTGTACTGTACAAAGTCAACATGTACCAATGAACTATGGTCGGTACCATTTTGCATACAAATCACCAAAGTGTGCACTCACTGACGGACGACATTTATAGACTTCCTCACTTCAAACATATGATCACACACAGAATATTAATGAATGTTCCCCTGATAAATATTATCATACACATTGTTACAGACTGGGAGCCAGCTTCCCAACATTATCTCTGTTTGGTTCAGATCCTGTCTCTTTTATCCCTTGTGACATTAATTGATAAATAGAAAAAGTTAAGTTGTTGAAAATGTGCTCAAGGCTTTTGAGACGTACAACAGTCCCAAGTTCACATCTGGAGAGTCGGAGGGGAAGTTGACTAGACAGCCGTCTACCGTGAAGATCAGCTCAAGTCCCGTTTGGCCTAATAAGCCACTTCTTCTCCTCACTAGAGAAAGTCTTCCTCCTGGACGGCCTTGTGGGATCTTACCATTTACCAGGTATGGGTGTGCCACACTCATACCAGCCTACATAGGTAGCATGAGACTTTCCTCCAATTTCCCCAAAGTGGACAGGTTCTTGTCTCAATGCTCTGAAGAATCCTGACACACAAAGAGCAGATTAGTCCTTGTAAGGAAAGATCTTATCAGATAAAGATTAGGAGCAATACCTTGTCTGCTTTGTAGCTGGTCAGCCAGCATCCTGGTGCCAGTTTTGCCATCCAGGAAGGAGTCCACAAACTGACAGTGGTCTTCACCGTACCCCGTCTGGTCTCCGATGTTGTAAAACTTTCCTGTAATCAGATATTTGAATTTTTTTATACGATTCTGTCACAATCTAGGTAAATTTACTCTGAGATTTGTGGTTCATGCTTTGTTTTATGATGATGTACAGTAAGAATGTGTGTGTGTTTGTGTAACTAGACAGAAAAAATGTCACAAAGTCTTCCTGGTGAATGACTGCAGACAAACATTTAAGTCATTGTTCTGTCAAAGAAATAAAAAATGCATCTCAGATGATTTTTTTCCACATTTTGACTCACGTCGTTCTTATTTTGCTACCATACACATACCTATATTGTTTTTGCTGCTGTACTAAACCTACATTTGCATAAATGAGGTTTATTTGGCTGATTTTGTGCTCATAAAAAGAATAGAAACTTGAAAAGTATTATTTATAATAATTTATAATATATAATCATTTATACAGCAGTAGCTCAGGAGGTAGAGCGGGTTGTCCAATAATTGGAAGGTTGCAGGTTCAATCCCAGCTCCTACCAGAGAGTGCTGCTGTTGTGTCTTTGGGCAAGACACTTAACCCACCTTGCCTGCTGGTGGTGGTTGGAGGGACCTGTCGCACCAGTGTATGGCAGGCCTCGACACTGTCAGTGTGCCCCAGGGCAGCTGTAGCTACAATGTAGCTCATCATCACCAGTGCATGAATGGGTGGATGACTGATTGTGTTGTGAAGCACCTTGGGGGGTTGTAGAACCCTAAGAAGGCACTATACAGGCCACTTACCATTTTACCATAATCTTCTATGAAACTAGATTTAATTATGGAACTCGTGATTAATCACAATTAAAGGTTGTATCAACCAACAGCAATAATTTGAATCAAAAGTTGGATTTTAATGAGATCCTCTGCCACTTAAGTTTTGTAGTCAACATAATTCAAGATGGCTTCCACAGCTACCTGACAGTCAACATTTGATCAAAACTGCATCATTTATCAACATCAGATAGTATAAAAGATGGTGAACAATATATATTCCCTCAAGGGATGGTAGGCCTTTAAAGGAACACTTGGCAGTTTTGGATTGCTTTTTGCACCCCCTAGTGTTCTGTTAGTGGAAGCAAAAGTCAAACTTATCTCCTCGCTGTGCGTTCGTCTTTTTAACACCTTAATCTAACTGCTGAAACATCTCCTCAGCCTTCATTAGTGTCTACAGGAGCGGTTCATCACTAAATCAAACAAATCAGCTGTGTTCATGATCTAAAACATGCAGGAAACATGCTGGAAGCAGACTGCAGCACCAGGTATGTAAGCTCTGTTTTCTGAGTCCAGCAGGGGGCAGCCCGCCACTCTGAAGTTGCAAGTGCGGTATTATGGCAACAGAGGGCGGTTGGGGTCTGAGTGACATTTCATTTACCCTGTAAAGGGTAATTTTAGCACATACTGGCTCAAAAACATGATTTAAAAATATGAAAAAGTTGCATAACATTGGTTTAATGATGTTCTGTCATCTTAGTGTGAAAATACCAGTGAGTGAGTCACTCAGGTAGATCTTGTATCTCAAGGAGTTGCAGAGCTGGATGCCCACAAATTTTCGGTACCAAGTCCTCTTTACATACTGCTTTCCACTGCATTCAGAGTAGGCGTCAGATTTAAACGGAAACTGAGTCCAGATGGCGTCTTTGCCTGTGAAAAAAAAAATCCTTAGTTGACTGTTTTTGAAAAAGCAAAATACTCCGATATCAACAACAAATAATTCACCTGAGGCGTGCTCGCTTACACGGGGATCCGCTTCAAACACAAAGAGTAACATTATCAATAATTGTCAATACATCAATCAGAATGCTGCAATAATCATTTGAGCTCAACCACATCAGCATTTGTCAGACGTCTCAGAAAACTCACCAGATTCTGTGCTAAAGGTCACAGGGTCACTGGAGGGTCCAGTTCCCAGCTCGTTCTTTGGTGTAACTTTAAATTCATAGCTGAAAAAAAGGGTGTAAAGATTTTAATAATCAATTAAAAAGATATATGTAAAAATGTAGAATCATGACTTTCAGCATCTCATCCGCCACTTTAAATCTACTAATGCGAGCTACAGAGAACTTTTACTTTAACGGCCTTGACAGCGAAGCATGTGTTCACACACACACACACACACACGTACACACACACACACAGCTGATGGTTATTCCACGTGCTGATTCCAGATGTGCTGGCCTGTCCAGCAAACCCAGCCCAGGGGAGGAGGGACCTGGTGAGCCTCCAAACTACAGACATCTAATTAAAAACTGAGCGGTCCACTTCACCTCCACCCACATTTCTTCCACCTTTGTCTGTGTGTGTGTGTATGTGCGTGCGTGCGTGCGCAAATGGGACTCATGTGACTCACTGCACATGCTGTCAGAGTTCATGGGAATCCAAAAGCAACACACCAACCTCTTTGCTGTGTCATTTAATAAGATTTTCCTGCTGAGCTGCACACACCATAGGCTGGACCAAACCATGTGATGTCTTGGTTCCATACCTGCTCTCTGGCGTGAGATTCTCCACTGTCGTGTGCGTCTGGTTGGTCGTCAGTATGGACACGGCTTTTCCATGTGGTCCAGTGGTGGTGGACACAACTTCATACTCTGGGGAACAAGGCAGAGAACTGCTTCACCTTTCAAATGTCACAATTTACACCAGATTCTATTCAAGAAAACCTTATTATGTTTTTGGAACATACTGTATGTGTTTTATACTTTAGTTTTCTTGTGACAACAAATATTACACTTTTGATCCATTATTCTTTATTAGATGTGTTGATTTAGACTGAAAACAGTTCATTTTTAATCTTAGATTTAATAGGAAGTAGTTAAAAGGATTAACCAGTGCAGCAACATGTACACAGATCTATTTCTACAAGTGTCTTGCATTATTTTATCTTCTCAGTTTATTCAAATACAGGCGGGATTAATAATATAGCAATACCTCCTTAAAAGGGAAAGACTTATTGCTGGACATGTATTAGGTCTACTTATTTTTGATGAGGTGCATCTTCAATTTTATGAAGCACATGATGCGCTGGTCTCCAGCCACTGGGCCATGGACCAGTACTGGACCACACACAAAAAATACAAGTTTATCTGAAAAAAATGGATCTGTGATCACTTTTTTTGTCTAACGCATTGGTCTGCTGGGTCTTTTATTTTGAAAAATAACCATAACTGTGGTTTGCCTAAATGTTTTTTGGTACTAAACCAGTTCGTGTTGCAAAAAGGTTGTGGCCCGCTGTCTTAGGACATTAAACTCATGTGAGGTTCTCACTTTGTCACAAAAAAACTGAAAACGTAATAAATTGAAACAAAACTAGACTTGGGAGCTTGTGCCTGGCAAGAAATCAAACTTCTGAAGGATGCCAAAGCAGCTACTGTTGGTTTTTATAACTCTCACATGTCCTTTTAGAGTTGCTTTTGGGTGTGGATGTATAAAGTGTATATGTGTAACGAGAACCAGACTAAAAAAATGTTAAAGTAGCTGAAAGTGGTTCATTTGGGTCACCAGAGTGCGTCTGCACACCTGAGATTATGAATTGGCCCTAAACACTGACCCAGACACTAAAAGGCTGCTTTAGAAATTATACCCAAAGCCAGTTGGTGTTTAGAGTTCCTACTCCCTACCTCTGGTTTCATTATCCGATTTGTCCCAGTCAAGAATGACGAAGGACGGGCAGCCCTCCACGGTAACCACCGTGACGTTGGATGGCGCCGTCCGAGGAGGACCGGTCACATTCTGATCACTGCCTTCCTCATCAGGGAAGTAAGCCATGGAGGAGGTGATGGAGCATGGCTCATCTGGCTTTTTATCCGTTTTGTAGATGACATGAGAAGCTGCAGACGACCCAGTTATGAATCTGACTTAAAAACTTAGGCCCATTACACTGAGTGTTATGTGTAAATAATGAAGTCTTACCAACAAAGCGTTTTTTCCCCATGATGTCTACGTCTGATGAAGGCAGGGGCCTAAATATGGAGGAGTTTTCATACATGTCAAAGCGGCTGCCTGTTAGGGGAGCAACAAGGAGGAGGTGGGGTTAGTTGGATGCTGCAGGAGTCTCTGGCAGCTCTTATTTTACAGCCCTGGCCTCTGACTCTAACCAGCCAGCTCAGCACCTGCTCTGGCTCACACTCAGACTCTTAATTTTAACCATTTTCTTCCTTTTTTTTATGTTTTGCACACGTGCAAGCTGCATCACTCGCTCACCATCCTGGTAACCCAAATACTGCATGTGTTTTTGCTCACACGTGTTATTTTCATAAACAGGCCTTTGCATAAATCTAGGCCATGTGAGTTTAGTATTTGAAAGTCGCTCATGCTCCTACTGTTTACTGCAGGGATCATTGTGGTCGTCTGTGGTCTTCGCTCTTGCGTTGGAATGGCGGTGACTAGAGGCAATGGCTTCAAGATGGACTCCTTCTCTCCTTGTTTCAGGTCCATGGGTTTATCTGAGGACAGAGTGCAGAAGGAGGAGAGGATATCAGCTCTTCTCCCACATCATCTGATTCACAGCTACACACAGTTGTGATCCATCTGCTCTGGCCATCCTCGCTGAGCAACTCTGTGGCCTGTTCCTGGCTGCTGCCGTATCTGAGATTGATTTTTGAGTAAACTCCTTGGTGTGCTTAAAAGGAGATAAAGGTCTGCCAGGAATTATCTGCTGAAACCAAGGCGATGCACAGGCCAAACATACACATGCTTTGTATCGTTCAGGAAAATGCCTCTTTGTGCATCAATGGTCAACACTATGAGGAAGATAATTATCAATGCTGTGAGTCTTTATTTATGCAAAACAAGCTGAAAAGTGGTTATTATTAAATTGTGATGCTTTTATTTCCCTCAGTAAATTGTGAGGCATCACTCTTGTGTCACAAGACATTAAATAAATAAAAAAACATTTGCATGACTAATTTGCAGGTGACTGGGACTCATCTGGGTTCCTTTTCAATGAAGCTTCTGTGAAACAGAATGTGTGAAAATGTGAGAAATTTTTTTTGGGTTAGGATTTTCCAAGTTTTGAACATACTGAGAAAGAAAATAAGACATGTTGTTACTAAACTGCAACAAGAAAAATTGCACTGCATTCTCAAACTGGTCGCAATTAGGCCATTACATGAGACACCCCACCTGATCCAACTACAGAAAACCTCTCACAGAAGAGAACCAAGTCATTGTGATTGTAATTTTTTCTATTTTGTTGGCGATTTTATGTTGCCAACAGCAGCCCAATGAGATACTGACTTGAGGCTCATTATTTGTATGTCTTATGAGTGGTTCTCTGTTGAAAAAAAGCCCTGACACTGTTTCAGGAAGTAGAAGTTAGCCAGATGAGAGGGGGGCAGAAAATGGCAGGATTTGGAATCTTGGAGTCATTAGTGTTCAATTCAATTCAGTTTAATTATATAGCACCAAATCACAACAAGAGTCATCTCGAGGCACTTCACAAATTCCAACTGAACCTATTTATCAGTGCACTGAGTTCAGTTCATTTTGACAAATTAGTTAAACGTTTGCTATGTAAGGAAACCCAGCAGATTTCATCGAGTCACTGACTTGTTGTGTCAATGACCTTACTGCAATCCTCATACTAAGCAAGCATGTAGCGACAGTGGAGTGGAAAACTCCCCTTTAACAGGAAGAAACCTCCAACAGAACCTGGCTCAGTGTGGGCAGCCATCCGCCACGACTCACTGGGAGTTTGAGAAGACAGAGCAAACAGACACACACACACACATACACACACGAACGATATTCATGATATTCAGACATCTTGCCTCTTGATTGGCTAACAGCAACGCACGTCTTTCACTGACTCCTTTTGCTTTGCAACGTTGATGTTTTATCTCTACACATAACGCAAGTTTGAAGGAGTTTGGCTGAGTTGTGGAGTTGCTAATGCTAATAGTTAGCTTCTACTAGCCATGATGCTCTCTGCTCTCTCATGGATGCTAAATCAACAACAGCCTTCCCCGTTGTGAACCAAGATGGGTGAGCCCATGAATGCTATTTTACTGTATGACGTAGTTCTTCGTGGCTTTTTTTTTGACCCATATTTTTCCATATATTTTCTTTAGGTGGCTAATGCTGGAATTAGGGCTAGAAGACCATTTTCACACCAGGCCTACATGTGAAACCCAGAGTGACCAATCATATTTCAAAAGTAACAAGTAAAAAACATTTTCTCAGGTCTGCACACGTGTGGATTTACAATGTATTTGACTGGGTGGTCTGAGTACATCCACCCCTGATGCCCTCACCGTGATCACTGGATTCCCCCACCAGGTTTGGTCTCTTGCTTTCAGGAACATGTGGGTGCAGAACTGCAGGGAATTGAGGGAAAGAAAAGTTTATTGGAGGTTAAATTTATAAACAATGTAGAAGATGCTAACAGAAAAGAAGATGTGGAAATGTGAAACTAGGTGTTGTTAATGCAGCTATGCAATAAAGATTAAACAGCATCAAGTGTTATGATAGACAGCTTCAGAGGGGTATGAGTCTTCAGTAAAACTTTGAGCTGGAAACATAAAAACAAGTGCACAAACATATTCAAGAAAAAAAGAAGGCAGGTTTTCTGAACTGCAGCTGAAATGTTTCACTGATTTTCTTTTGTCTGCATCTGGCTGCAAAGAAATAAAAAGCAATATCAAAGCATGTGAGATGAGAAAAACTGGACACGAGGGCTGAATTATCTGCATTGAACTGGATTATTATAACACCAAGTTAGTTTGGGGGTATTTTTAAAAGAGAAGATAAACTAGGAGTCTAGACTCATGCATCAAAGATAAGAAACAACATATTTAATCATTTCTGATCTTTCTCTCAGTGCCTCCACCCTGTTTGCAGTTTTTCATTTCATATCTTGAAGATTCATTAAAGGTCATTTTGTTGACAAGCTACAATAATTATCCATGTTCTGTGTCTCCACAACACATTTGTGCTGGACCTGTCTCGTCTTTTCTGATGCTGACCTCCCCACGGTCGTAATAAATCAGTGAATTCTGGTTTTTACTGCCAAGACAAAAGAGTTGAAGAAAAACCGAGACGTCTGCCAGCAAGCCTTACTGATTACCACTGCGAATACAATCCAGGACTCACAGATGGTGTGGCTGTGAGCTAATGATAAACACATGCTTTACTCATAAAGTCATTTGGAATAGTGATACTGTAATTTAAATTCATATCATTAATAAACAAACAAAGAACACGTGTGTGTGAAGCATAAAAAACTACAGTAACAGACGTCATGCTTTACTCAGCAAGATATAACAACAAAGCTCTGGAAAATATGATGTTGTTTCTGTATGTTAAAAAGACATTTCAACACATGGAACGTAGGTTTGGTTCGTTCCCCTCAGAAAGCAGAATAAAGAAATGTTTTGTGTTATTTCCAGAGTAACGACAGGATTCTGGGTATAGAAGCAATAGTATGAAGATGCATGCTTTATAGAGGCATGAATGTGAACTTAAAAAAAGTAAAGCAAAGAGTTGGACACCACTTGTCTAAACTTTCCCTTTACTGTAATATTTATGTATTTTTTTTTACTTTCTTTATTTCATTCATAATATAAGAAAAAAAAACAATAAAACAAAAAACAAACAGCATTTACATATAATACCAAAATAAATCAATGAAAGGGAGCAGAGAGAAGAAAAAATCTTATTCCATATTTTCATACTTAAAGTGACTATGTGCAGTTTTTACCATTAATCTCTGGACTATCGAAATGTTGAAAATGAATAAAATTATGTCCAGTCGTTGAAAAATATTGGCGGCTTCGTAACATTTAACCATAAAAATCGGGTCTAAAATACACAGGGCACGAGTCTAATGGTGCGTTCACACCGGCCTTGACGTATGCGTCAAACAACGCATACTTCGTGGCGTTTTGACGCCTATATATTTTTGACGTTGACGCAGCTTGCGTTGACGCAGCTTGCTTTGACGGTTGCGTCGGCCCCACGGGGAGGGGAAGGGAGGAAAGAGCGCGTGTGCGGCTCTCTGTTGCCGGATGTTTGTAACAATGGCGGATCGTTAACGTTGAAAAAACACTCACCTGACACGCCAATTTCTCCAGCAACCTTCCTCCAAGCAAGGTCCTTTTTATTCCGATCTCGGTAGGCGTAGCAGGTTGGGTTATACAGTTCACGCTGGTTACAAACAGCTACGATCAGTTTGTCCTCCATAGCTGAATGAATTCGCCTTCTTCCCTCGCTCTGTTGTGACGTATCAACTCGCGCTCTGATTGGTTGACGCTTGTAAAGCGACGCAGAAAGTTCAGCTAGCTGAACTTGCTTTGACGCTTGCGTTGCAAGCGTTGCAAGCTTTGCAAGCTTTGACGTTTGCGTTGAACGCTTTGACGCTTGCGTCAAAGCTTGAAAAGCGTAAAAAGTATCAAGCTTTGACGCGCCCAACGCTCACAAAGCGACGCAGGGATGTTGACACAGCTCTGACGCGCCTTACCATAGACTTAACATTGAAACTTGACGCTGGCGACGCATACTTTATGGCCGGTGTGAACGCAGCATAAGTCTCTGGGGGACACCATATTAGACACCATGTTTCCTTCTACATGAGCCGACTTGGGGTCCTGCGTCTCCCGATGACGTCACACTAGATAATTGTCTGGACGTACAACTTACGTAAGTTACGTTACCACATTCGAAAACATTTAGGCGATAAGTAACATGAATTTAATAACAAAACTGCTAAACTCTTTCTAAAAACTATGTGAAAGAACAGAATCAAAAAAGAGATGCAATATATTTTGGTCAAGTGGTATTGCCGTAGTTTGACGTCATCGGCAGACGGTGGACCCTGAGCAGATCCAGAACCTACACCACCAGAAAACTAGCATCAGCATTGCAGGAGGAGTCACACTGAGGTTGCACGCTTTCTGCTCGACAGGTAACATTTACTGTAATGTTTTTTTAAACTAGCGACAGTCACGGTGATATGGTGTAAAACTACCCTGAAATGTATGTACTGCCCGCTATTGCCAGGAAAGTACACACTGTCACTTTTAAAAAGGGGGGGTAAACATGTAATGAGTTATTTTAGTTTGTGAGGAAATGTTTAGACACACTTTATTTCTCTTTTTTAGATCAATTTAGACGTTTTTGAACTGCAAACTGAACATTTAAACACTCAAAGGCTAATTCACAAACTGCACCATGCAGCTTTTTTACTTCCTCTACCACACAGAAAATAGCACTGATTACAGTACTTCAATTAAATATGAACAAAGTGCTCCATGCCATAGAGATGCTGTTTGATGTGCAGGAGAGAATAAGGTGTAAACTGGAGATGCAAAAGCTTAAAATGCACTCGCAATAGGCATGGAGTCCTTTGGTGAATTTGGGTCTAAGACTTCAACAGGTATGGGCTCCTAAGCAGTTTCTGAACATGAATGTTAAAATAACTGATGTTTACTAGCTGAGGTTTCAAATTAAGCTCCTGCTTTCCTCAATAATTTGGTGCTCTGTTCATCTACACTTGCACAAATACGAGGTAATTTACTAATTTTCTTAACCTTTTACTGAGTACACGCAAAATTCAGCATTTAAAGATTGCAAATATCTACACAAACCTCATGCATTTGGGAGAAGTCCTGCAAAATCAAACTTTGGCTGCAAAAAGCAAAGGTATGTCTCACTAAGGTGTAGAATTTCACAAAGCTCTGCAGAGCTTGGATCACGTATACTATGAGCTCCTACTGCAGTCACAGGAAACAGATTGAAGAAAAATAAATTAAACTCTGGAAATTTTGGGGAATCTAATGTCAAAAACTGCATTCAATCTGCCAAACGAAGAGTTTCCAAATGCTTATCATCAGAATAAAACAAGGTGGAAAACTTGTTACTCTATTAGTTATTTAAGGTGGCAAAAGCATTGACCAGGGGTGCGCATGGGCTTGCATGGCTCTTTAGAAGCAGTCGCTTTGCACGTTTTGAGAGCAGGCTGACATGCAAAACTTTTACTCTTTTGTGCAGAGTTGCTTCCAGAGAGTCTTGTGACTCCTTGAAGGCCTCTGAAACTGTCCAAGTTTCCAGCAATAACACAACCCAGCTGTGACATGGGACTGAAGCACAACCTCTCTTTGCAGCTCCAAACAACAGAGCTGAATAAACTGTCACATGGTCAAGACGCGGTTCACTTTTCCAGTCGAGATTCATTTAATTACTCTAATTGTCTGAACCAGTGTTGGCAGAAGAAGACAGTTTTATGTCAAAATTATAAATATGTGTGGCTTCAGTCTCAGCCAGGGGTAAACATACATGTCAGAAAACACACAACATGGTTCAAGACAAACGTCACAGAGCATTAGAGGACTGAGACAAAAGCCTGTAAGAGAAAATGGCAGTATCTTTGTCTTTACCAGGTTTTTCTCCTGACCACACCCCAGGTTTAGAAAGGGAATTGCCCCTTTGATGTGCCCCATTAGCTGTTGGAGGGAAAGAAAGCTCTGTTACGACAAACATAAAGGAACAAAGGCACAAAAAGTCATTTTTTATGGGTTCAGTATTGGTTTATGTTGGTGACAAGAACTCTTGATGGGTTTGTGATAACAAATTCAATACAAATTGAATGAATACGACTCTTGTCTTTTTGCATTTCCTACTCTTCATTTGACAAATTTGTGGGAAGTGTGTGTGTTTCAAAGAGGAATGATGAAGAACAGATACAAAGCTAGAAGGAGAGGCGGTAGTGAGATTACAGCCTGAACAGTGTTCGGCTTGGTGCAAAACACGGTGTGCCTTGACCAGATGCTGTGCCCAGATTCCTCTCTTGGCCAACAAGAGGGGATAAATCATGACAACAGTCTGGAACCCTGGGATGCCTTCACAGCTTGAGGTGTGCAATACACAACGAGCACATGTGTAATGTTACAAGGTGGGAAACTATTTAGGAGGAGAGAGAAATGAAGACAGAAAGTCTTAACTGTTTGTGTGCCAAAATAAGAAGAATTGCGTTTGTCTTCTGCAGGTGAAGATCATGTGTGTCTGTGGAAGAGGAGGCTGTTGGGGAAGCAGAATCAATCATTACCATCAGGTATGGACGAGGTCTTGGACTGGGAGAATGGTCTCCCACCCTTATTAAAGGAATGAGAAGGAATCCGTGTATGGGGCACTGTGACGTTTCTTCCTCCTGTAGAAACTGATGAGCTAACAGGAGAACGAGGAACTTCATCAGCAGATGATTTTATGATCCCAGAGCCTATAGACCAGAAAAGCAATTAGTGGTTTTAGAAAATCTACTCCTAAGTCTGAAAGATTGACCTAGATGGAAAACAGAACACAGTGTAGACAATGGATGACATGATGGTGAAGCACAGAACAGCATCCAAAGCTAGACAGACTGCTGTGGGTTTAAGTGATCAGGTGGCTTGTGCTGGAAATGAACTCAAACATGGAGACAGGGACAACAATAGATGTGCATGGTGGGATGGAGACGCATAGGGGAAACACTGAGCTCCTTGAGACTTGACAAAAAAAAAGCGAAGATGGCAATGGGACCATGGTGTTTACCATAAGTGTTACTACCAGCCTTCTCTGTGGCCAAGGGAGGTCTTGGTAAAGGTTTGCCCTCCTCTGGAAGACTAGGAGCTGTGTGAAAGAAAATGTACTTTTTATCTGGGCAAAATGTTGACTTTTAAAGGGGGCATACCCTAGTTTTATACGTGAAAAAAGAACAGAATTGTTGGCATCGCATTCAGAGGAGAGCTAAAAAGGATTTGTCACTGTTTAAGAACCAAATTTTCAAGAATATTTTTCAAGTTTGAAACAAAAAGTATCAGTCTTAATGCCCCCTTTAAAAAGTGATTCATGATTAGCATTGATGCTTAATTGGTGAGTGCTTATATCAGACGGAAGGGTCTTTACCCTTATGTATTGCCTTCTTTGGAGTACCCTTGGAATGGTCAGTCCTGGTCTGAGGCTTTGACTGAACCCCTGGCTCAGATTTTGGATGTACCCCAGATCCAGGATGCTCCTTTGGCAGATGTTTGGGTTGGAATGTGATGTTTGGTGTAGGTTCTGACTGAGATGGATTGTCTGTCAGACCTTGTAAGTTTAGAGGTTTAGGCATTGTCTTGGGCTGGTTCTTAGTTTGAGTCTGTTGGTGGGGTTTCTTAGGTCTAGATTTGGTTGAAGGCTTGGATTGGACATGGTTTATCCTTGGTTTATCTGCTGGTTGGGTTGGTTTTGTTTGTGGTTGGATTTGAGGCATGATTGAAGAGTACATTTCTGGTTGAATTAAGGGGTGGGTTTGAATCTTTGGTGGTGTTTTCTGGGTGGAAGGTGTTGACTGTGTGGTTTGACCATTCACCATAAGAGTTGGCTGAGGAGCTGGTTGAAATTGTGCCTGCAGCTTGGTCTTAAGTTGCAGTAGTGTTAGAGGTAAAGTTTGGTGTTTGGGCTTTGGTCTAAACTGAGACTTGGATTCAGATTGAGGTAGTGGTGTGGTTTGATGAACCGATTGGGAATATAGCTCTTGTTCAGGTTGTGACAGAGGGAAGGTTTGCAGTAAAGACTGATTTTTTCCTTGAAATTGTGGGTTGGTCCTGGTTGCTGGGTGGGATGTCGTTAGCAGTTCTGATGTACTTTCAGTGTATGGACTTGGTGGATGTTGTAGGAGTTTGGGGTTTGGCTCAGTTGGATGATATCGCTGTTGGTGCTTAAAGTTTGGTGGAGTTTGTGCATTAGGTTGAGGATGGGGCTTTTGTTTTGGAAGGCCTCCATGTTTTTCCAGTTTGGCCTGGTATACAGGCTCAGATACCGTGGTGACTGTAGCAAGTGCTTGTGGGTGGAGCTTTGGAGCTTGAGGAATGTCTACACCAAAGGAAAAGACTGATGGTCAACAAAAATAGAAACAAATCAACTTTCAAGATTTACACCAAATTCTGTAAAACAACATTAAGTTTAATAAAAGGAAAAGAATTTGGAGACAGAAGAGAAAGACAGAGTTTAGATTTAATACTATAGTTAGCAAATTTAGGCATGATCCAGTGATTTCCATTAATCCTAAAAAAAATAAATAAATAAACAGATTTTTATTCAGTTATAATTTCTATGATTATACATAACTGAATTAGGAACCATGAAGAATTAAAATAATAAACATTTAAAAATAGACTTGCTGTTTTACCGATTGGCTGTTTCTTGACCACAGACCAACTGGGACCAAGTGTTGCAGGAAATTCCTGTCTAGCAGTTGTGGTAGAAGCTGAGAAATATAAAATATGTTAGTGGATCTGAAACAAAATGGATTACTGAATGCTTTGCATAAATGATAAACATTGAAGTAAGAGTTCCTGCTGGGTAATAAATAGTCAAGTCACTGATAAGATGTGAAGTTTTTTCTGATTGATGATCTCGTCTTTAGGTTATAAAGGTCTTTACCAGGAGTCGTTTGTGGGATTATATTCTGGGAGAAGGGCTGTCTGCCCTGGGTCCTGTTCTGAGGAGCTGGCAAGGAGAAGAGAAACATTTTAATTAAAAACTTAAAATTAATCCAGAGTCATAAAAAAACAACAGTTATATGTAGAGATTAAATGGTTTGTTATGTTTCATCATGGTAAAATATCCCATAGCCACCAGATTTAATTTATCACTAAAACATATTCAGCTATTTAAAAGCTGCAGGGAGCTTTTGGTGGTCCGAGGTTTCTAAACCATCAGAGACGCCAAATTTGTAGCGTTAGTTTATTTTAAATTTAGTTAACCTGTTGAGGGAAACCGATTTGAGATGATTTCACCATCTGCACAATGTGAGAAAAAGACGTTAAAGTGATGAGGAAAGCTTGGAACTAGCAAGTCACCTGTATCTGTTTGCTACATTAGAGCTAGAGCAGATGTTTTATCCTGCTGTGGTCCTTGAAATGAAGGTTTTTTTTTCATCAGCTGGCTTGCTTGACAAATTCTTTCTACTGTTGTAACCAGAGGTTATGAATGCGTATACATGTGATGCTGCGTGCATCGTGTTCTCATCCTGCAGAATGGTTGCAATTCTAGTTAAAATTATTCTAGTGCTGAATCCTAAAATGATAAATGAGAAATCCTGGGTTAAGGCATAAGATAATGCCACAATGTAAAAAGAAAACCATTACTGCAACAAGTCTGACTCAGTGGTTCAAACAAGGATTTGCTTCAGCTTACCGTGTTGAGGAGGAAATGGAAATGGACGAGGACCTGGTGCAAAGGGTTTCTGACGGATAAAAAAAAAAAGATTACTCGTGCTCATCAGATTCCACTAATCACAACAAAACAAAGAGTTGTGTTACTCTTCTAATTTCTCTTTGTCATGAATGCTTTACGTATAAAGACTGTGTCAAATTGATTAAAGTCCTTGGTGAGAAGTTTGTTTTTAAGAATTTTCCAAAGAAAGGATGTTTCATGGGTTTGGTCATAAAACAAAATGAGTGCCATCTATCTTCTTTCATCTCATTTCACTACTAATATCCTTCTTCCTTTTTCTTTCAACTAATCTGGCCTTTTCCTGTCATTGTACTCCAGACGTTAGCTCAATACAGACTGCTCTCTTTGGTTTGGCTAATCTTGGCTGCACTGATGTCATTTCCATTTAGTAGTTCCATGGAAAATTAGCAGCAATCAACCCAGAGAAAAGCAACAACAAGGACACCACGGCACAATGTCTGCTCAGAATACCCATCCATCCATCCATCCATCCATGCATGCATCCATCCATGCATGCATGCATCCATCCATCCATCCATCCATCCATCCATGCATGCATCCATCCATCCATGCATGCATGCATGCATGCATCCATCCATCCATCCATCCATCCATGCATGCATCCATCCATCCATCCATGCATGCATCCATCCATCCATCCATCCATCCATCCATCCATGCATCCATCCATCCATCCATGCATGCATCCATCCATGCATCCAATCCATGCATCCATGCATCCATCCATCCATCCATGCATGCATCCATCCATGCATCCAATCCATGCATCCATGCATCCATCCATGCATGCATCCATCCATGCATGCATCCATCCATCTATCCATCATGCATCCATCCATCCATCTATCCATCCATCCATCCATCCATCCATCCATCCATGCGTCCATCCATCAATGCATCCATCCATGCATCCATCCATGCATGCATCCATCTATCCATGCATCCATCTATCCATGCATCCATCCATCCATCAATGCATCCATCCATGCATCCATCCATGCATGCATCCATCTATCCATGCATCCATCTATCCATGCATCCATCCATCCATCCATCAATGCATCCATCCATGCATCCATCCATCCATCCATCCATCCATCCATCCATGCATGCATGCATCCAGTATTGTAGTATAATACATATTAGTCAAGTCAATGGAAATAAATTAAAACTACAAAATAAGGAAAGGTTTTGGTGGATGTTGTAGGAGTCTAATTTCTATTTCTAAGGAAAGGTTGCATCCGTTACTTACCGGAGGTGGATTGATGGGACGCTTGAAGATCTTTCTGATGAGCTTCTCTACAAAGACAAGAGAGAAATAAAAAAAAAGTATGTCAGTGGAGAAAATTAGAAGCAATACACCTATAAGCAAAATCTTTTTTCAAATTTAAACGATATTAATACTGCCAGCGATTCTTCCCTGACGTTTAGGTTTTGAGTCTTGAGTTTACCAAACCAAACTTTCCAATGCTTATCATGAAACTCAGAGAAAAGAATTATCACACACAAACAGTTTAGAGTCCGACGCACCCTGGATGCCTGACACGCTGACGTTGTGAACGACCGGCTTGCTCCATGTTCCAGTGCCATCTTTAGAATTTGGCTGGACACCAAATTCATAGACTGAGTTTGGCTTTAGGTTGTCGATGACCGTATCACTTGTTGGGCAGGTCTGGTATTTCCACTTCCTGTTCTTCTCACGGTAGCGAACTGTGTAGTGTCTGAGCCCAACCCAGAGCAGAACAGAGTTAACTGGTTGGAGAGAATACTTTGTCTTGAGAACAAGTTAAACATTTATGCCAGATGCCATTAATTCAATAGGATATATGCCACGGACCCCCTGTTTCTGACTTTATAGCCAGCGGAATCATTTCCGGGTCACAATAACGTTAGTGCTATCCCAGACATTTTTACACTATCGCTGCAGGACCTGCCGAGGATAACTATCAACAACGTACACGGGGTAATCTAGGCCTCATCTAAGATGCTACGATTAAAGACAAAGGTTTTAAATTTAATTCTCTCTAATAACATTGTTAGCATCGCTTCAACACTGTGCTAACTTTGGCTAATGAAGCGCTAGCATGTATTATCATTTAGCAACCCAAAGCAGAAGCTTGTTAACTCACTTTCATAATGAATTCAGGTGGACACATACTATTTAAAACCTTTGTCTGTATTTGAATGTGGCGTCTTAAATGTGGCCCGGATTAACCTGTTGACCGTTATCCTTGGCAGGTCCTGCAACAATCACCTAAAAATCGCAATAGGGAACACAAACGGTACTGCAACCCAGAAGTGATTCAGCTGGCTGAAAAGTCAGGAAGGGTCAGAATGGAGGTTCGTGGCATAAACCCAATTCAACCCAGCCAGCACACATATGTGGGCCCCATATGAGGTCTATATGGGCCGCTGTGGGGCCACCATGGAAACCGCGGCCAAACCCTGTTGGGACCCATACAGCTTGTCCATATAGATCCCATATGTGGCCCACCTATGTGTGCTGGCTGGGCAATGCAGTTTATTTATATAGCGCCAAGTCACAGCTGTCCCCATTATAAGGTTTAATCAAAGTGCTGTAATCATACCCGTCTTCTAGACAGTCATTCATGATATTCCCTTCATAAGGCATTTTCAGCAGTGTTCCCCAGGACAGCAGCACTGAAGTGGGTGACACTGACCCAATGACAAGGTGCAGCGGCTTTTCCAATTCTACTTTACCTGGGGGGGAAAAAAAGTATTTTATTTTGATATTTCCAGATTTTATCCCCTAAAAGTAGTTTCACTGTGTTGCCTTGGTGATGATAGCTTGTTAGACCTACCTTTGCAATGATTTTTCACTTCATTGGATGGAACAGGCTGGACAGCTATAAGGTACTTGGGTTCAGCATCTAAAATCAGAAGAACATAGGCTCAAATGATGTCTCAGTCTTGTTTCTCTGTGGAGCAACAGCAGCTGGCCGTACCAAACTCTGTCTCGTATGGCTGTCCATTCTCAGGAAGCTGGATGAACTGCTTGGAGAACATGCTGCTGCCATAGCCCATGATGTAGCCTTCTAGCTTGGTGTCACTGTCAGGCTGCAGAAACTTCATCACAATGGTGTCTCGTGTGGCGCTGATACGGACCTTCATGTTATGACGTCTCACTGGGGAGAGAAGAGAGGACACCATTGATCTATTTGATTTAAAGCTGTGGTCAAGCATCTTTTGTGCAGCAAGTAGCTCAGGATGTAGAGCGGGTTGTCCAGTAATCAGAAGGTTGCAGGTTCGATCCCAGCTTCCGCCAGAGAATGCTGCCGTGTGTCCTTGGGCAAGACACTTAACCCAACTTGCCTGCTGGTGGTGGTCGGAGGGACTGGTGGCGCCAGTGTTTGGCAGCCTCGCCTCCGTCAGTGCGCCCCAGGGCAGCTGTAGCTACATTGTAGCTCATCCCCACCAGTGTGTGAATGGGTGGATGACTGATTGTGTTGTGAAGCACCTTGGGGGGCTGTAGAACCCTAAGAAAGCGCTATACAAATACAGGCCATTTACCATTTTACAATGATCCAATTATGAATTGTCACAAAGACAGCTAACTCAGTTAGCATTTAATCCAGATTAAGAGTGATTTACCGGTCCATCTACTTTCCTACCCTCATCTGTGGTCACGAGCTTTGGGTAGTGACCGAAAGAATGAGATTGCAGATACAAGTAGCTGAAATGAGTTTTCTCTGTAGGGTGGCTGGGCTCTCCCTTAGAGATAGGGTGAGAAGCTCGGTCATCCGGGAGGGGCTCAGAGTAGACTTGCTGCTCCTCCACATCGAGAGGAGCCAGTTGAGGTGGCTCGGGCATCTGGTTAGGATGCCTCCTGGACTCCTCATTGGTGAGGTTTTCCGGGCACGTCCAACCGGGAGGAGACCTAAAAGAAGACCCAGGACACGCTGGAGGGATTATGTCTCTCGGCTAGTCAGGGAACACCTTGGGATTCCCCCGGAGGAGCTGGCCCAAGTGGCTGGGGAGGGGGAAGTCTGGACCTCTCTGCTTAGGCTGCTGCCCTCGTGACCCGACCCCGAATAAGCAGACGAAAATGGATGGATGGATGGATGGATGGATGGATGGATGGAAGCGTAATTAGATTACTTAAAATTATGTCAAATTCCTAATTTTTTCCTGCTTTTACAATCAACTATTTGTTACTAGGCCACCGGAGCTGGTGGCCTAGTGGTAGAGTGTCCACCCCGGGACTGGGAGATCGGGGTTCAATTCCCGGTCGGGTCATACCAAAGACTTTGAAAAAATGGGACCCAATGCCTCCTCGCTTGACACTCAGCACTAAGGGGTTGGATTGGGGGGTTAAACCACCAAATAGTTCCCGAGCACGGCCACAGCTGCAGCTCACCGCTCCCCAACACGGGGATGGGTCAAATGCGGAGATGTAATTTCACCAGTGTGTGATGAATACTTGGGACTTTAACTTGACTTTAACTTTGACCATTAAGAAATTTTAAGACCAAGTTCACTCATTTTTCCAATACATTTGCAGTGGTCTCTAGTATAAATTGTGAGTCCATCTATGAGGGCAAAAAGCTCTGGTGCTCCTGTTTCAGGATGGCCTGGCAAGCCGTCCTATATATGTGAATATATAGTCTCGCCACGACCCATTGACGGCTCTCAGTCATGGGGCGGGATCTACGGTTGTCTTTCAAACTGTCTGCACGCAATTGGATAGCGCTAGGACCAATCAGAGTAACGAACAACATGACGTAATCACAGCGATGGAAAAGAAGAGGGAGGCAGCAATGACATTATTTTTGTATGAAAAACGTGAATATCAGGTGTGCTGGGACATTGCACTACTTTGTTTGAAGCCACTAAGTATATCCGACAGACTTACGCACGTTGGAGTCTAAATCGTCCAATGTTGATGACAAAGCCGTTTCAAACGAACGTGGTTCCTGCGCTGCTGCCATGTTGTTTGTGGTCGTGGTCGCAGCTCTGACGTCATCGGCTACTCCCGCTCTGTGATTGGTCCACAATATAGAGCGCTGTGATTGGCCCAACCAAAACTATAGCGAGATGTGATTGGACAGCCACAGCAGTGGATCGGGTTGCAAAGGTTCCAATAAAGCGTGCCTAGACCAAACTTTTGGTCTAGATCACTAGGCTAGTTTCAGGAACTAGAAAGTGAGCCACAGGAGAGGTGAGCAGGAGACGACAGGATTTGGAGTCTTATTTCCTGATATTTGGACATCTCGCCTCCGATTGGCTAACAGCATTGCTACTTTACCACTGAATTAATTTACTTTGCAGTGTTGATGTTTTATCTCCACAAATAACTCAAGCCTGAAAGAGTTCTTCCATGTTGTGGAGGTGCTAATGCTAACAGTTAGCTTCTACTAGCCAAGACCTGCTCTTCTCTCCCCTGGATGCTAAGTTAACAACAGCCTTCCTCGTCATGAGCCAAGATGGGTGAGTCCATGAATGCTAACTTTCTGTGTGACGTAGATCTGAGTGGCTTTTCTGAACCAAGCCTTTCCCCATCTATTTTGTGGCTAATGTGGGAAATAGGGGTAGAAGACTATTTTTACATTCAGCCTGCATGTTAAACTAAATAACATGGTAAATGACCTGTATTTGATAAAGCACCTTCTAGAGTCCTAGAACCCCCCAAGGCACTTTACAACACAGCCCTTTCACACACACATTCACACCATGGTGGTGATGAGCTACAATGTAGCCACAGCTGCCCTGGAGCGCACTGACATAGGCGAGGCGACCACCGGTCCCTCCGACCACCACCAGCTGGCAATGTGGGTCAAGTGTCTTGCCCGAGGACACAACTGCAGAATTCTCTGCCGGCAGCCGGGATCGAACCTACAACCCACTGATTACTGGACAGCGTGCTCTACATCCTGAGCTACTGCTGCCAACCACAAGTAAAAAAAAATGGAAAGAGGTTCATACAGTAATTATAGTGAAAAAGACTTCTGGACACCCAAAAATCTTTGGTAAGATTTGAATGTACGTGTTTTATAATAACAATAACCAAGTTCCACAGTTTCTCTGACTGGCAAGAGTCGTAAAAGGCTAAAGACAACCCAACTACCCATCTACATGAATACTTTCTGTTATGCATAAACACACTTAACCAAACAAGAATAGGTCATCCTAAAAAAACAATCATGAGTGAAAATGTGTGCTTATTTGGTTGATTTTTGTCTTCTACCATGTGGTGCTATGACATTGCCAAGAATTCAAAGAACTGAGACAAATGAGAAAGAATATGAGTTATGACCGTTAGTTGGCAGCTGCACATGGAAAACAACCACCTCACGAGAAGACTTGGACGGCCATTGATGAGTATTTGATTCGAAAGTTATGAAACTGGGACTATTTCTATTAATTATGTTTCCATCACTTTGTGCCTTTTTTACTTTTGCAATGGAAATCACATCTAAAACTAAGAAGCCTAAATTGTCCACCCATAATAGTCAGTGAGTCTTAAAACAATAGTCTTCTTGGCTGGGTCATGATTTGCACCATTTTCTCCTATGCACATGTCCTTGGCTCATATTTCAGCGCTAAATGAAATAGTGGAACTTTGCTAGAGAGATACTGCCAGAAGCTGCAGGACGCCAACACAGACACTGACAATGAAAGGAGGGGAAGCCCTGGATTTGAATAATATCCTCGTGCTTTTCCAGCTGTGTTTCCTATCTAAACTGCATTTGTTTCACTTCTCCCATTAATATTCCTGATAAAAACACAAGAGGGATCAGCTCCAAGGGAGAGGAGCCCCTGGAAACCTCCAGCAACATGTTTTTATATCCAACACAAGCAAACACAGAGTCTGTCCTATGACAATTGGTGCACACACACACACACACACACACACACACACACACACACACACACACACACACACACACACACACGGTAACTTGGTCCGTTTCAAATGCTAAAATTTGGCGTGTTCGTTGCTTACAGTCATTAAGATCTTTGCATAGAACTTTGGTCATACCTGTTGGTGTCGACCATAAAAATGGCCGCTCCTCATTCCAGTTTGCTGCTCCCAATGACTGGGATGAACTGCAAAAATCACTAAAGCTCACTACCTACGTTCCATTATCTACCTTCAATAATTCATTGCATTCAATAGTTTCCGATCAATGTGCCTCTGAGTACTTAAAGATTGTTTTAAGTCTATTTTGATGGCTTGTACATATTATTTATGAGAACAGTCCTTTGTTTTTATGTCTAGCTGTTTTATCTTATCTTTATCTGCATTTTTTAATTTTTTAATTTTATCTTATCTGTGTTTTATCTTATCTGTTTGTGTAAAGCTAACTATGTGTCTGTTGCTGCTGCCTCTTGGCCAGACCGTCGTTGTAAATGAGAATGAGTTCTCAATCGACTCATCTGGTTAAATAAAATAAATAAAATAAAAAAGAAACGGCCTGCACTTGTATAGTGCTTCTTCTGAGTCAGAGGACTCCAAAGCATTTTACACTACAGCAAGTCATTCACACACACATTCAGATGCTGGTGATGAACTACATCATAGCCACAGCTGCCCAGGGCTGCACTGACAGAGGCCAGGCTGCTGTACACAGGTGCTATTGGTCCCTCTGACCTGCACCAACAGGCAAGGAAGGTAAAACAGCAGAATTCTCTGAAGAAAGCTGGGTTCGATCCAGCAACCCTCTGAACAACCCGCTCTACCTCCTGATCTACTGCTGCCCTGTCTGTTTAGCTAAGGATCTCATGAACCATTAGATGGATTTCATTGATACTCTCAGAAAGTAGTCAATAGATGAATCATCTTTAACATCTGCCACAGCTGACCAAACTTGACCAGCACAAAAATGGCTCCCAGTGAATTTTACAGCTATTGAGTCAAAACTGGATGTCAGTAATTCACAACAAAAACTCTAAATATTGACAGATTACAGGAATCATTAAGGTTGGACCAAGATAGCTATATCTCCATCTTTTGTCAGCATAAAATGATAATGGTTAGAAAATCTGTATTTTCAGTGATATGTTCCGCTTTTAAATTGATAAGCTTTTCAATGCTTTTGTCATCATTTCATTAAATAATGACATCCTGCAACCAGACAACAAGAAGCACCATGCATGCTTAATTATCTACTTTAAATCTTCAGGAAGGCTGTTGTCACAGATTTTAGCACAAAAGTCCCTAAATGAACGATGTCTTTAGCTACAGCTGACATCCATTTCACTGCAGGCTGCAACATCCTACTTTTGGGTGCCTGGTGTGGTCTCAGGGAGAATGTTTGTGGCTCTGGATTGCAGTATTCTGTCCTCTCAGGTTTCCATCCTGGAAGTGATGGATTGGAGAGAGGACTTGGCCTCCCTCACAGCACAGAGAGAGACAGATGTTAAACGGTGCTGCTAGTATGGCAGCTGCATTTGGTCAAGGCAATGAAGTGAGAACGTCTCTCAGAGCCTCATGCCAGCCTGCGAGGGGAGCTTTTGAAATCATTTAGATGAAGATTTAATGACAGTGGACCTGACCTACATATGTTCTAATGGGAATAACTCAAGACCAGTGTAACCCAGCACTGGGAGTATCTACTGTAAGTCAACAGGAGACTGATTGACCACATCCTCTTCTGTGATAATAACATCTCCAGTGCTTACTGTATGCTTTACCTTAAAACCTGGCTGCACAAAGTTGTGCTTTGGAGTTTTCTCCCATATTTCATGCCATACGTTTGGCTGCTTTCATGCAGGTTTCTCCAGTCTCACACTAAATCACTGTCTGTCAGATTCATCTGTGAGCAACAGCTGTTTCTCCTTTTCCCTGCTTCATCTCATCCTTCACCTCCAATCAATCTCTGCTGTCCTATTTATGTCCCCACCATCCTTCCATCAGCCCAACCTTATTGAAGCTCTTTAAAGTGCTTTGATTTCATCTCCCTTGCTACATTTCGCTCTCATTAGTCTATAGATCACTATGTCAGGTATGGTCTGGCTTGTTGAAACGTCTATATATTGTGCTTCTGTGCAGATGAATAAATGCATTCATGCATAAACTCATTAAGATGCAGTTTTTAAAACTGATCAAAAGCACTGATGTTTTATTGAAGTAATAGAACATTCGTTAATCATGTCACAAAAAGCAGCAACATCCTTTTTTATGTCTATAAAAGCGTTTATATCAAAGAAAAACAAAGAAAATTAGACAACAAAATACAATACGTAGTGCTTCCAAGCCAACTTCAGCAACAAACACTGGAATAACTTTCATCTGCTCACATCACTGAGCTAAAAATCACTTTTAGTACCATCAAAGTCTGCAAAGTTCAGCTCACACACTGGCTGTAAAGCACAGGCTGAGACATGGAAACCATTACTTTCATGTGTGCAAACGGACAAACTACAGTAACTCTACCAGACAGTATGAAAAATACTTGTGGACTTTTTATCCTGCTTTCCAGGGATGTTACATGAATCAGACATGAGGAGGTTTATTATGCTGTAATTAGAGTGTGTTTAAGGGTTTCCTCAGAGGTGCTTTGGAAAAGAAAACATTGCATCAGGGGTAATATGGTCTGAGATCTCTAAGCTCAGTCATCTTCCTAATTATTTTAAATGTCCTTTATAGGAAGGCGTGTGCTGGCCAACATCTACTCCAGTAGGCAGAAATAACAGAAGATTGCACTCATAAATCAACACAGGCATGTAGATCACATCTGCCAATTATTTAACCACAATGAATGATTCAATTCAGTTTATTTCTATAGCGCCAAATCACGACAAGAGTCGTCTCAAGGCACTTCACAAAGTAAACATTCCAATACAGTTCAGTTCATTAAGCCAATCAGTAAAAGGTTTCCTATATAAGGAACCCAGCAGATTGCATCAAGTCACTGACTAGTGTCAGTGTCTTTTCAACAATCCTCATACTGAGCAAGCATGTAGCGACAGTGGAGAGGAAAACTCCCTTTTAACAGGAAGAAACCTCCATGATCTGATTTACTCACACACACAACCAGATCTCATTCATTTCAAATGTATAGAATTTGTCAAAAATGCAGCTGAATGCATTAGAAAAAATAAAAACAAAATGAAACTCTCCCTCCAAATCAACTTTTTTTATAAAAATATTTCCAGGAAAAGCACCTCACTCTTGCATGAAAATCTTGTTTATTCCTTTTATTGTTGGGGTTCAGAACCAGTTAACACAATCAGAAGACTGCATCTGTAAATCCAAATAAATTATTCTTTTAGCTTCTGTGATTGAAGGTAGACCAACAAAAATAAAAAAATTGGTGATTTAAAAACCTGAAGAGTTTAAATGTAATAGTATGTGAATAATCTACAACACCCATAGCCATTATTCTAACTCTGTCACAGCTTACATGTTTAATAAAAATATACAAAAGTTATGAAACAATGACAGACAGATTATTTCCTTTTGCAAACACCTTAGTATGTTGGAAACCATCACGGTGAGAAGTTCACAAGCACTGGTGCATAAAATTAATGCATTACATCCTTTTCCCGATAAGATGACCTGATGTGGATGTCTCATAACTAAATGAATGCAGGTATCACTCACCTCTGCTCCTGTAGGAAGTTTGAGGAAGAGATAAAACTATCCCAGTGATGAAAGCCATGAGGAGAAGGAGCAGAAAGCTGTGTGAGTGCTGCTGCATCCTCATCAGTCTCAGGTGGAACAACCAGCTGTGATCAGAACAAGAACAGTGGGAATCGGAATGATGGAGACACTTCTCTGGATTTGGATGATGGAGGTTTGTGCAGCAGCTTCAGAAATTAGGCTGGATGATCTCTCTGGGCTGGTGGATCTCAGGATGAGTGTAGGTCTCTAGATTGGTGCTGTGGATGCTGCAGGCTGCTCCTGCACCTTCTATAACTCTGTAGCAGAAAGGGAGGGGACACCAAGCAGGACACACCTACTCCTCACTCTCTTTCTCCATCTGAAACAGAATTTTTACAAAGAAGGGAATTTTTGTTGCCAAGTTTTCTGCCCTGATCCGAATGTCAGCCTGTGAACTCACCATTGCAATGGAAGCATGCCTCTCATAAACCCATCTACAAATAAAAAACATATTTACATCAAAGACCAAATGGCGTTTTGCGACCACATGTCTCACATTCAGACTTGATTTTGTGGTGCATGGCAAGCACATGATGACAGCATTACATCATGGTCCAACTCCTAATATATACTCCCGTTTACTGCAGGGCAGCTCGGGTATTCGCATCTGTTTGTGTGCACTGGTGTGATTTTTCCTGTTGTAATCCTTATTTGCCAAAAAAATTCAGCCTAAGTAAGGCCACTGGGATATAAAGCGAGCATGTTTGGCTTCCACATGTCTGCTTGTGTGTGCATGTATATGTGTGCTTGCAGTGCTTAATTTGTAAATCAAACGTTACCGGAACAAAAGTAGTGATGTCAGACCAGAGTTCACTAAGGACAAAACTGATGCCGGATCGGGCGGGGGGGGGGGGGGGGGGGGGGGGGGGGGGGGGGGGGGGGGGGGGGGTCATGTTTAATGGAGTTTTTGACGAATAACTTATAATTGTGCCCACATTCTCAAAGCTTACACAAATTTCTCACAAGGTCCTCGCATGCTGCAGAGTTGCATCAGTGGGTTTGTAGGGGCCTCTGACATTTACATTCCTTTTATTGCTACAATAATTTGTTGGAATACTTACAAAAAATCATCAATGTGATTTTTTTGCAAGATGTAAACCATTTTCTACCATGAGGTTTAGACAGTCCCTCTGCTCAGAACAAAAGGAAAATATGCCTGACAAAAATGATCAGGATTAGGGATCATCATATAATTAAGAATTACTGTGAGACTAACTCACAGAACACCAAACAGGAAAACATCTGAAAATATTCCAGAGTTCTTAGGTTATTTTTGTGTTCATGCTGCTCTGATGAGTTGGTTCTGATTAAACGTTTAGGAAGAGCTGGAGCTGCAGGAAGATGCAGCTTTATCTCAGCTGTTTTTCTTGAATACTTTAATAAACCACTGCTAAGGGAAAAATGTTACAACTCTGCTTTAGTGCTGCAGAAATGTTACAACATTATGAAATGATCTCATCACGTGTTTGTACTCCATCTTCCTTAATTATTCTACTGCCCAGATCAATATATTAGGATGACTTTTACATGAGTGAGGCTGCAGCATGCTGGTGGCCATTTCTCACCAGAAAAAAGTATTTATGTTGTTAATATTAGGTTTTAACCTTTCATTTATACAGCTACTGGTTTTAACGGAGTTAAATACTGGCGGTGGTTATGTTCAACTCCGAACTTGACTTGAAAAAAAAACACGACGAGCCTCGGGGGGAATCTCTAAAGGCTGAAAGGAGGTAAATCTGCTACAGTCCTCGACAGAAAACGTGTTATTTAGTGGTGATTTTGTTAGATTTGACAAACTTTAAGCTCAAAGCCGCTGCTCGTGAGCGCGCTGTGCGGTCCGGCTGCGGCGCTGTCAAAGCGTCTGTTTCCACGATTGTGATTGGTCAAATGACGACACGCTAAAACAAAGATCGTTTGTGAACAAGATGAATCCCCTATTTCCCTTATTGACTGCTGAAACCAGAACGGCTTAGTTGGCTTAAAAATGGCGATTTTGCTGAAAAGCGAAAAGTTTAGGTATGAGATTGGACAAATGAACCACTCACCCGGAAGTCCCTGCCCAACACAACGTCCTCGTTTACCCACTGTAATCATGAGGTAGCAGCGCGAGTTAACGGATCCTAGCAGACAATTACCGGAACGCGTCCCTTCAAAATAAGAGAGTTCCCGGATCTTGTTCCGGCAAGATCCGGCTCAAATTAAGCTCTGTGTGCTTGTATGTGCATGTGTGTGCATGTGCGTGCATGTGTGTGCATATGTGTGCACGTGCATGCATGTGTGTGCATATGTGTGCACGTGTGTACATGTGTGAGCATGTGAATGCATGTGTGTGCATATGTGTGCATGTGTGTACATGTGTGAGCATGTGAATGCATGTGTGTGCATATGTGTGCATGTGTGTACATGTGTGAGCATGTGCATGCATGTGTGTGCATATGCGTGCATATGTGTGCATGTGCATGCATGTGTGTGCTTGTATGTGCATGTGTGTGCATGTGCGTGCATATGTGTGCATGTGCATGCATGTGCGTGCATGTGTGCACGTATGTACATGTGTGAGCATGTGAATGCATGTGTGTGCATATGTGTGCATGTGTGTACATGTGTGAGCATGTGCATGCATGTGTGTGCATATGTGTGCACGTGTGTACATATGTGAGCATGTGCATGCATGTCTGTGCATATGTGTGCACGTGTGTACATGTGTGAGCATGTGCATGCATGTGCATGCATATGTGTCCATGTGTGTGGATGTGTGTGCATGTGCGTGCATATGTGTGTGCATGTGTGTAGGTGTGTGCATGTGCATGCATATGTGTGCATGTGTGTGCATATGTGTGCATGTGCGTGCATATGCATGCATGTGTGTATGTGTGCAGGTGCGTGCATGTGTGAGTGTTAACAACTCCACCCCTACTAGCAGTGTCCAACACAAACGATCCCACATGTTATCACACGAGACAGGAAATGTCGTCTGCCAGAGGGGGCGTGTCTCCAGAGGAAGTCCCTGAACACTTCGTTGGAAGCCCGACCATCATCACGCCCGAACTCGTTAATCATCCATGAATCATAGATTCCACTCAGTGAAAATGATAAAGAAAAATAAAACACGGCTGACAAATTTAACACATGGAATTTGTGTGTTGACAAATTTTCACTGGGGTGATATGACAGATGTTTTGTTATTTATTATGAGGAAAGACTTTACTTTCTTTATATGAAAAAAGCTTTTTCCTGTTTTGCTGTTATTTATCAGTGTAGATGAATTTATACGCCTCCATTTGATGAATAACTTTGCCTGCAGCTGTGATTGAGGAAGAAGAGCTGGCATCTGATGGTTAAAGGTTTGATTCTGGCTTCCCCACATGTTGAAGTGTCCTTTGGCAAGGCACTGAACCCCAGACTGTCCCAGGTCTGTAACTGTTGCTGCTAGAGTAAAAGTGTTTTGAGCTTTCTACTCTTTTTGATTCTTGTCAGACAAACTTTACTTTTATTTCATTAAATGTATTTTCCTTTTGATTTTCCAGCGTATCCACTTCAGGATCTTGAAATTGGAACTGTTTGCATGTGGATATTGGATTTCTTAAGAGTGTATTTGGATGCTTTCCTGCTGGGGTTTTACACTGACTACATTTCTGTGTATGATCAGTTATTTCTGGAATCCAGCCTCAGAACTTCAGACTGTTGCGAATCTTGCACCTGGGTTTCAAAGGTTGGGCCGAAGGTTATTTTTTTAAATATTAAAATAAATTATAAATATTTATTGGAAATGTATGAAAACTGTAGCCGAATCATGTCATTTGGAGAAGGAACAATTAATTCTAAAGTTATGATAAAGTTTGTGAATTCAAATGCAATAATATCCTCACACCAGGTAAAGAAAATCACTCCCATTTTTCATTTAAAGGCATATTTTGGCCATTTTGAGGATTATTCCTGCACAAATACAATAATGTATGATACTTTATGGTATTTTATAACTGAAAACATTGTGTTTAGCTTCCTGAAAAGCCTCCATCACACAGGATTGATGAGCTAATGGCTAGTCTGGGTGGATCAAAGAACTTGCCCTTAACTTGAAACAGCTCCAGTCTCCTAAATGTGCAAAATGATTTTAAAAGCTTTTTACTTGCATCAATTTCACATATTGCATCAGCCGCTGCAAAATGTTGCAGATCCTGCAGGAATGTGTCCATATTTCTGCAAATCTAACAGCAAACTGTAATGCTGTGTAAAGTTTAAGTTATAACAATGTAAGGAACAACTGACAGTGTATTAGAGGACTGGCAATGCCGTTTTCTTTGGAGCGATCCTGAAGAGTTAAAACTGGTTTGATGTAAAAGTGATAAAAGCTAAACATTTGAAACAATCCGAGACCATGGTCTTGAGTCAGAAACGGGTAGAATGCCTTCTCCAGGTCAGGGACGAGGTCCTGCCTCAAGTGGAGGAGTTTAAGTATCTCAGGGTCTTGTTCACGAGTGAGGTAAAGAGGAATCAGGAGATTGATAGGCGGATTGGTGCTGCATCTGCAGTGATGCGGGCATTGTACCGGTCTGTTGTGGTGAAGAGAGAGCTGAGCTGGAAGGCAAAGCTCTTGATTTACCAGTAGATCTACGTTCCTACCCTCACCTATGGTCACGAGTATTGGGTAGTGACTGAAAGAATGAGATCACGGATACAAGCGGCCAAAATGAGTTTTCTCTGCAGGGTGTCTGGGCTCTCTCTTAGAGATAGGGTGAGAAGCTCAGAGTAGACCTGCTGCTCCTCCACATCGAGAGGAGCCAGTTGAGGTGGCTCGGGCATCTGGTTAGAATGCCTCCTGGACGCCTCCCTGGTGAGGCCTGGAGGGACTGTGTCTCTTGGCTGTCCAGGGAGCGCCTTGGGATCCCCAGGAGGAGCTGGCCCAAGTGGCTGGGGAGAGGGAAGTCTGGGCCTCCCTCCTTAGGCTGCTGCCCCCGTCACCTGACTTCAGATAAGATGGATGGATGGATGGATGGATGGATGGATGGATGGATGGATGGATGGATGGATGGATGGATGGATGGATGGATGGATGGATGGATGGATGGATGGATGGATGGATGGATGGATGGATGGATGGATGGATGGATTTGAAACACAAAAGAGACTTCAGCCACAAAGTTTGGTGGTTGGTGGTTTTTCATTGACTTTCCAAACTGAACTCATTCAGAAAACATCTGTCAATCTTGCTCGGATGTCTTTAATTTTAATTTTTTGTCTGTGTTTCTGTATTTCCTTCTGGGTTGGAGCATGGAGGAGGAAGGGTCAGGAAAAGTGTCATTTTGGAGGTTTTGGCTTCACAGACTCCTTCTTCCTTTCTTTCGTTTGATAATTTTCATCATGTCATCATCCAGACAGCCCAAAAACCGAATCAAGAATCATTTAAAATAACATTCAACCAAACTTCTCTGTGTTCGTTTTATAAAAACTCCTAATAGTCAAAGATAAAATGATGTTGTTTTAGTAATCCACAGATTATTAGACTCTGTATCTGATTACAGTCAGATGGAAAAACACTTTTCCTGTTCCCCTTGCTCCCAGTCAGCATAAAGCGATTGGAAAATGTCTCCAGATGAGCCAAGAGCAGAAGGTCCTTCACAGCTCAGGCTTGTGTGTGCAGAGCTTCTTCATTTGGACTGGTTGTGATTTGGAGTTCGGAAAAAGACAAGAATTCAGATTTTTTTTTTCCATTTCAATTTTTCCAGCTGGATGCCACGATCTAAAAGGCCTTTTTATTAGGCTGTGGCCTTCTACACCAGGTCAGAGCATCGTGTTTCTCACCACTTTACGTTCTACATCGTACACATGAAACAAGTCAAAGCGATCAGAACGTTTCTGTGTAAAGATAAAACAGAAGAATGACCTTTAGCTGTTGTAGATAGCTCATGATTGGCCTCATTTAGGAGAAACAGAGATTAAATCTGACTGGACTGATGAGCTAAATGTTTTGGCAGGGTCAGACTTCTGTAGCAGATCAGTTATTTAAGTATTTTACATGAAATCACATTAACTTGCTTTCTTTGACCGTAATTGTTATGTGACAGAATTACCCACAATTCCTTTGTGGAAGCAAGACCCTGAGTTTCTGCCAGCTCCAATGTGGCAATCGGACATGGTTTTCTGGAAAGCTGATGACAAAGCGGGAGGATTTAGGGAGACAAAAGGACAAAGCATAAGTCACCCACTTTAAATTTGTCTCCGAGGGATGGAGAGAGCCACCGAAAGCTCAGTGTGATTCTCGTTTTATGTGTTTTAACTGTGCGTATACACACGCACGCTCACAATGCTTGCACGGTCGTGCATGTCCTTTTTATGGGAGTATTTGGGAAGATAAATAGCCAGATTACAGGGGAGGATCAGGCCTGCAGCTTAGAGCTGACAGCAGACAGAACACCGGACAAATCCTGTGAATTAAAGTGAGAATCAGGCATCAAAACGACAATGAAAAATGCATCCATTTCTCCAACTTAACCGACAAAACATGAAACAAATGAGGAAAAAACAAAGTAACAATCATGGAGGAAGAGGGGATTAAAATAACGATGCAGCAGCTTGTGATAACCTTTCACTTTTAGGGGAATTAAATTTAACATTTATTTACACTCTTTAAAATGTCTGCATCTATAAAACACCTATTCCATGTTTGTGGAAATGCAAAACGACCTGCTACATGTGCTTTAGCACAGAAGCTAAGTAAGGCTGATACAGAATAATGTAATAGTTGCAAATATTTCTTGAGTTAAAGACGTTTTTTTCCTCTGAGAATGAGACTATGCATTCAGATCGGAGCATCAGGGAGTTGTATTCTTTAGTGTTCTTTAGCACTCAACCATCATATATTGCAGCACTGGCCACATTCTCCACGGTTCCACCAGTCCATTAAAGCCCCAAAGTCAAAACACAGACCAGTCAATCACAGAGTGCAGAGGAAGGTGCATCTCAGACAACGGTTATCCCAGCAGGAACACTTTACGTAAGACGTTTACAGCTAAAATCCCAGAGCAGATGCTCTTCGTTCAGCACACTGAAAACCACTCAGCTCAGCTTCTGTTGAGTAAAACTCCACCAAGCTTTAGAGTTTAAGACGCATGATGAAATATTGTTTTATGGAGGAACGCTGGTGGTGTCAGCTGCTAGTGTGTCTAGTCATGATTGTATAATCAGACTTTAAACACATATTTTACAAATAAATGTTTTTTTTCTGAGCTGAATACAAGTTTGTTTTTTGTTGAATTCTGATTTTTTTTTCCTACCAGGTCAGGTTTTAAACCCCTCAACTCCCCTACTACAAATGTTGATTACTGAGGGTTCCTGGGAGAGCAGGCAGCCATATATTATCCTGAGGGGTCCTGAAGGATCTAGACTTTTAATGAAAATCGAGCTGCTTATTATAATAAATGAACATAAATGCATCAAGCAGGACACAGTGAAATCTAATTGATTTTATTTCAATCTTTTTTTCTCAGATTCAACATAAATACAATAAATCAACAGGACAAAAATAAAAAAACAGATTTGTAACTATAAAAGAAGCAGGAAGAAGCAAAAAATAAATTTAAAAAAGCTTTTATTATAGAAAAAGAACATTTATTGAACATCATAAATCTACAGTTATACTGGAAGAAGACCGGTGGGTGGGGCTAGATAAGGTAAATAAATAAGTAAATAAATAGGAATATTAACAGTTGAGTTTTTTTAGATTTAGTTTTTCTTATTTCTATAAATAAAAACAAATTAATTACTTGTATTTACTTGTGAACAATGATGAAGAACTGCTGAATGAATCAGACGAGTCCTTGTTTAACCTCTCCAGAGATGTATATGTATGTAACTCTCAACAGGTGTCTGCAGAGTTTCATCTATTTGTCTTCATGTCAGAAGATGGAAAGTTGGTGCAGCAGCAGAGCCGGTTTCTGCATCATCTGCTGGAAAGGTCAGGCCAATAACTTATTCATAGAGTGATGGATTATGGGAAAGAAGAGAGAAAATACTGAACCATAAGGCCATAAAACCATAGTTAACAGATAAAGCTGAGTCTCTGCCCAGCTTGGAACAAAGAATCTGAAAACACGAGCGAAGCAGAAATATGTACAGTATTTATAACACAGTCACCATAGAAACAGAGGAGCTGAATTTGAAAGGAGAAATTACATTTAATTCATTTAGTGAAGAAATGATGCATTAATGTTTTAATCTAATCATTTCCTTTAACTATATGTTGCAACAAATGTTCTGGGAAATGATGATGAGTGTGAGTAACTGATGCAGAAACGATGTCAAAACTCACAAAACTCACAATCCAGGGAGCATCAAGTCTCTTCCTGTTATGTTTCTGCTCACCTGGAGATCTGTTAACAGCTTTTACCTGCATCTCCAAACTGCTGTCTGCAGTGGTTCCCAGACTTTTTGGTTTCTGACCTGTAAAAAAGTGGTTTAACTACTTTGCCTAAATGCTTAAAAACGGGATCCACTACAACACAAACATCTCCAACCCACATTTTACTATTTAAAGATCTATTTATGAACATTGTGACTAGCTTTTGCATCAGTTTCAGCAGCCACAGTTAGCAGTAAGTAATGCCAGGTTGAAGATACCATATGCATCTGGTGAACGTTCTTATTTAGAAATCAAGCTGAAGCAAGAAAATTTCCCGTAAAATTTCTCCAATGAGATTCAACCAAACATCTAAGAACTTTCTTTCCAATAGCTGCAGTCAGTTTAGACCTCGATGTTTGATTTCTCTCTGGAAATCAACAGGATGCCAGGTTTGTTTTTTGTTCCTCTCTGATGTTTTGCACAGCCTGTTACCAAGCATGAGATAACCAGTTTTGTACAATTTAGAGGGTTTTGTTGCATTGCTGGTGATGCAGATACATGATTCGCTACTCTTGACAGGCCTTCTGCATGCCTAACACACACACACACACCTGCTTCACAAACTGTGTTTATGCTACAGAATCTGTTCACATGAATGTAATCAGTTCCCGTTCCCCGTGAAACCTCACAAAGAAATAATAAACATAAATCATACCCATCAGAGACTTTTTGGCACAAACCCAAACTTCATCTAAATGCATCCAAACGTGTCTGAAATTACAAAAAGGAGAACACACACACACACACACACACACACACACACACACACACACACACACACACACACACACACACACACACACACACACACACACACACAGGAAGGGAGCAGCCAAAGCGATCTGCACACAACCTGACATCATGAGTGGAACCTGAGAGTTATTTGTACCAAAATAAATTTAATTTGGTACAAATGAGCACAACGTTTGTCAGTTCACCAGGAACAAATGTTGCACATTACTTCAATTCATCACCAGCTGACAAATCATCAAACACAAGTTTTAATTACTGAACTTTGAATTTCCTGAACTTTTTTCTCTTCTCTGAAGAGAAACATGCTGCTGATGTAATAAACTGTAATTTAGTGGAAAAACTGCTGGTCGGGAAACTTACTGAACTCAGAGAAGATGGCGGCAGCAGCAGCAGCAGCAGCAGCAGCTCTTAACCAGGTTCTTTTAGAGCTCTCATTCACTTGTTTTTCCAATAAACCTGCTGTGGTCTCTAGTTTTCTGTGAGGAAAAAAAGCTTTGCAGCTCCTGTTTCAGGAAGTGGAAGTTAGCAGAAGGAGTGGGGAGCAGAAAACAGCATTTATTTTATTATTATTATTGACCTCCTATTGGCAGCTGATGGTGGTTCACCCTCTCTTCTCATTCTCCTTGACCTGTCTGTGGCTTTTGATACAGTTGATCACAACATCCTCCTTCTTCAGCTTCACAGTACCATTGGACTCACCAATATGGCCTTCAGTTGGTTCAAATCATACCTAACAAATCAAACAAAGCACCTCTCTATTGGACACTACAGATCACGCTCACACCCCGTCACTTGTGGAGTCCTTCAGGGGTCTGTTCTCAGCCCTATCCTCTTCATTCTCTACCTCCTCCCATTCAGCCAAGTAATCAGTCGTCATGGCATCGCTTTCCACTGTTATGCCAAAGGCACACAGTCATACATTAAAACAACTGATGCAGCTCCTCGTTCTTCTGGATCTCTGTCAGCGTCATCAACATTGTCATCATCTGCTCACTGGGATCTCTGGCACGAGCCTTCAGAAGCTCCAATATGTCCAAAACTCTGCAGCTAGGATCCTGCTGAGAGTGCAGAAATATGAACACATCACACCCATCCTGTACTCACTTCACTGGCTTCCTGTCGCCACAAGGATAAATTACAAAATCTTTCTCCTAACTCATCAATGCTTGTTTGGAAATGCTCCTTATCTCAAAAACTTCTCACCCCACTAACCTCTACTCTCCCTCCCTCCGCTCTACTCACTCACATCTGCTCCATAGAGCCAGAACCAGATTAAGCACCATGGGAGACAGCTTTCTGTACCGCTGCTCCTCGTCTGTGGAATGCCCTCCCTGAGAGTGCACCCAAACCTACAGACACCTTTAAAAAAAGGACTAAAAACGTTTATTTTTAATAAAGCTTTTAATTTTTCATAGTCATGCCACTTTTTTTTCCTGTAAGCGCTTTGAGATTTTTATAATGTAACAGAACATCTTGCCTGTGATTGGCTAACAGCAGCGTGACTCTTCCACTGTCTCCATTTGTTCTGCAACTCAGATGTTTTATCTCCACAAATAACACAAGCCTATTACACCATGCTGTGGAGTTGCTAACGCTAACAGTTAGCTTCTACTAGGCAAGACGTGGTCTACTCTCTCCTGGATCCTAAATCAACAACAGCCTTCTCCATTGCGAGCCAAGATGGGTGAGTCCATCTATTTTCCATCAGAAGCTAATGCAGGAAATAGGGGCAGAAGACTATTTTTACATTCAGCCTGCATGTGAAACTCAGAGTGATGGATCATATTTTTAACAGAACAAGTAAGAACTTGCTCTTATTTTCTTTTTTGCTTTCCTTTTTTTCTTTTTTGTGCACAGCATACCAAAACATTCACACGTATATTGGATTAACTGGACACGGCGCACACCAGAAAACCATAACCATGAGTACAATCACACAAAAATGTTACACTGATTAATCACATCCACGAGACTGAGTTGTTTAACTTCAGCGTTTGAGTTCACGCACAAGTCACAGTCTTCAGATCACACACTCCTGTAAAGCTGCTGGAGACTTAGTTTAGGCACACCATCTGTTTACCATGTGGCTGTCTCAGATAACACATTATTGGCCAGAGAGCAAAAAATATATAAATATATCAACGTGGTAAAACATCAACAGCTGACCGAAAGGCTTGTAGCTTCCTGAACAGAACAGAGAGCTTTCTGATCTGTTAAATCTGCACAGAGATGGACTCTTTGTGTTCGTCGAAGCTGAGCTTCATTAGATGCTGCATTCCAAACCTGCGCTGCAGAGCAACAGCAGCAGCGTTCAAGGACACGAGGATCAGAGAGCAGTCAGTCACAGAACAGCAGGAAAAAAAAGATGTTTCCTGATGTTTTCTTTCTAAACCAGAAATAATCTCATCCATCTCTAAAGCAGCGCCCTGCAACGTCCTGCATCACAAACCTAGAAGGTGCACCTTACCAGTGGGATCTCCTGTTTGTCTAAATAAACTGCCCTAAATCTTCATGTCACTGATTCTCCGAGGTGTTGGGGTGACACCAAATTCTGACCCGACCATCTGAATGTTGCAGCTGAAATCCAGACCCATCAGACCAGGAAAGGTGTTTCCAGTCCCTTATGGTCCAGTTCTGGTGATCCTGTGTTTAATTCAGCAGAGTGACCTCTGAGTTCAGGATTAAATCAGCCCATAAGGTCGAAGGTTATGAGTCCATGACCTTCGCCATTTCACAAGCTGAGCTGTTGACAGACACGAGGTTTCCCTGCAACGTCGTGTTTATTCCCATCAGAGCCAGCTGAGGTTTCTGCTGACAAAAAGTCTGTAACCAGACAGCTGAGATCATGTTTTTCACACCCTTGATTCATTGTTTCCAGTACAGCTTCAAATGAACAACACAGAGGGGAAAACTCCATTGTGCCACAACTGGAAAACAATAGATGGATTATATTCTATCTGGAAACAAATTCATCATTACTTTGAAGGGTTTTAGTGACAAAACAACAACAATCACAAAAACAAAGGATGATGCTGCTGCCAGAGATGCTGATCTGAGGCTATCCTTGTGACTTAAGAAGGACGACAGCGTTAATGGTTTTTCTCCTGAAATAAAAATAAATAAAACTTTCATTTTAGATTGTTTTAGGGTCATGCAGCACATTTTCAGGCAGGATCTAATAAAAATCTGCTAATAAAAGTTTGATCACCAGTCTTTTAAAACAGATTCTTAAAAGTTTAAATCTAATTATCCAGCTGAGAAATGCTTGAAAACTATATCAGAGAAACTTAAGTGTCAGAGAGACACATACAGTACTTACTCCAAAAACATCTGCACAGAATAAATCTACTCCAGCGAGGTTAACTCAGAAAGCCCCGGGCCTCGGGACAACTGAGAAAAAAGCCTTTGGCATCGACCACCAAGCAAGAGAAGGAATCTTAACAATGACAAACGACAATACAGAACGTTTATTTGCCAAAAAAGGCTGAAATGATGCTGAATTTATGGATGAAGAGTTGAAGAGGGTGCAGGCTGGAATAAACACCCCGTCATACTGAATGTATCTCCAGAGGTCTGCGTGACTGTAGCTGTTATCGGTTATGGATGTTGTTTTGCTACGATAAATTATCCAAAGCACAACGAGAAGTCCATATTTTCTGCCAGACTGACAGTTGGAGCCCACGGATCCAGGTCAGGAAATTTGGAACAAAAATGGAGGAACAAAAAGCCAACAAGAGTGAAAATGTTCTTGGTGACGTTGCATTTATTAATCCACATCATCTCAGCCGGGAACCATGTTAAAGAGCAGGATAAACCAGTTTTTACTCATTACTTATAAACGATCAGTCACTCCGAGTTTAACGTGCAGGCTGAAGGTGAAAATATTCTCCTACACCTATCTCCTGCATTAGCTTCTGATAGAAAATAGACAGAAAAATGCTCAGTTCAGAAAAGCCTGACATGTCACACTTAACATTCTTGGACTCACCCATCTTGACTCGCTGTTGTTGGTTTAGCGTCCAGGAAACAGCAGAGAACGTCACAACTAGCAGAAGCTAACCGTTAGCATTAGCAACTCCACCACACGGAGAGTGGTTCATTAGGTTCATTAGAAGCTCTTCCAGGCTTGTGTTATTTGTGGAGATTAAACATCAGCGGAGTCAGTGGTAGAGTTACATTGCTGTTAGCCAATCAGAGGAGATGTTCAAACATCAGGAAATAATACAAATCCTGGCTGCCATCTGAAGCTACTTTCTCTTCCAGCTGACATCCTCAAACAGGCGCACCGGAGCTTTTTTTCCCCAGAGAATGACTTAGAAGGCATTCATTCCTTCTAGAGACAATTGCAGGTGTATTAAAATATGAGTAAAGTTCACCTCCCTGTGGTTTAAATTATGTTCTCATCAATACTAACCTTGAGGTTTAATGACCCAAATAAAATGCATAAAGTTTATTGTTTAGCTTTTTATCTTCTAAATGTTTTGATTAGACTGGTTTCTGGATCACAGGAAGGAGGAGGGAGGAGCAAGAAAGTTCAAATTAGTCCTTGCATCAGTTTTTGTGCATCAACTTACTGAGCCAGGATCCTCTGGAGGTTTCTTCCTGTTAAAAGGGAGTTTTCCTTCCCACTGTCGCTACATGCTTGCTTAGTATGAGGATTGTATCAACACACAGTCAGTGTCTTGATGCAATCTGCTGGGTTCCTTATATAGGAATCTTTTTTACTGATTGGCTTAATGAACTGAACTGTATTGGAATGTTTACTTTGTGAAGTGCCTTGAGACGACTCTTGTCGTGATTTGGCGCTATAGAAATAAACTGAATTGAATTGAACTTATGAGGAAACCCAGACATCCCTTTCCCCGTCTCCTCTGCTGTGAGGTCTGGGTCTCCTTTAGGGTTTCTTCTCCGTGGGAAGAGCCCAGAAAGCCTCCAGGTGACCACGAGGTATCAGTCAGATGCCTGAACCACCTCAGCTGAGCCTCTTTGATGTGAATGAGCAGCGGCAATGGCTGAGCCTTCCCAAATGATGGAGCTCTTCATGTAGCCATAGAAACACTTGGTATAGATGTTGTTTGTTTGTGGGTGCGTGTGTCTGCTCTGTCTTCACAACCCCCAGTGAGTCATGGCGGATGGCTGCTCATACTCAGCCAGGATCCTCTGGAGGTTTCTTCCTATTTAAAGGGAGTTTTCCTCTCGCTACATGCTTGCTTAGTATGAGGATTGCTGAAAACACACTGACACTAGTCAATGTCTTGATGCAATCTGCTGGGTTCCTTATATAGGAAACCTTTTACTGATTGGCCTAATGAACTGAACTGTATTGGAATGTTTACTTTGTGAAGTGCCTTGAGATGACTCTTGTCGTGATTTGGCGCTATAGAAATAAACTGAATTGAATTGAAATTAACTGTGTCTCTAAGGCTGAGCCACGCCATCATACAAAGGAAGTTAATTTCATTCTTTTGGTCACAATCCAAATCTCATGACCAAAGATGAGGGCAGGAATACAAATAAACAAGTAAAATCAAGAGCTTTACCTTTCAGCTCCTCTTTCACCACAAAGAACCAAAGAGATGCTCCCTCGTTAGCACAGCTGAAGCTCCAAGCCGTACTTCTTACGCTATGTTTACGCTGTAGACAAATGCGCATCAGATCCAACTTTTTTCCAACACGCGACACATATCTTGTTGGGGTGTATGCAAAATGTTTGTAATGAAAATGAAAGAGACCTCAGGAAGAATAGCTCAGCACTATGATTGGAGCTAATAAGGTTCTCAATAAATAAATCAAATCTGGCATTTTGGTGATGGTCTGAACTGAAAAATCAGATTTTTTCAAATCCAAACCCAGGTCACTTTTGTATGTGGTACTGAATCCGATACGTATCTGATGCTTTTGACAGCAACTTCAGTCTGAACGCTCATTAACTCTGCCTCCAATGTCACTGACTCAGTGGAGGTGAGTAGCGTGACTTCATGTTCTCGAGGAGAGGTGCTGATGGAGGTCTGTCTGGTCTTCCTGTCAGTGAAGCCCTTCACATCACAACTCCACCTCTCCTGGTTCAGACTCATTGAGCACGTTGTGTGTGACTTCTTGTCTTCTTCTGTGCATGTGGGCTGCTTTAGGGTCGCGAATCGTTCACACTGGAGTGTGTTTGGAGTTGCATTTCAGTTCTAGTGTGAACAAGTTACTAAATAAATAAATCTGATTTAATCAAAATTCAGACTTGAGCTTTAAGACCTGCATTGTGAATGAAGCCTTATTCCTCTCACATCAAGAGAAAGCATTTCTGAAACATTAGACAGAAATGCATACTTGTGATTAAAATTTAGGATAATATTCTCAAACTGTCAGATTTGCATTTGCTCTGATTTCTATTCATCTGCTCATAAATCAGCTATTTTAAAAGACCTTTAAGTCTGCAGACAGAAGACAAAGAGCAGAACTCTGCATGTTCATTAGTAGCATTATGGGATCCGTTCGAGCTGCTGCATGCATGCATGTGCAAACTTCAGAGAAAAACACTGAAAACTTTATTCATCTGCAGTCTGAAGGGTTTCAACAGCTTTTTTCTTTTTCTTTCTAACCATTATTCATACACTATTTTATTCTCTTGTAAGTTTTGTTTATTATAATAAAAGCGAGACGATTTGCATTTTAATTTGAAAAATCTGAGTGAACAGTTGCATCCAATCTGCTAAAGTGTACTCACAGCACTCTTGGTATTTTGCATTTGAAGAATGAACAGGAATCCTAAATAGCACAATCCTTCCAGCTGCAGCCAGGGCCAACATGAAGGCATGAGCAGCAGCATCTGGGTCCGATATTTCCTCCATGTAGAAGAACGACACTCTGTTTATAGTTCTATTGTTTCTCCAGGTCAGTGGTGTGTTTACACGGTGTCTGGGACGTGTGCATAGGCAATAAATCACACACCCTGGCCCACAGAGTTTTACTGTATGTGTTACAGGCTGATTACCTAGAAGCACTCTTTTAGAAGCTGTCATGGCTCCAGATTAACCTATAATCCACATTCCCTGAGGTTAATCTCACCTTCAGATTATCCGGAGAGCAGCTGAACTCCCACAACGTGATGGCTCTAAGAGTAAGGGCAACGTGTCTCGCATCACGTTTATCTGCAGGAAAGGAAAACGTCGGCTGTAAGCAAAGGAGAAGGAGTGAAAAGGAAAAATAAATGGAAATTAATTTTAAATTAATGTTACTTTTGCATCTTTTGAAAGTAATTCTAGTAATCTGCAGCAGTAGGGTGCTGTTGAACTTCTGGTGCAGCCTTGTGCATGCTCTGCACAAATACAGGAAATCTGTTGGACTAACTCTGTAATGCACTAATTGTAAATAGTTATAGATTTTTAAAAAGACAATTTGCAACAGATAAAATATTAAATATTCATAACCGTTCAACATAAATCCCTTTCCTAAGTTAAATCAGCAAAAATAACATTGTTAGAGTGCCTTGGGATGTCAAAAAGCAGAAATACAAACAAATCACTTTTTTTAAATCACTTGACAAACTTCTGCAATTTATACAAAATCTTTTATTTTTAAATTTGTTACACTTTATCATTATTATTATAATACACAGCTGCGCCTGTTGATAACACTGTTGACATGGTGACAGTCATCAATATAAAACACACTGTTTGTGGAGATGGCAGGTAAACAACATAACATAAAACCAAACTGAACACACAGATTGCAAAAGGCATAATGTTGTCACGTTGTTTTCTCGTGGTGGTAAATGAGCAGACGTCCAAGGAGCTCACACACACACACACACCGTCTCTGTGTGTGTGAGACGGTGACCTCCCAGCAGAACCGACAACAGATGAAATCTAATCAGCTGCAGCTGCAGAGATCTGTCGGGTCAAGTAAAACAAATCCAGAGAGGAACGTGTGTGAATTCCCAAAGGAGAACCCTGGAATTAGTATGTCAGGAGGTTTCGGATTTAAAACCAGGACATTTGCCAGATAAGTAGTCACGGGACAGATCTGTTTTTTTATCATTGATCCACACAGATTGAGGGTGTGCTGTTTATCAGCTCGCCTTTCCTGGTTTTCCAGCCCTCTCTGTTGCATTACATGTGACACTTGAAAGCAGACTATCAGGGATCAGATCTCTGGGCTGCGTGCCTCGGAGCATTTTTCCACTGAAATGAGTTTTCGTTTATTTCTGGATCCCAGAGCTGAGCTGGGTTCGTGCCTTCAGCCTCTCTCAGCACTGACCCGTCTCTGCTGTCTGCATCGTGATACAGTCACACACACACAAATGCTTCTCCTTGATGAAAATGAAAAAATAAATATATAAAAATGCTGGAACAACATTCAGACAGTATAATGTGGCTATTATGTTAATAAATTGTTTTAAAAAAAACACAGCAGCACTCTTGTTGGCTTTAATAGGAAGTTAGGAAAATGAGGGAAACGGCATCCGTCTGACCACTTGATGCAGGATGAGTTACACACACATCTAGTCTAAAAACTTTTATTTCACTTCCTTGTCTCATAAAAATAAATGTTATAGTATTTAGTGTCATAGGTAAAGAATACACCACCTTAATATTCAATGCATTTTCAGAATTTCAAGCACCTGTAAGATACCTGGGACGTCTTTGTGATTTAATTTCTGCTAGTTAGAAAGTGTGAGTCAAATTTGAGAGAGGTAGCAACTAAATTATGGATAAATAGAGACGATTCAGATATAATATTTGCATCATGTGATCTAATCCCTCGCAAAAGTGAAAAATATAGAGAAAATTATTTTCTCTGATTCCCTTCCTCATGTTTTTGCTGACAAATCTCATTAAAGACCAAGTTCACTCATTTTTTTCAACACATTTGCAGTGCTCTCTAGTATAAATGAATGTCCTGTGAGCCGATCTTTGTGGAAAAAAAGCTCTGGTGCTCCTGTTTCAGGAAGTAGAAGTGGGCCAGAGCAGAAGGGAGCAGAAAACGGCAGAATTTAGAGTCTTACTTCCTGATATTTGGACATCTCTCCTCTGATTGGCTAACAGCAACACAACTCTACCACTGACTCTGTTTGCTCTGCAACGTTGATGTTTTATCACCACAAATAACACAAGCCTGGAGGAGTTATGCTGTGTTGTTGAGTTGCTAATGCTAACAGTTAGCTTCTACTATTTTCACATTCATCCTGCAGGTGAAACTTAGTATTAGTAAAACCGTTTTCTCAGTGAACTTGGCTTTAAATCTCTTTAATAGATTTTATTTTAATATATTTTATTTTGAAAGTTAAAAGAAATGTATTTGTGTCATCTTCTTGGCTGATTTAAAGTCAGACATGCTGCAGACGCTACAAAGGACCGTACAAAGCAGGAAAAAAAACAAGGATACTTGTGACAGAAATTAAAATTGCAGACATATTTATAATCGACTGAAGACAAATGCATCGCATCTCCTAGCAGCACTTGGTGCTACACTCTGCATGCAAGATGGCCCCTGGTGTAATTTCTAAAGTATCCTAAACTTTTCTCCCATTTTACTGTAAATTTCAACCATTGTGCTGCATTTAATTTTGAAACTGAACAAATACAAACTTCTACACTTGAAGCATTTCAAATTAAAATAGCACCCATAGCTAAAAACCAACAGCTCCTTTAATCTGTCTCTGAGAAGAGCTAACAAGCTTCAGAAAAACAAAAACACAGGGAAAACTCAAAGTAAAGTCAGTTAAACTACGCGTAAATTCACAGTTTCTGTTCTTCCCTTTCACGAGAAGGCATTTACAACAAAATTCAAAGTAACAATTGTACCATTAAACAGTTGTACTCAGTTGTCGTTTGGTTTTATGTGTCTGTCAATATTTCAAGTAACAGGATTCGGACCAGTTTCCCCTACAGAATCAAATCAGGTAGACAAGCAGCAAACACGCGAGCCAACGCGGGCCGTAAAGTCACGATAAGCTCACCCAGTCAGGAAAAAGGCACGGAGGAACATGGAGGAACGGTCAAAGACCTCTGCAGACAGAAGGGTAGAAGCAGGGCTGCCGTAGAGGTCAGAAAAGTCCTGGAAGGAAGTTTGAACCAAACCAGTCCAGACTTTGAGGAGCATGAAGCATGTTCCTGTGATGGAAAAACTGCATGTTAGTAAAATAATTCAACATGGACCTCTTTTTTGTCATTCCTAAAGTGAAATTTGAGCCAATCAGAGGATCTAGTTGCATCTTTCATAACCAGAAAGCTTGCTCTGTCTCGTTATCATTTAGCAGAATGATGTCACGAGTACCTTGTTGTCAGTTTCAGGTCTGCACAGAAGAGCTTTCTCTTCGGGTTTCCAGGACTCTGCAACACAAGAATTATTGTTCTATTAGAATATTTCAAATGAAAGCTGCTCTATTAGCAACATTTTTAATAAAAGAACATTAAACATCTACAGGACAGGTCTTTTTCAGTACATTTGGGCCCTTTCACCTCTGTTTCAGCACCCCTGACCAGTGGAGTTCCACAAGGCTCCATTTTGGGACCCACACTCTTTTCACTTTACTTGTTGCCACTAGGTTCTATTTTTGAAAAATACAATATTACATTCCACTGTTTTGCTGATGACATTCAAATTTACTTCCCTCTTAAACAAGACAAAATTGCTTCTTTATTTGACTGTTTGAGCGAGGTTAAGCAATGGATGTCCATCAACTTCTTGAAGCTAAATGACTCAAAGACGGAGATTTTACTTTTTGGTGATCAGAATCTTCTGGATGATGTGGTCAGTCCTCTCGGTCCTTGCTCATCCTTGGTAAAGTCCTGTGTGAAAAATCTTGGAGTCTTTCTTGATGGTTCTTTCGGGCTGAAGAGACAGGTGAGTTCAGTAGTCCAATCAGGTTTCTATCATCTAAGACTGTTAGCAAAGGTTAAACAATATCTTCCTGCTGACGTTTTTGAGCATGTCATTCATCTGTTTGTTTCCTGTCGTTTGGACTACTGCAACTCACTTTACTTGGGCCTGGATCAGTCATCTTTAAATAGACTCCAGCAGGTCCAAAATGCAGCGGCACGCTTACTGACTGGCACCAGAAAGCGTGACTATATAACCCCAGTATTGGCATCTCTTCATTGGATCCCTGTGTACTACAGGATTCATTTCAAAGTCCTCCTCTTTGTCTTTAAATCTCTTCATGGCTTGGCTCCACCATACATCAGTGAGTTATTGTCCATCTACACTCCCGTCAGAAACATGAGATCTAGCTCGCAGTCTTTTTTAATTGTTCCAAAAACACGTTTGAAAACTCGGGGAGACAGGGCTTTCTCTGTGGCTGACCCTAGGCTGTGGAACAGCCTTCCTGTGGATCTAAGAACCACACAAAACATAGAGCACTTCAAAGCACTACTTAAAACTTACTTGTTTGAGCTGGCTTTTAATGCAGGTTGACTTGAGTAGGCAACTTCTGTTTTAATTGATTTGTGTTTTATCTTTACTTTTTACCATTAAATGCATTCGTTTTATAAATTTTAACCTTGATTTTACTGCAATTTCTTCTTGATTGTTTTTTAATCTATTTATTATTTTACTCTTGTTAAGCACTTTGGGGTTGCTTGTGTGACTGTAAATGTGCTATAGAAATAAACCTGACCTTGACCTTGACCTTTCAACTACCAAACAGTTTGTCTGCATCTCAACTGAATCCTCTACAGGGCTGGTAGAAATAAATCTGTCTCTGAAAATCAGCTCCTCTAAATCCGAGACCATGGTCTTAAGTCGGAAAAGGGTAGAACGCCTTCTCCGGATCTGGATCTCAAACCAACTTCCTCTCCTGTTTACTTAAAGAGATGGTTTCCTAGCCCATTTCTTCACCTCATTATAATCTGAAAGGTACAAGTTGACTCACGCTTGATGCTGCCGCACAAAGTCAGCAAACTGCCGGTCTTTAGCGTAGAGCTCAATGATGCGTATCCTGTCCTGGATTTCCTGCAGAAGAACAAACAGTAAACTAAACCAACATTTTGTTATCAGGGGGAGAAAATTCACTTTAGGCCCAGTTGAGGCAGCAAAAGTAGCTTGAGACTCTCAGATAAACAGCTATGATGTCAGTGGAAAGTAGAGAAATAAAGTCATTTTGTCCTGAACAAGGAGCAGCCATCCAGATGCTTTTAGCTAAAGGGCATTTCCTTTTGACAACCTGAGAAACATCAGAGATGTTTTCTTTTGAAGATAAGTGGATTAAAAAAACACATTTCTGCCTGTTTTAAAGCCAAATGTTCACTTTAACCTTAAAAATCTGACTTAAGTCTTCAGATCTGATCAAGTTTGTTATTTAACCTCATTTAAGGTGGAACCTAAATACAATCCCTGATAATAAAAAAAGTATGTTCAACCATTTATTTGACAAAATAAAACATGTCAAATATTCTGTGGTAAAACACAGAACTATTGCTGTTGGTTAGAAAACAATTTGACTTTATCCTACCAAAGCATGACATTTTGTTATTCTAGGCTTGGATTTACTCCCGTATTGAGGATCTTTATCTTTTTGAAAGGTCTCTTATCTTTAAGCACGATGCAGACCTCAGAGCTATTTTCTGAAATCAGGGCCAAAAGCTGAAGAATGACTCAGTAAAATTACTGCTCCACATTGTTGCTGCAGGTAAAATTTGATGAGAAACTCTGTCACACACACACCTCTTTGGTCAGCTCGCTGTTCTCATAAATGTGTCGTATCTCCTCGCTGCTGAAGTCGGTGGAGGCCTCGGCGCTGGCGCTGCTGTACACGGGAGCTTCGGGGTAACGGCGGTAGTAGTGGCTGTAGCCTGTGGTGGCCTCACTTTCATACATGGGGTTGTATTTGGTCGCTCTTTCCAAAGATGGGATACTTTCTAGTCGCCTGCAAAATAATAATTTATAAGCTGTTTAAAGCTGGACTAAGGGGGATTTAAAAAACATCTGGAGAATCAAACTTTAGATTAACTTTTGCATCCATCAGAGGAATTTCTGCATCATTCATGGATGCATTAAAACAGCAACAACAAATCAGATGTTAAAAACTGAGAAACATCTGAAGTATCATGACATAAATGATGTAAGACAAGAGGGAAACTGACTGCATGCTAATCATTTAAAACCACAACAGTGATGGAGCACTTAAGATTTGTTGATGATTCAGGGATGAGCACATGGGTGGACTGCACCGATCCTCCTCACCCTATGGGATCCTCCGAGTCATCCTTGTCGTACTGATCCCGTAAAGTCCTGGCCAGGAAGAAGAGGACTCCAGATGCCACCAACAGGAAGCCAGCCACAGAGGCAATCGCTATGCCGACCACCAGCGGCTCTGATACATACTCCTCACAGTGCTCCCCTCTGTACCACCAGTTCTCCCCAACTCGACACCTAAACAACAAAACCATTACTAGAGTTTGAAATGACGGTGAGATGAGTTATCCAACGATGCAAAGCTTGTTCTGGAAAGCTGCTTAAGCTTCTTCAGCATATTCACCATAAAGTCGCTGATGAATTATTGTGGAATTAAATCTCATGTTTGTTTCTCGTCTCCACTTCTAGTTGTACAATGTGGGATGAATAACCATCTAGCAGCATCTGGAGCTGCCTTCATGTTTTATGACATTGTAGAAGGTGTGAAACAGACTTCTCTCGGCCCACACTCGTCTCTGTCAGTTCATAAATACCAAAGCCAAGGTGACATAGTAGCACGTTTCTCTCACTGATATGGAATAATGGTTTTAATCTTTAACACATCTCTGTAAAAAGGGAGCAGACACACATATGAAAGACACTAGTGAAAATGTTATTAATAATTTGTTTCTTGCACACTGAATAAAGCTTCCTGAATGGCCCCAGTTTGGAGAAATGGCAATTTCATCCAGCAGGATTGACAGGCTAACAGCTAGGTTGAATGTTGCCAACTCCAATGTGGATTGTTCCCATTCTGAAACGGCTTCATGGGCTCGACACACTGGAGGCGACATCGCCTCTCCTCCATTCATTTTCAATGAAACATGCGCGACAAAGCGATAATCGCGGGTCTCCATCCTGCTAAGCGACACGCAAAAAACGTGCATGTGAAATTTTGCACTCGTGCATGTGTCGTGCACACGCGAGCCAGCAACGCGATCCCAGAAATTTGAAAATATTCAATTTTTCATTGCTGTCGCTCGGACAAGGACCAATCAGCAGAGGTTTCATTGACTGACAGGATGCTTCTCAGTACATCTCCCAGCAAACATGGAGGAAAAGTTAATAGATGTAGGTTTATATAGTAAAGTCAGACTCAAAAGTAAGACTTCACTTAACTCTAGCAAATCCTTGTGAGACTTCATATCTACTGCTTTTTCAACTCTGAACTGCTTTAATAACCCAAAATTCCCTCCAATCTGACGGCCAATCAAAACAACAGAAGACTCACTATTCGTCCTGGAATAGAGGCGGCGCTGGCTTTTGCCGCTGCCGCATGTCGCCTCCCGTGTGTCAGGTTATAAAAGTGATAGTGATGAGTTTCACTTATCGCGATTGTTTGTCGCCTCCCGTGTGTCGAGCCCATCATTCTCTAAAACTTCACAGTGGTTCTTCCTAACATTGTTGTAAACATTTACAATGCACCTTGGTCATAGAGCTTATACTAGCCATTATCTTATCAGTCCTGGATATATTGACCCTTTGCACCTACATCATCTGATCACTAGGGGCCACCATATTGGACATCAAAAGATTAGTAAACCGTGAGCAAAATGAGTATTGAATAAAAGTAGCGTCTTGTTTTTTGCGATGTTTGGCATGGCTGTGTTTTAAAAAGAACCAAAGTTAAAAGTTTAGCATGGCTTCTGCAAGTTGAAGCCCAGTTCAGTTATCAGAAGAAGTAGCACACCTAGGTGGGGCAACAGTGAGTTACAAGAGTAGTGAACAGAGAGGAAAAGTAGCGACTGAGGTTGGATTTTTTGCCAGTTTAGACTGGCTTCTACTGGTTCAAGCCCAGTTCACTTGTTCCCTTTGTTGATCGCTGTGGTTCATTACTGTTTTCGGTCTCCATCAGTTATTTAAAAAAAAGAAAAAGACAAGTTGCGTTTACACCCTTGTCTGTTAGTGCAGCCAACCGCGCAGCAACCTATTTCCATTTTGCTGTGAAATCAACAGAATAAAAGAGATAAAAGGCTACAAACTGGCTTGTTTTGACTAGCTTCAATGGAGTTTCAACGTGTGTAATCAGTCTTTCTACCGTCCATAATGGCTAAGGGGGCGGTCCCATGTGCGGCGTGACATCACGTGCAAAGGATCAATAAGCAGTTTATCTGAACTGAGGTCGTTCAAGCAGCTAAAAATAAAGAAAAATGGTTCATTTGCTCAACTACAATGCTAACATGAGCACTATAAATTAGACCACAGGAAGGTACATTTATAAAGAGAACTCTTTTTTTACAAATTTCCAATCAAGCAGACTCCGGTCTCCTGTGTCAAACGCATCAAACGTTTGGTGTTTAGTGCAAACTGTGTTCATCTCCACCCACCTGCAGATGGCTCCCTGTCCAGGAATGATGTCACACTTGCCATCGTTGAGGCAAAAATCCGTCTGCAGCTCACAGATGCTCTGACAAGGCAAACCGTCAACGCTGAAGTATCCAGCGTTGCAGACACACTCGGCTTCCCCGGACCACTTGTTTACTTTACACTCGGCGTACTCGTTACACGCCTGGAACTTGCAGGGGTCGGCTTGGTCACCTGGAATTTAAACAAAGAAACTATAGTGAAGCTCCTTGATATTAGTGTTTGTTTTATATAGACAGAGCAATCGTACTTTTGTGCATCAATCAGTTAGACAAATACAGTATAATCAAACGAAAAAACATTTCCTTAATTCTTTAAGGGATGCACAAAACCTTTACAAACATTTCTAAACTTCAAAAATATGTGCAGATTTTTTTGAAAATAAATGTTAAACTTCACGTCTCTCCTGTAGTTGTCTGCACAATTAATTATTTACAACATCCAGATCCAAATGACTAATACTTTCACAGACAGGCAAAGATCACAGATTTATTTATATTTATTACCTGTAAACTAAATTTATTCCACTTTTGAAGGCTTGTTGGGTGCTTTTTCTGTGACTTTACTAATATTACAGCAAGGAATAATCTGACTTTATTTTCAAGAATTTTTACATTTTGATTTGTTCATTTAAATCCATCATCTCTATCAGTAATGTTGAGCATTCCTAACTGTGGCTCTTGCCAGAGGTTGTGTTTCAGAAGGTTTGGCTGAGATTCATCCAGATGGAGTTAAGAACATCAGTCAAAGCAGTCAAAGCTACATTTGTAGCAACGCAAGAAACTTGGGGAGTGTTTGTTCAAACAAAAGCACACAGTCTCACATTGTTAAAGTTCAATCTTTTTTTGTGGTCTCTAGTATAAATAAATGCCTTGTGAGCCGATCTCCTGTTTCAGGAACTACACAGCAAATTCAGCATGCTCAAATTAACACCGTCAGAGTTGATTTCAACACTTTTAAAGTGTCTATATGGGTCCACACCAGAAAGAGTTAATTTAACTCTTTTTGGAGTTGGTACTTTAACTCTGATTTAGTGTCAAAAACCAACTCTTCTGGAGTTGACCATTTAACACTGGTTAATATAGTAACTCTTAACACTAGTGCACCTCGCCCACTGCAGCTCCTGCAGCCAATCAGTCGCTATCAGTCCAACTTTTACAATAACAGGGTGGAGTCATGTCTGCTGTTGGAGTTCAGAGTTACCTTTTCAGGAGTTCTTTTGTCCAAAATTATACCTACAGAGTTTATTAGGAAACACTCCTTTTTGTACACTGTCAGTGTTACATATCAACTGTATAACTCTTTTTAGTGTTAAACCAAATATTCTTAGTGTTAAATTGGACTAACACCCCAAAATTAGCACTTTTAAATTATCCCAAGTCATCATCACACACTGGTGAAATTACATCTCTGCATTTGACCCATCCCCGTGGTGGAGAGCGGCGAGCTGCAGCTGTGGCCATGCTCAGGAACTATTTGGTGGTTTAACCCCCCAATCCAACCCCTTAACGCTGAGTGTCAAGCGAGGAGGCATTGGGTCCCATTTTTTCAAAGTCTTTGGTATGACCCGACCGGGATTCGAACCCTGATCTCCCAGTCCCACGGTGTACACTCATACCACTAGGCCACCGGAGCTGGTCAAGGAGAGCAGAACACGGCAGTATTTTAAGTCTTATTTCCTGATATTCTGACATCTCTCCTCTGATTGACTAACAGCAACACAACTCTACCACTGACTCTGTTTGTTCTGTAATGTGGATGTTTTATCTCCACTAATAACACAAGCCTGAAGGAGTTCTGCAGTGTGGTGGAGATGCTAATGCTAACCGTTAGCTTCTACTAGCCAAAATCAACAACAGCCTTCCCCGTCGTGAGCCAAGATGGGTGAGTCCATGAATGCTAATTTACAGTGTGACGTAGATCTGTGTCTTTTCTAATCTGAGAGTTTGCCCATTCATTTTCTATTGGTGGCTAATGTAGGAGATAGGGGTAGAAGACTATTTTCACATTCAGCTTGCATGTTAAACTCAGAGTGATCAATATTTAAAAAAATAAGTAAAAAGCATTTTCTCAGTGAACCTCGTCTTTAAACCAATGCTGTCTTTTGTTTTTAGCAGCGTTATTTATGAGTTTTGTCTAACGCGACAGGTCTTTTGATACTGAACTGGAGTATTTCTTAGACCAGATCAGTGATTTTCAGTAAAAAAAACAACTCAGTGAGAAGAGCTAAAGCTCCGTTAGTAAAAACCCACCTGATTCCACATCCAGTGAGTACTTATCAATCGCTAGGTTCATGGTCTGGTAAGCTGTGTTACAGAAGTCCTCCAGGATCAGATAAACTGTGGTGGTGACGCCACGAGCCACAGGCTTCCCGAACTTCATTCGGCTGTTGACCACAATGCTCCCATTCCTGAAGTTCAGGATCTCCAGGTTCTTAAAGTGGCTCAGGTTGGACTGAAGGTAGGGCACAAGCTGGGAATAGATTAACAAAGTGTCTAAATAAATCCAATCCCAGTGTGGATGCTGGTGGAAGTTAATGCTCTAAGCTTAAGTTTACCAGCTCTATAAAGCGTTGCTCCAAAGCCTTGTACTCCGGAGAACTCTTGTTGAAGAGATCTTCTGAAAAGACCATGTTGGTCACTCTGAGACTGAAGAACACCATTAGAGCTCGTCCAGTGTTCCCGGGCATGGCGATACTGGCCAGGTCTGTGCCGTCCAGCACACTGAAAGGGGATCCAGTGCTGCCCTCCTCTGTGTGGTTGGTTAAACCATAATCAAATGAAACCACACCAAATCCCTGGTCTCCAGTGGTGGAATCATCAAAGTTCTCAGGAATGACCGGTATCTGGAGGACAAAAAGCACAACAGCTCCTAACAAGGGCATCATAATTGCCATAATGTTAAATAAAATATTGCATAAGCTCAAAAACATTTCTGGAAGATGTAGTCATGGATGTAGCGTCTTCTAAAGTAAACGGGAGGGATATTCTGGTAAAGAAAACTTCAGACATCTAGATGTTAGCTATGATCTTTGCTTTACCTTCATTATTGAAGTGATAACTGCATCAGGTCGGTTCTTAGAATCTGGGAGAACACCAGAGGTCAAAGTGAAAGGTAATTCCAACTTTGGAGATAAGGATGTGGGTTGGGGAGGCCTTGGAGAATCTGGATCCTCTTTGTTCACCAGGAAAATCTCATCCTCTAAAAGATCTTCTTTTAAGATCTCTGGTGCAAGAGGAGCTTCTGCCTCTATGACCGGAGCTTCAGACAAGGTTCCCTCCTTAGACTCCTTTCCTTCGCTCTGTGTTTCCTCTTCAAAGCCTTTTTCTTCAAACGCAGCTCCTTCAGAGTGGGTCACCAACACACCAACGGTTGCATCATCTTCTTCTTTTGTGGTTTTGATTACAGTTGCGGAGATCTCAAAGTCATCCAGATCGTTTTCTCTAGGAGTTCCAGCATTAGAGTCTTCCTCTATTACAGTAACTTCCACCCTTTCAGCTTCAGCCTCTGAATTATCATTATTAGTCTTCTCAAACGACATGTCTTCAACTTCTGCTGTGGATGTCGAGGGTTCATGTAGATCATCTGGATGATCTGGACCTGAGCCAGAAGCCTCGCTTTCCACCGGTGGCTCAGAGGAGGGAGTTTCTAGCGTGGGTTCATCAGGTGAGATGGTCTCTGGAGCAGGAGCCTGTTCAATGTCTCCAACCAACAGACCTTCCTCTTCAATGCCTTAAAAATCAAAAACAACGAGAAGTGAACGTATTCGTCTTCTTGCACAACATCATGTTGTGTTAAGTAGAAATACTTACTGTCTGCTTTAGGCTCATCCGTGGTTAACACCACAGCATGGGTCACCACTGCACTCTCCTCCAAAACAACAACATCGTTCTTTGCTGCTGCCACTGTGTTGGTTTCTGCAGCCAGAGTGTTCTCTTCACCAGGCTCTTCTGGAGGCATAACCTCTGGTAGCACATCAACAGCACCGCTCTGCATCACAAACAGGTGTCATAAGATACACTTTCTGTGACGAGTCTTCCTTTGCACCCAGAGAGCCCAACACAAAGTTCTTCTGACTGGCTAGCTTTGATCTGAGATGCACGTAATTGCTCTGATAAAGACTACATCCTACAGCATACAACTAAATCCATCCAAAAATTCAAAAAATAAATAAGATGCAAATTATTTGCTTATATTTTTATTGCTGCCTAATTTGGATACATAAATATTACAACAGGAGGTGGGTAAAAGTGGTGCATTTGCCCTTTACATGGACTAGATGTTTTTTGTCCGATTATAAATTCTGTGCAACAGCAGCCCTGTTGGGTAGTTGATCAAGTTTTGGCGCCGTCTTACAACCAGAAGCATCTATAGTCTGCCACATGTTGGGAGGAAACAACAAAGCTAATCCTGTTTGTATTATTGGATTAAAGAGGTGGGACTCATAGTAGAGAATGAGATCTGTTAACCCATTCAGACCAGATAAAACAGGAAGTCACGCGTTTCCTGTTCAGACACAGAGAATAACATGTGGGCCTTTTACTCCTCAAGCTTCATCGGGCTGGTTAGGTTCACCATAAACAAAATTAAAGCTTTAAAAACCAGCAGATACATCTGAAATGTTCCAGATTCAAACTAGAACCATCATGACTGTACAGCAAAACTCTAAAAATCAATCAATGAAAAAATGTCCAAACTCTTAATTCTTATAATGCGTGAAATTAGGAACTGTTGTCAGAAAGCACAAGACAATACGATAAAAACAGAGTTTAAAGACAAAGTTCACTGAGAAACTGTTTTTATTTGTTATTTTTTAAATATAATCGGTCACTCTGAGTGCAGCATGCAGGCTAAATGTGAAAATAGTCTTCTACCCCTATTTCCTGCACTAGCCGCCAATAGACAATAGATAGGGAAACGCTCGGGTCAGAAATGCGGTAACACTTTACAATAAGGGTCCCTTTTTTGCTTGTAAGGGGGAAGGCTGTTGTTGACACAGTGTTTGCGAAAACTTTTGAGCCACGCCTGCCAAACTGGCAGACGTGGGAGTGTCTCACGCAGGACATTTCTGAACCACATAGGACAATGTCCTCGCGGGCTTCAGACTTGTATCTATTTAACAGTGGGTATTGTAGTGACCTCTGACCTTTACATATTATACATATTTTTATTGTGACAATAATCTGTTGACATAATTTGAAAAAAGAACCAAAATGAGGATTAACAGAATTTATCAGGAAATTATTAGAGATCATATAATTATTATAAATTTTTATGAAACACCAGAAACAACATATTATATATGAAAATATTTCTAAATATTGTAATGATCCATAAGGGCTTTTTGTGACTGAAGCTGTAGCCTGATGTTACTGTTCCTTTAAGAGACGCTGTGGCTGGTTGAGGTGAAACTGGAAGTTGGAGATGCGGGTTTATCTCAGCTGTTTGTTGAACTACTCTAATTTAAGGACAAAATGTCATTCTGTCTGACGTTTTAGTTCATCACAAATATCACAATATAAAGAAATGGTCTTTTTCGGGGGGGGGGGCACTGTGTCGTGGTCCCCGAAATGCCTTGAAACAGCCCTGGGTGTGGGACTGAGTTTTGAAGGTGATCTGAATTATATCAAATAAATAAATGTTACATGCTTATAAATTATTATTATTATAAAATTACAAACGTGTAGTGGACATATCTGCCTACATTTTCCTTTTCAAACACTGTTTTGTTTTTTATGCGACTATTTTCCTGTCCTGTCTGTCTCTTAGCTGCATCTCTTCTCAATCCTCCAGAAAAACTGCTGCCTGGCTTCTTACTTTTCAACTCACAAGTTACTTTTGAAATTAGCAGATCAAAAGATCCGTCGACTGCAAAAATAGCGGAATGCGCGGCCGCGCCAGTGAGGTGACGTCACCGAAGCACGGGAGATGATTCCTGCAGCAGCGGAGCTCGTCAGGCACAAATGAAAGACAGAAAGTATGAGCAAACATGAACGATCGTGTGTTAATTATGTTTTTGTTTTTTTGGTGGCGCCACTTTGAGAATGTTACTGTAGCCGTGTGCAGGACGCAGCTGCCCGTCGGAGCGCATCAGTAATCAGCGCTCTGCCGCTCTCCATCCTCTCTGCCCAAAAGAAGACCCGCTACGCTGAGAGTCCAAATAAATAAATAATGTAATATATGTAGAAACTGGATCTTTTGAGGGGGAAGCCAACAAACAGTCTGCAATTTGTGGTTTTCATGAAGTTTATTTTATTTTGGCACGTTCAGAGAAGACGCACGGCGTCGGTCACAATGTCCGACGATTTCAAGTTTTTCGTCGGACAATATTAAATCACGTCGGTAATGTCCGACTGTCCGACGTGTTTTCGCAAACACTGTTGACATACTGCCTAAAAAGGAGAAGAGCGCGTCTAAGCTAACAGAAGCTAACCGTTAGCATTAGCAACTCCACCACACGACAGAACTCCTTCAGGCTTGTGTTATTTGTGGAGATAAAGCATCAACATTGCAGAGCAAATGGAGTCAGTGGTAGAGTTTCATTGCTGTCCCAACCAGCACACATAGGTGGGTCCCACCTTGGAAACTGCGGACAAACCCTGTTGGGATCCATATGGCTTGCCCGTATAGATCCCAACAGGGTTTGTCTGCAGTTTCCACGGTGGCCCCATGGGGGTTTGCCCAAAAAGATTTTTTTGCCTACATAGATTTTTACAGGCCCTACATGGGTTTTCAGAGGGTTTGACTCAAACAACGGCAAACCCCTGTGGGGCCACCATGGAAACAGCGGACAAACCCTGTTGGGACCCATTCGGCTTGTCCATATGGGGCCTACCTATGTGTGCGGGCTGGTTGTTATCCAATCAAGAGGTGAGATGTCCAAATATCAGGAAATAAGACCCCAAATTTGCGTCTTCTGCTCACATCTCCTCTGGCTAACTTCTACTTCCTGAAACAGGAGTGCAAGAGCTTTTTTCCAACAGAGTTTGACTCACAGGGCATTCATTTATACCAGAGACCACTGCATATGTATTGAAAAAATGAGTGAACTTGGTCTTTATACCCATAAGTGCAGTCTCCTGTCTGGACTCAGAGCGGTTGTCTATGTCCGAGAATAGTTGTAGATGAATATAGCAAGAGCCACCGTAATCCTCAAAGCTTCACTTCATCCGTCCCGGTGAGCTCATCAGCGACCCACGCTGATGAAGTCTGGATAACATCTCAAGCCATTTACAGGTTATCTCAACATCAGCCATGCTGGAAAAGGTCAACAACAACCTGAAACATGAGTGATTTACCAACTTTGTGGGGCCAAAAGCAGCTGGGCCATCTGCAGAAAGAGTACAGTCAGGATGGTAGGAGAGTTTACTCACTGTGGCTCCATCTGCTACGCTGACAGACTCAGGAACTTCAGACACTGTGGAACCGGAGTAGAACAAATATTAGTACACATAAACCAAAGATGTGACAAACATCCTGCCATTTTGATTTCAGAGGTAAATACCTGCAGATCTGACCTAAAACTGTGTAAATCTCAGTGACTGTGGGCCAAACTTATTACTGCACCGCCAAAGAAAGCATTAAAACAAAGCTGAGTGTGCCGTTAGGTTCCTCAGACACATATGTCGGCCATATGAGTGTTTAGCCTTCACTTCAGACGTCACAGTCGATAACTAACACGAGCATCCGTCTCCAGAGAAGCTCACTAACACAGTAAAGTTATGGCACACTTAAAAACAATTGTGCATGAAAAAAGTCACAAGAAGTGGCGATATTATCACGTGATTAGGACCTGCCGTGCTAATAAGGGCATGGATAGTTGAGTTAATAAAATCATCAAGACAGAGATGCAAATGAGGTCGCCCAGAGTCCGTAAGAGGGTAAGGTACCAGGTCCCTGAGGTTAGTAGCCGGAGAAATTAGCTCTAATTAGCTAATAGCATAATCTTAATCTCCATCCAAACTGTCACGCCATGTTTTCACAGAGAGGGATGAGCGTGAGAAACGGAGAGGAGCAGAAGAGTCAGCAGATCTCTGGGAAGTATTCTCACTATGGATCATTTTATATGAATGTCTTTAGTTTAGCTCAGACCTCCATGATTAATAATTCATCTACTTTCAGAGTCAACGTACCGGTTTCCACCTCGGTGATGTGAAGGGCTTCGGTGAAGACGTCCTTCACCTCGCTGATGGTGTAAATCGTCGTAGTGGGCCGCTCCTGGACCTCGTGGTGCGAATTCTCCACCCGGTTCAGCTGCAGGGTCAGGTAGTTGAGCTGTTCAGAGCTCACTCCTGCTCCGTTCACCACAACCGTGACCGCATAGTCCACCACTATCCCATCCACCCTGACCAAACACACACCAGGCTGTTATTTCAAGACACTGGTTAGGTTATGTCCTTTCATTTCATTATTTAGGTGTCGTTGATCTTTAAAACAGACACAGTTGTGTAAAATGAACTGAGGACAAGGTGGAGAATGTTTGACTGCTGTGAAACCTCCACACTGACTCAGCTTGTGGGCAGATGTCTGAGCAGACCCAAAATCAGCTTAAATGGGTTTTTATTTCCCAGACTGGCAAGCTAAGCTCTATTACAGCTGTAATCAGTTACTTTAACTAAATTAGCATGTTTATGACTAATGGACGTACATGTCAAAGCTTAGTCCTCACCGTTTATCTCCTGACTCCAACACTATCATATACATCGTCCCCCTCGCCTCCTTTCATCAGATCTGTGAGGTCATGAATCTCAGATAATCGTCTCTATGGAGGAGCACCTGCTTACTGGTTGGACCCATCCTGATCCCACTTAACAGGTGAGTCGCTTCGCTAAGACCATTAACACGGACAACTAGTGATACACCTAAGTTCACAGCCCTGTTCACAGGGGGAAAACTACTCCAAGTCCAGCTACTATTACTGATAACTTACCCCTGAGGGTCCTTCTGAGGTCTAAACAAAACACACGGCTGTTAGACGTCTTTTTAAAGCAGAGATAGTGCTAAAGTGGTAATATGAAATGGTGTTGGTCATGGACGAACCTGAAATCGATTACAGACACACTCTTAAATCCAGGAAGCCCCTCAAGAGCATCTTCTATCTGCATAAACAAAGTTAATAATACATGCATTACAGTCAAAAATATGCATCTAAAACCAAAGACCTGTTCTACTGACACACTTAAGGAAAAAAAGCACGAGGAGCTCAAGTCTCCTTTAGTCTGTAGACATATGTTGCAAAATTACACGTGTGCCTGATTAGGGTTTTTGGTGTTTGCAGATTTATGTCTAGAAAATTTCTACAGAAATTTAAAAAGGACAAACTGAAAGACAACTAAAGCACAAATCTGACCCAAAAAATGACAAGTTGTGTGTGAGTTTCTGTGCGTAATTGTGAGTCGTGCTCACTGCAAGGCCCACGGGGACATTTACTGAATTTTTCCACGAACTTATAAAACCACTGAAGCTGCTTCCAAGAACGACTACCTGAGCAGATGTGTGCATGTGCAAAAGTTTATCTATTCTCAAGAAATCTCATAAAGCTGCATTTTCAGCTCTTGGAGAAGTGATTTCTGCAACTGTGTTTAATAAAATGTGTGAGTTTTGAACCCAGGTTTTTGAGGTTAGGTGCACATTACTAGGATGCAACAGTCACAGGGCAAAAAGCCAGTCGGCTGGTGCAAAAACGGACAAAACTTCTGGAATATGCATGGAAGAGGGAGGCAGATGGAGCTATAGGGACAAACCTTCTCAGCGAGATGTCTGCTCAGCATTTGGAACCTGAGGCTGGCCGGATCATTGAGGTCATCGCTGAAAATCTCTCCTGTCAGGAGGACGCTCAGCTCCACCACCTGCTCCAGAACGGTGGTGCTGGTCGGCTGCACGGTGATTTCATTGGACACCTGTGATGAGAAAATGGACACGATCACACAGTAGGAGAGCAAAAACATATATGATGCATCAGCTGTGTGTATAAACTCACTGGACTCTCCTCCGGTGAAATAGTAGCTCCGTCCTCCTTTTCTTCACTTACGTCTCCTGCAATGTTGAGTCAGTGTAGCAAAAAGGAGTGTTAGTTAATTTTAAATGGAACTACAGTCCAGCAGACCTCATTATCAGGAGGAACACTGACCTAATCCAGGATCTTCAGCAGCATCTGGAGTCGCTGATGTTGGTGTGCTGCAAAAACACAGATTGTTTTATTATTAATGCAGACGAACACAAACTCATCAGAAAGCTTTGGAGGGACACGTACAGGTGAAGGGATAACTTTGCAGGGTTCATTTTTTTATTATAAAGGTGAAAAAAGAGAAAAGTCTCAAACACGGTCTGAAATAATTTAACTTTCTGACCTGAATGATAAAATTTTATCAAACTTCTTTACATATATAGATTTTTAAATAATAAACATCTGCTAAAAGTTATGTTACAGATGTATGCTGGTGCGTTTCATCTTTAAGGCAGAAAATTAAAATTCTACAACAGTTTTTTTTTTTTATTATTTCATGCAGCAACACTAAACAGCTGAACTGAAAGCAGCTGATCATGCTATATTGTTAACTGCATTCATTAATTTTTGGTATTTGAGTCAATTTTCCTCTGTCACCCAAAATGTTATCCTTTACAGAGGAAGCTCAAACATCCACTAGCATCTATGTCTAACACACACGGATAAAGTGGATTACGTGGATCCGATAATAAAACACAGGTGTGAAATCGGTGAGATTACTGATGAGTGGGAATATGAACAGGTAAGGTTGAAGGACTTTAACAACCTTACCTGCACATATGCTGCCGGGGCCTGCTGGGCTCACTACAGACGACGGGAAGAATCATACGTTTACAAAACACAGACGTTGTGATGAGAGAATAAACAGATGTGTAAAATCTTTCATGAGTGGAGGGTTTCTGTTACCTTTTAGAACCCGGATGTGACATTCTCTAAAAAACACACAACAGTGTTGCATCAGAAACGCAGTGGAGAAACTTCTCGTGCTCCAGTTTTCATTTTGTTTGAATCAATGTGCTCACCTGTTTAACCAGAGCCTGGTGCTCCTCTGATTGGCTGAAGTAGGTGCTTATATCTTGTGCCGTGAGCATGCCCTCCTGGCAGTGGTTCATCCATTTCTGGTACTCTTCCTGCTCGGGGACTCGGTCCCAGAAGATCTTGAAAGCTTCCCATATAGTTTCCTGGCACACTGATCAGAGCAGGAAGAGACATTTTTAACGTTGGAACCAAAACTGCAGATTTAGCACCTTTTAAATGGTTTTAAATGCATAAATTCTGACACAATCAATATTTAATGTGGGCAGATTTTGTCCTCAAATAGCATCAGGTTCTAGATTTCAGAGTATATGCTCTTGTCACTACTAGAAGTAAAAGAAAAATTTGATTCTTGAAAATCCTAACTTCATCATAAGATACAAGAAAAATGCATGAAGTTCAAAATCATCAATGGGGCTTCAGACCAACTAAATTGAGATAATCTTTGTATGTAATTTAGGTCAAAGGACCATTGAAGTTAAAAGGATTAAGTTTAAAGGGGACGTGTTAAGCAAAACTCACGTTTTCCATGTCCTAGCCTCTACTGCCTCTATATTTCACTCCAAATGTGAAAAATAACTCATTCATCCTTTCTGGTTTTAGGAATCATGTGCCCAAAACAAGCCATTTCAAAAAGTGTCCATTTGTGATGTCACAAATGGGGAAAGTAGAATCGAACCACTTCTCATGTGCAAGAGAGCAGCTGCTGCAGGAGGAGCAGCGGCTCTACTCTTAGCCCCTCCCAGATATCAGAGCTTTTCAACTGATTGACCCTTTGCACATAATGTCACGCCGTTTGTGGGACCGCCTCCTTCGCCATGATGGACGACAGAGAAACCGTTTACACAGGTTGAAACTCCTTTGAAGCTAGTCAAAACTATCCAGTTTGTAGCATTTTATTGCTTTTATGTTGTTGGTTTCACAGTAAACAGGCAAGGCTGTAAACTCAACTTGTCTTTTTATCAAATAACTGATGGAGACGGAAGACGGAAATGGACAGCAGCTGTCAAACAGATTAGCAGTCCTGAAAGTATTTTCAAATTTGCAGCAAACGTTTTACCAGGTTAGATTAACGTTCGTTTATTTCACGAGGAAGACGGGGGCTGACTATGAGTTACTGTCCAGTGTTGCTAGATACTAATTTTATTGTTCCAATTACGTGTGTGAAAAATATGTTTTTTATTTAGTATGATGAGCGTCGCCATTATGAGATATCTATGTTACCCCGATGTGAGAGTAGCATCTGAACCCGGTGACCCAGGCAGCGACAAAAACTGGTAGGGATCCAGACTTTTTTAGATTTTTAAATCATCTCCAGGTTAAAGTAAAACACTGTTAATCACATAATGTTATAAATCCAGCGGGATGAATTCTGCAAAGTCTGCAACTTGTTTACATCGGTGAACAGCAGCAGGGAGAACGTAAGCTAACGTTAGTAAGCTAGTTAACATGTAACTATTGTAAACATCGCCCCACTTAGGTGTGAATCTTCCCACAAGTGAAGTGGGATTGAACAGGTAGAAGCCAGGATAAATTGGCAAAAAACAACCTCAGTCGCCACTTTTGCCCTCTATGCCATACCACTTTATTTAGAAAGCGCATTGCAAAACAGCATGCTAGCTGACCAAAGCCGCTGCACAAGCAACAATCACACAAAGATCGTTTAACAATAGAAAAAAACAGTTACATGTAAAAACAACTGATCAAAACTTTTAAAAAAGGAAAAAACAAACATTAAATGGAGTCACTGTCCAAAAGGCGAATCATAGAAGTGGGTCTTTAATCGAGCCTTGAAGACAGCAACAGATGATGACTGTCGAATTGTGATTGGTAGTGCATTCAAGAGGACGGGGGCAACATACACAAAGGTCTGCTCCCCTATTGCTTTACAGTTTATGGTTGAAGTGCAGAGTAGCAAGCAGTCAGCTGACCTCTGTGAGTGCATCGGCACATAGGGTGTGAGCAGGACAGACAGGTAGGATGGCGCAAGTCTGTTCAATGTTTTAAATACAAAGAGCAGGATCTTAAATCGCACCCTGAAAGTCACGGGTAACCAATGGAGATGCGCCAGAACCGGGGTGATATGGCTGCATCTGCTTGTGTTTGTTAAGAACCTTGCAGCAGCGTTTTGTACCATCTGCAGCCGGTTCAAGGCCAAAGCAGGGGTGCCAATTAGAAGTGAATTTGCATAGTCCAGGTGATAAAGGCGTGAATTACAGATTCTAAATGGGACCATTTCAGAATAGGCTTCAGGCGTGTTAAACGGCATAGCCGAAAGAAACATGATTTCACAACCACATTTGAAAATCCAGCATCCAATTTCACCCCAAGACTTGTGACACACTGTTTAAGGTCAAAACTTGGAAGATTTGGGACAGACGATGTGCGAGAGGTTTCTAGGGTCGAAAAGAATCGACTCAGTCTTTGACTTATTATTGAGATTAAGGAAGTCGCCACCTTTGCCTTCTGTTCAATACTCCCGTAATTCACTGCTGACGTCCATCATGGTGAGTAGGTGCAAGGGGTCAATAGCCATAGATATCATATATATCACTAGATGCCTTACCCGCGCTCTTCGTCGATTGGACTCCCCCCAGTTAAGGCATCTAGTGATGTATATGATATCTATGTCAATAGCAGCCTGAGTGGGGTATCGGTGGGCGTGGCCACAAGAGCTTGTTTTCTTAAAGTGACAGAGCCCTGAAATGGCTTGTTCTGGAAGGTACTGAAACTGTCAAGAATAAAACTTAATGCGAGTCAGATTTAGTGCAAAGAACTTCATTAACATTTTTGCAGAACTTTTATAAGTTAAGAAAAAGTCGTAACATGTCTCCTTTAACAGACATTTTTACCACTGCTGACCTCAGTTTCTGGTGTTTGAGCAGAATTTTACCTCTCAGGTGAAAGTAGCTCTGATGATGTTCCACTACTTGATCAGCAGTCTCTTGTCCACACAGTCTGACTCCACTCTGGAAAAAGATGTTCCTTTTCTGTCTAGAAATAACAGTGTGGCTTTCGTGGGACCCCTTCACGTCAGACACCCGGGTGATGTGTGGGTACACAGCAGGCTGACCTGGGTGTCCCATAGAGGAGCCTTCCAGAGTTCAGTTTGTTTCATCACAATAAAACATTTAAGTTAGTCATCCCAAAGCCGTGTCAAAAAGATGTTTTATTATTAACAACATACCTGTCTGTTTGTCCAAAGTGCTGACCACTAGAGTCAGCAGAGCAGTGTAGAAAAGACCTCTCCAGGTTACGTTGCTCATGTTAAATCCGTGATTGCGCCTAAATCCGTGGACGTGGAAAGGGATCAAGCAGATATGCGTTTCGTCTCAAGTATTGTAGCCGCAGCTTACAAGAGAGCATAGTTCAAGGTTCTCCAGGTGCAATTAATAATGGTGAGAAATCATTTGACAATCTTCTGCGTCCACGCAAGTCAGAGCTGAGAGCACAGCTCCTGGCTCAGGTAGATAGGCAGATGGCTTGTGAAGAGAGAGAGGGATTTTTTAATGCTCTCTAATCCCGTTTACTTTAATCCTGTTAGAAGAGCTCGCCAAGAAGTTACTAGAGCAACGGTATGAAGGGAGGCTGCTTATCAAGCGGGGAATTAAGACAGAAAAGTAATAAATACCGTAATAATAAAGAGGAAACACAGGTGTTTCTGAGGATCATCAGGTGGAGATTTGCTGGAATTTTTCATGTTTTGTGAGAATTTTTTGTTTTTTCCAACAACAAAAATGTTTTCCAACATCCACCAATCTAAACACACTGCTATCATTTGTAAAGTGCAGAAACAATCAAAAGATCCAGCCATTTAGGTTTAAATCATCCACCTTCACACTGAAAACCACTGAAATCCTCCAGAAAACAGCAGTGAGAGTTGAACCTTTAACCCTCAACTCTTATCCTGCTTGTATAAAGCAGATCTGCCTCTTCTTAGGTTTAAGTAGCTGCAAAGAGGGAAAAGCTAAGAATGAAGGAAATGACCATGAAAATTCCTCAAACACAAGAAGTTAGCTAGGTTTGGATCTTTTGCAACATTTTGATCACTTTACCCCTCTTTGTCTCATGAAAGGTTTGCTTTTCTTCTTACGCATTTTTTCATCTTATCTCTATTTTTTGTGCACTACAATCGACACACAAAGTTCCCAAAATATTAAATAACTCATCCATAAAAGAGGGCTGGAAGTTTTATTACAAAAAATACTTCGACCAAAGTCTGGAGCTGACTTTTGATCTGCTAGGATGATCTAAACTTAGTTTATTTTCAATAATAAATCAGGAGAACTAAAAATGCTGCTGCAGCTTAAACTTACATGGGACTTTAATAAGAAAGCACCGGTGAACAGGTTTCACTTGTAAACCGCTAAAGCCAAAATCTGAACTCGTTAGGAGGAAAAATGATAAATCTGCATTTTTTTTATCAATAAAAATATAAAAATCAGGAAAATGTTGCATTATAAAAGTAAAACGATAAATAAAAGAATAACACTTTTTACAAAAGTAACACTGGTAAAAGAATCAAAACCAAAATGGTAAATGATGAAATATGATAACATGAAACTGAAGTTTCAAATAAAAAAAAATAATAGTCCAAATGATGAATGTAGTTTGTTGCACGAGTTTTAATACACAACTGAAACTAAATTTTTTTTAAATCCTCAACATTCATTCAACATTATTTCTAAAACAAAAAGCCAGCCTCTAGCAGGACGTTATTTTGTGTTAAAAGAAACAAACATAACTTCATTTTCTTACATCATGACCGTGAGAGAAATTTACATAACAGAATAAAAAAGCTATGAATGTAGAGTATTAAGTGGGTCAGGCTGAAACTGACCTCTAACGTTTCTGCTAGTTGGATCTTTTTTTTTATCTCATATGTAAAAAAAATACCAAATATTTCTCTGTATTTTCCTGTACATAAAGAAAATCAGAACTAAAAACTTGATGCTTTTTCAAAGTCTAGTAATAATGGCATGTACACGGGTGACAGTGGATAGCTGTTAGCTTAAATATTGATGCTTTAGGGAGTTGTCGCTTTGTTCTGTCTGAAACAAGGAGCTCAACACAAACGTTTGGATCAAACTGATGCAACAAAATCACTAGAAAGGCTGTTAATGAAAACTGGACCAAACTAAACATCTTCAAACTTAAACAAGCCTCAACTGGCTACATTTTACCACTGTCACATTTTCACAAGTTAAACTAACATCTGATGTGACTTTAGATCAACAAAACTACATAAAACATTACAAAAGATCTAATTAGCATAAAAAACAATTTAAAAAAGCCTTGGGGTGTACAAACTTTAGTGTGTAGCGACGTAATTTTGGTTTTTTTTGGCTGTGTACACATTTTTAACCAGCCTTTTGTTAGTCATAAAAATAAAAAATAAAACAAACCCAAAGGAAATCGTCTCCGCTTGAACAGAAGAGTCTGTTGCTCAGTATGAGCAGTGATGTGAACCGGCTACAGGAATGTGGAGATCCTCTACTTTTTATTATGTTCCAGGTTCTGGTGTCTATAAAGGTTTAGGATCAGGTCTCGGATTTTATCACGTTTCTTCCGGATCAGCTGCCGTGGAAACCACTGTTGCAGGTGTAGAGGGAGGTCAAAGTGCACCACAGGGTCCTAAGAACAAAGACATTTTATCACTTTGAGAAGCAAACCTTAAACGTGGTGTTTGTAATATTTCACAGAACATGCTAAAACCTGAGTTCTAAAATAACGAATGATATTTGTACCTTTAAAAAACACTCGACATATTGAAGGAGGTAAAGGCCACAGTCGCTGCTGTTGTCCTGGAGTGGAACTTTGCAGTGTGAGCTTTTCATTTGATCAGGACCGAAATCCCTGGATGATCCACGACGAGCCTCCCACTCCGACTGCAAGTACCTGAGGAACAAAGACTCTTATTAGCAAACACAAAAATCATCCATCCAGACAGGCACAACGTCGGGTACTTACTCTCGTAGAAGTTTGAAGACTCGCTCATGAAGAGAAAGTTTGAGGGAATCCATGATGAGAATGCACGGCCTTGAGAATCACAAGTCCACATTTTAGCTGTTTTATTTCGGTTTTCATTAGATAAAACTGCACATCTAACCAGGGTTCACTTATAGCTTAGATTTAAAGAGGAGCTAGAATGCAGTTAATCAACAATCTAAAACAGAGCGTTGAGCCTCTAAAAAGCATCAGAAATGTTCTTTTGGCTTTCATCTGTCCCAGGAGCCCTGATACAGGCCATTCTAAACCCTCTAGACCAGCCTTGCTGTGAAAAGAGCTGTTTGCCCCTCCCACTCGGCCAAGACATGAGCCCTTTTTATAAAACAATGCCGCCAATTTGCCGCAACGCCGATGCGGCATCAGGGAGCATTAGGTCGTTTATAAGAGCTCAGACCGTGGCGGTAATGTTGCGCAATCATGTCAGTTTTATAAAAGATTACGCGATGGCGGCAAAAAGGAGGTATGGGGGCGGTCTCTGCGCTGTGGCGGACTTCCGTGTATTTTGGACATAACTTGCTTTTTATTGCAATCGAAGCAGCGCTCCTTAAGTTTTTATTTTAACAACCAGCTACAGGTGTGTGTCCTCCACCATCCCTGTGAGCTGTCAGATGATCTGAGCTGCAGATCTAACGGAGAGACGCTCCCGGAGCACCGCATCGGTCCAGTTAATCATCTCAGCTGGTTCTGTTTACAAACGTGAAACATAAGCGCATGTTTACTTTCATTTTTAACATAATTCCCGGCCGGAGCGCAGCATTAATTCATCACGTGGTCATGACACCTCCCTCTTTTGCGCCAAGGCTTAATGTGCGTCTATAAGACCGGCAAAGCCGCAATATTACTACCAAGCGTGGCGGCACGAATGCCGCAAAATTCCCGCAAAGTGATGCCGCCATGGCGCGTTCATAAGAAACATGTTGCGGTAATATTACGCTGATTTGCCGGCATGGTGTGTCTTATAAAAAGGGCTATGGTAAATGGTAAATGGTAAATGAAGACATGAATATGATAATGAGCTGCTTGCTGATTGGTTGGTTTCCCCAGAAGGCCTCGGACACTGGAGACATGCAGGTTTGAGGAGGAAGGGCTCCCCCTTATGACGTGTTAAGGAAGACTTTCTCAGAACAGATGTTTTTCTCTCGCCTTTTTCAACTTTCTAATTTACATAAAAATAGGTCACACACGGCTTTGACTTTTTGGCTACTGTTGACCACCCAAGCTGTCTTTATTCAACAACAACAACAAGGAAAATGGTTTACATTCTAAAAAAAAATTCCATCCTTTTCTAAACTTTTTAACTACAGTCCGTTTTGGGACAGACAGAAACAGAGAAAAATGACTTCAGTCAGAGGCTGTTAACTCCTCAGCATCCAGAATGATAATGAAGCATGCATGCAGGAAGCCCCCGCTGGCTAATTCTATCTGCTAATCGGCGGCCCCCCCTACGGTAGGCGTGAATTTGAGCCGGCCAATCAGTCGGCAGTGGATGTGTTGGACTGGTTTCGGCCCGAGGCAGACCACCTTGGGAAGAAGGCTAAAAACACGTCGGGTTCAGCGCCAGAAATTCCCGGGCTACCCCGATGTGAACACCAGATACCCTGACTAGGTCGTGCGGAGCTGATGCTAGTGTGTGCGCGCCATAAGCCCGCCCAAAAAACATAGAGCACTCTGATTGGCAAGACACAAAACTGCTCAGGCCAATGGTAGACCTGCTGATGGAGCGTGCTGATGGAGCGTGGCTAGGCCAACCTGGTTTGCCTAGATTTCTAGGCTATAAATATTGTACATTTGTATAGAAAATTAGAAATGTTTGTTGTGATAACCGACTAAAGTTAAAACCATTAAATACATAAAGATAAATACTTAGATAAATGCTTAGAATAAAACAAAAAACTAGTTGCACAAGTTAGTCTCGGGGCAAAAGCCGTCTGGTTTTCCACTTGACGTCTTGCCACCTCGTCTCTGGAAGGAGGCTTTCCCGTGTCTTGGCCCGTCGCTAGGTCTGATCATTAATGGAAGCCTGAGCACAGGAGTGGTCCCGGCTGCATTGAAAGCTGCAGTGATTCGGCCAATCCTGAAGAAACCTGGAGCTGATGTCTCTGTGCTTGCTAATTACAGGCCAATTTCCAACCTCCCTTTTACCTCGAAACTGCTGGAGAAAGTTGTTTATCAGCAGCTTGTGTCTCATATATCTGACTCCGATTTGTTCGAGGTTTTTCAATCAGGGTTTAGGTCTGGTCATAGCACTAAGTCAGCCTTGCTGAGGGTTTTTAATGACGTCTATATTTCCCTGGACCAGGGTTTGTCTGTTGTGCTCCTTTTGTTAGATCTAACTGCAGCTTTTGATACGGTCGACCATGCCATTCTCCTGGATCGTTTGGAGCGGTGGGTTGGGATCACTGGGTCTGCATTGGACTGGTTCCGCTCGTACCTCCATGGAAGGACGTTCTGCGTTAAATTGGGGGAAGCATTTTCCTCCTGGGAGGACCTTCGCTGGGGGGTCCCACAGGGCTCGATTCTTGGCCCTCTTCTTTTTTCTATTTATTTGCTGCCCCTTGGCCCAATCCTCCGTAAACACGGCCTTCAGTTCCACTTATATGCAGATGACTGCCAGATTTATACCTCGTTTCGGCAGGGGGATGGTCTTGACATCATGTTCCTTGAGTCCTGTCTCGGCGAGGTTAAGTCTTGGCTAGCGGCAAACTTCCTACATCTTAATGAGGGTAAAACGGAGCTGATTATTTTCAGCCCAAACAGCAGGCAGGCTATGAATTCCAAAGTTGATCTGGGCCCTCTCTCCCCCTTTTTGAAGCAAGTGGTCACTAGCTTGGGGGTGAGAATTGACTCTGGCCTTAAGCTTGACGCTTACATCAACTCTGTGATTCGAACATGTTTTTTTAATCTGCGACGCCTTTCTAAAATTAAACCTATGCTGTCAAGAGTCCACCTGGAGCAGGTTCTCCATGCTTTTGTAACCTCTAGGCTGGATTATTGTAACTCCCTTTATGCTGGGCTCAGTCAGTCATCGTTTCGTCGGCTCCAGATTGTTCAGAACAGCGCCGCCAGGTTTCTGACCGGGGCCAGGAAATGGGACCATATCAGTCCAGTTCTGGCCTCCCTACATTGGCTTCCGGTCTTTTATCGGGCACGTTTTAAACTCTTGGTGTTTGTTTTCCGCTTCTTTCAGGGAGGTCTCCCTTCTTATTTGTCCGCACTTCTGAGGAGACATGTGCCAACACGCTCTCTGCGCTCCCCTGATCAGTGCCTGCTTGTGGTCCCCCGCACTAGGTGTCGCACTCGTGGTGATCGGGCTTTCTCTGTTCTAGCGCCATCCCTCTGGAATCAGCTACCACCGTCAGTTAGACTTTCCACATCTCTGCAGGTTTTTAAGAGTCGACTGAAGACACATTTTTATCGTCTAGCGTTTCCAGATCTTGCCTGAAGGCTGGTTGTTTTTATGTGTTTTATGCATTATGTATATGCATGTATTATGCATTTTTATAGTTTTATATTGTCGTTTACTGTTGAATTTTTTATCATGTTTTTATCATGTTTTTATGTTGTTCTTCAGCGCCTTGGCCTCCCGTGATGGGAGTGGAAGGCGCTTTATAAATAAAATTTTGATTGATTGAAAAAACAGTAAAAGTTTATTGTAGGTTAACCACGTGCACAGCTTCTTACTTCAATACCAGAATTAGATTAAACGCATGGTATCTTATACATAAGTAAATAAGATCCAGGGTCATTCAGGACATTTACATCATGGAGACAGGCCAAACTCACCTTTTGCAAACTGTCTTTCTCTGGCACGTCAGCTGTGTGCAACTCTACAAAGACAAAATGATCCCAGATTAAAAATAAACATAAGACATAAACATTTCTATTGAGCACAAGAAGACGAGTCCTTACAATCTGACACGGTTGTGGCTTTGTAGTGGATTTCTCTTGATTCTTGTCTAAAAGATATATTTTTAAAAAATTAACATTAGTTCTTTTCTAACATCACAACAATGATCCTGCCAAAAGCCTCTGTACCAGTTTCTGAGTCCATGCCGTCACCGGATTTTTGCGTCGTTGCCGTTTCCGTGTCATCCTCTGAGCTTTTAGATTCCTGGGACTCGTCCTGGTCGTCCAGCTCACCTGTCCAGCCTTCACGTTTTGGCTCCTCCAGGCCAGGAAAGCAAATCACAACTAAATACCAGTGAGACCTGAACAAGAAAACATGAGATTTAAAAATCTACAGAGTAAAAAATACCTTTTTTTTATTTTTAGTTAACTTACTCCTGATTGACAGGTACAAACAAGAAGTCCTTTTCAAAGATGTCCACGTGTCGAGTCCACGTCTTCACTCGCTGGTGCCTCCTCTGCCTTTGACAACTTGTAAGACACCTAAACACAATTAAAAAAAAACTCCTTTGTAGGTTACAGTAAGAACTGAAATGTAAACGGGTAGAAAAGGCAACTTACGTGTCATTTTTAACACCTTCACTGGCATTGTCTCTGCGCGTCAGCTGCTTGAAGAAGAAGCTGCTGAAGGTGTGGCAGCGCTTGGTGATGTCAGCGGACGCGTTCTGGATGAGGTATCTGAATCAGAAGCATCACGTTTTTAACATCATGAAGAGTTACTCACCTTAATAATCTATATACTTCACTCACTTCAGGTAAAAATCAATGATGACATCATTAAGGTACTGCCCACTGTCGAGGCACCGCAGGTCTTCCATGGTGACGGTTATTCCTCCTTTCAGCGGGGGTGGAGGAAATTGTATCAACCTAAGGAACAGGAGGGACGTGTGAGCATTTTATTTACAGATGTTTACCCTGACGATGTGGGCAACTTGCCTTCGAGCAAGACCTCGATGTTTAAATTTAACCCAGTTAGAGTCGGGCTTCTGCAGCGACACCGAGTAGGAATCTTTTGTTCTACGATGGCAAACCGTGTAGACGGGCTGGGCCTCCTCCTTTGGGCTCTGTGGAGGTAAAAGAACTTTACCAAATCAAACCTGAGACAGTAAATCTGACCGGTGATCTTTGATGACTTAATAAAACCATTTTGTGTTTATTCTTTTGAATCTTCTAAGCAGGTAGGATCCACTTACGTCAGGAGATTTCTCAGCTTCTTCTGGATTCGGATCCTCCTTTGGTTCAACTTGTGTCTCCGTGTCTTCCTCTGGGTCCGGGTCCGGCTCCTCCTCTGGGGTTGACTCTTTCTGGAGGTCCGTATCCAGCCAGACGTGAGCAGTGGGAATTTCGTCTACGTCGTAATCAGAACTGTCCCGTTCTTCCTCCGGTTCACATTCAGAGCTCTTTATGCCCAGCATGGAGAGCAAGTGTGAGTCCAGTCCAATTTTCCTGATCAGCTCTATGCTGCTGTCCAGAGAAAGGACCGGACTATCAAGGTCCTCCAAGCTAAAATGTTCCTCTTCACCATTGGCTGAAAGGATTTCTGTCATGCTGTTGATGCAGTCGAGATCCAGCACAGAACGCAACAGAGCTCCTTCCATTCCCTCCAGATGATCTTTGAGCGTGAGCAGGACAAAAGGGCTGGCTTTTTCTATTCAAATAAAAAGTTTTGTCATTCTGAGCAACAAAAGAGTCAAAGTTTATTAAACACATGTCTTTAGATTTCCTGTTATCCCACCTGTATTTATGAATCCATCATCTTTAACACACAGCTGACTCAGGTCCTCCTGTAAAGCCGCCGCAGCCGTTTCTGACACATAAAACATCAGGATGCCAAAAAATGGCTCCTCGTCCCCTTCAAAGTGAAACTCCCACGCCTCCAGCTCCTGCTGAGTCCAAATGCTGTACCTCCTCAGCTCTCTGCGATCAAAACTCAACGTCCCCTTCTGCTGCTCGCTCTCATCTGGGGACAGTAGGAGGTATGATTAGCTTTACGTCTGCATCTGCACGAATACCTGTGTTAACTGTTATCTGTAGTGTATTTTCTTTAACAGAAGCGTTTGTTACGCTCAGAAATCCAGGATCAAACCTGAGTGAATAACCTTCTTAGCTAACGGAGGTAGAGAGTCATCGGCTCAGGGGTGAAAGTGCTAAAGGGGTCTAGATGTTCTAATCCATTAGAACACACACTTAAGCTAAAATAGAACACTAAGCCAAGAAAAGATGGTACGCAGACAGCATGAGTGGAACAAAACAAAGGTTGTTTTGTTTATACGACCTGGAGCAAAGGTCAGAGTAAAGGCGTGAGGTCGAAAATCTCAGAACACTCTAATCAAACAAGCTTATTATGTCCTCTCTTAAGGATGGTGTCAGTAAAGTTAACTAATACCTTTCAGAGGGATGATGATTTTGTGTTGGGCTATCTGTAAAAAGAATTAAAAAAAGAAAGATGTGTTATAATTTGATAATTAAAGAGGAATGAATCATCAGTGTTATATTACTGGAGTTACCACGAGGCCTCCGTTTGCTCTGGCTTTGTAACCTCCACAGCGCAGCGAGCAAAAGCCCACGCTCAAACACGAGTAGTCCACTTCAGGGAGCGGAGAGGCTGGCGCTGAGAGAGGAGACTCGTCCACAACTTCCTGCAACATCAACAACGCAAAGACATGAAGAGAACTTTATCAGTCCATTGTTTTAACATTCTAAACCCACTATGTGTGTTTTTAAGTTGTTAGTCTGGCACCACCTGCTGGTGGGTACACGAATCACACCAAGTCTGAGTCAAGTCAGTGTTGACGACACCCTGGGGTGAAGTAAACCTGAGCCCCTGCATGATGCAACTAAAACAATGATGTCGGGTTAATCTGGGCTTTACCTTTAGCTCACCTTAGAAGGTGCTGCAACTTTAAAAGAAAATTTAAGACAAGAGCAGAAGTTTGGCAGTGGTTTTTAGATTTATGAGTCAATCAAAAGCCAACCTGCATGTCCTGTGGGTCTGGAGCATCCGTCAATTTGGACGCAGACTCCTGCATCACTGCGTCGGACACCGGAAGGATCACCTCTCTGATGTGCTGAGATTTGTCATCAGACTCCTCGTCATCACTGGACAACACAACTGAAACGCAAAAATACAAAGAACATGTTCCAATAATTGTGTTAATTTGCTACTCTGCAAGTAAGATCCCCTCATGCACACACGTGTCCTCCTTAGAATTTTTCTTAAAGAAAAAAAGTACCCAAACTACTACTAATAATGCAGAATACCCCCCTTAAAAGGAAAACTAAATGAGTACCCTCTGTGTCCAGCAGAGGGCACTCACTCCCTAATAAACCAGCTGGTGTCTGACTAGTTTTCAGGTGTAAAAGTAACTTTTGGACTTGTTCACCTGTGCTCAGCTTCCTGAATGGCCTCAGTTTGCAGAAAAGGATTTTATATTGTGAGAGCTGCCACAAACCAAAGGTTTTTCTGAAGAGCATTGCTTTAGAGGTTTACTGCTGCAGACGGGTTGTTGCTGTTACATAAAGGCACGTTCAGGAGGGCTGACATGAGACTTTTACACAGCACAAACTGCAGAATCATATAAAAATATCTTAACCTGGTAGATCTGTGAATGGAGTTTAATGAAGAAGCAAAAGGTAGGGAGGATAATCAGGGGTGTGCTGGTGTACTGTACTCACTGGGTTCAGAGGGGCTGGTCTGGGTCGTACTGTCAAGCCTGGATTCCACATTAGGAGTTATGACTGGAACTAAAGCGTCCGTCCCATCGTCTCCTCCGACTGTAAACTGCAGAATGCAACGGTCTATGTTCTCCAGATCCATGTGTTCCTCACTGTCCTCCTGGCTAACAGAAGCAGGAACGTGTCCTCCGTCTATCCCATCCTCTCCAGAAAAAGAAGCCTCTACTCCATCATCACCAGAAAAACAAATCTGTCCTCCGTCTTCTCCAGACAAGCGACGCACGCTCTTACATAGACGTTTTGAGCTGCTTCTTCCATTGCACTGGGACCCGAGCGGCTTCTTTTTACGCTTCTATGGAGACAAAAATGTATCATCAGAGATAAACGACTGTAAATAAATACATAGAAATAAGCTCAGAAACAAAGAGAATTTAATTAGTATTTTCAGCTGCAAACTTTTTAGAATTCATTTTTTCAGAATCAGAAGAGAAAACATATCTAACATATCTAAATCTAGTCAGCTGCTTGTAAAGTTGTGCATATTTAAAGAAAAAATACAACCAAGTTATACTAAAAAGTCCCTAAAACATCTTTTCAACACGAGTTTATATGTTTTAGTCTGACTTGTTTAATCTCAACATGACGGGTACCCACCAAAACATGTGGCTTCTTTTTTTCTGGGGCTGTGAGCCTGTCTTTGACGCTGTCTGAGGACAAATCATCGCAGCTTGTTGTGTCTCCACTGGGCTTTGTAGACACACAGTCTGCATGAGATAGAGGAAAAATAACAGCATGAAGCTACAAAAGCAACAACTGATTTAGTAAAGAGCAAGGATACGATCTTTACCACAACATAACCAGTTTTGTATTTAAATCAGGTTTTTTATTTCCTTTTGGCCTGATGCACACAATTTCCAGTTCTGGACCATTTGTTTACATTGTGTGTTGGGTGTTCCCAGTACAAAAAGACAAATCATTTATACATATTTGCCCGATCAGCCCCTGTCTATGGCTAGTTTCTTTCCTTCTCTCAAATATCTGATCACAAATTAATTTTTGCTGGCTTTTAAAAATATTTGTGGACATTTACGACTAACTTGGTCAAGCTGGAGCAATGCTGGACAACAGGAAGAAAAGTATTCAAGTAAATAAAGTGATACGGCTGTGAGAAGTTTAAAGTGCTACTAAATCCATCTCCTTCAGCAACGATTTAAGAAAATAAGAGTGTGGAATTTTTTCTCTAAATAACTTATTTAAGGTCATATTGACCCCCATCAACAAAAAGCAGACCCACCTAACACTTCAGCAGTCGTTTCTTCTGCTTCTTTACCATCATCACCTATCATCTCCTCTTCCGCTTCTTGGCTTTCTTCTTTGTCCTCCGCCTGAGACTTCTTTAGTCTTTTCTTGGGTCCTTTTCTAAAAGATATAAAAGAAATAATTACATAAATAAATAAAACTCTGAGGCAGTTACTACAGTGGGGCAATAAATTATTTAGTCAGCCACCAGTTGTGCAAGTTATCCCACTTAAAAATGTAATTTCTATCATAGGTATACCTCAACTATGAGACAAAATGAGAAAAAAAATCCAGAAAATCATTGTCTGATTTTTCAAGAATTTATTAGCAAATTATGGTGGAAAATAAGTTTTTGGTCTCCTACAAACAAGCAATATTTCTGGCTCTCACAAACCTGCGACTTCTTCTGTAAGAGGCTCCTCTGTCCTCCACTCATTACCTGTATTAACGGCACCTGTTGGAACTCGTTATCAGTATAAAAGACACCTGTCCACAACCTGAAACAGTCCCACTGCAAACTCCACTACGGCCATGACCAAAGAGCTGTCAAAGGACACCAGAAACTAGGGTGTTTCTCAATCTCAAGGAACCTCGCCTTGATGCCTTGGTCCCGCCCTGGTTGCCTAGGAGATACGTCATCAGGAACCGCCAAGGCGTGTTCCAATCGGTTCCAATGTTCATGTGCTTCCAAGGCGTCTGTCCTCCGTTTGTTAGCCGTTTAGCTAATTGAGCAAGGATACACGAGAGGTGCCTTGGTGCCTTCTCTTGGTCAAAAAATTCCCAGAATGCAGCGCGGTATTTTCAAACATGTCTGATCAGGAGCCGGCAGCAGCTACTTCAGGGGAAAATTTCCAGTTTAAATGTAGTTCAACTAATTGTAGCTATTGGGCTTATATGTAAAATGTTTATTTAAATCCAAAGCAGTTATCTATGGTTGGTTAGTTGATTAGTAGTTGCAGCTGCGGTGGCTAGCAGGTACTAACTCACTTACACATTTGATTTAACCAATATATACACAATTAAATAAGTAAAAGACATGATATACATCTATATTGTAACTTAAAATTACTATGATGGGCGGGACATAAAAAGAGCATGTAAGCAGGGGGCGGGCTCTGGACAGCCGCGGTCACGTGGGGTTAAGTCTGTTTCATTTAACCATTTTCTTTGACCAAGAAGGACAGTGTCCTTGTAAGCAAGGCGTCTGGCCTGACAAGGCAGTGCCTTGGAAGGCAAGGCAAGGCGAGGTTCCTTGAGATTGAGAAACACTCAAAAAGTCTGTGTTGCCCAGCGACAGCCCCAAAACATCACTGCTCTAGAGGAGATCTGCCTGGAGGAATGGGCCAAAATACCAGCAACAGTGTGTGAAAACCTTGTGAAGTTTTACAGAAAACATCTGACCTCTGTCATTGCCAACAAAGGGTCACCTTGGTCAAGTAACTTGACTAAACACTTCCTTCATCCCTACTTGTTTATTTTTAAAAACACACGGCACCTCCAGAAACCTGGAGAAGTGTTGATCAAAACACTTTTAATGGCTGATTTAACTGTAAATGTTTGGGAGCGATACGGACAAAATGTTCTTTTCATTCAAATCACTTTCCAAAACTTTCACATTAATAATATCTTCCTACCTTTGAGAAGGGGGGGTGGTGATCTTCAGGCTGCTTTCAAGAGGTAAACTCCTGCTTCTGTTATTATTTGCTGCTTCTTTCTGAATGGACCGAGTGTTCCTGCCGATCGGTGCTTCCTTTCTGCTCTCCCCAATTTCCTTCCTCGGTCGTCCTCTTTTAGGAAAACTACTCATTTTTACTCTTTTTTTAAAATCCTTTCCCATTTTTGTCTTTAGGACATCCGTTAAGATGAGACATGGCTTCCTCCTAAATGAAAAAACAGAAGACTGTTTGTTTACAACTACAGCACTGTGGTTCATCAAGCTTTTCTAACTTTAGGCTCCTTTTTCAATGCAGATAAGACTTGCTGATCAACATGGAGGAGCCGAGTGCTCCAGATAAGCCATATGTGCGGTCATGATAAGCTCAATATTTGAGTCATGGTGCGTAAATATCACATTTCAAAGTTTAATTCTCAAAATAATTTAAAATGTTCAAAAACAAGATACACTAGTATATGTCATGAATCGGTGTGCCTTTGGTTCAGTTGTTTTGGTTTTTCCCTCCGCTACCCAGTTAGCGATTATATACCTGTTTGCCATTCGCTCACCTGTCCTCTTACCCAGTTCATGCATCATTTGTTAGATCCTCCTGTTAAATCTGGTTGTTTACCTTGTTAGTTCCTGCCCTGAGTTTTTTTATTAAAGCATATTTTAGTTCACCTGCCTGCCTCCTGGATCACTCGCCTTGGGTCCTACATCCAAAAACCTGACTGTATGTGTCCTGTGATGATTTTTTTAGGGTGTTATTCCACTTTATAACGACTCACTGACAAGTTAATATTAATTGCAACTGAAGATGGGAGTTCCCAATTTTACTCTAGCAAAAAAAATAAAAATAGAAATGCAAAAACCCCCTGGTAAAAAGCTACATGTTGGCTCTCTCGCCACCCACTTACCTAGTCATTTCTTGAGATATAAAATCAGCATGGCTGTGATCAACTATCACAGATCCATTTTTATGTTGCGAATTATTAGATTTGTATTTGCAGCCTGTAAACGCAGTCCATGGAACCTTTTAAAAATAGAAATGGGAAAAAAATTTATTAGAATTATAAGTTAAATAAATAATAAAATTTGTAAACCAGTAAAGGCTCAGCTGTACCTGTTTTTCTACCTTTTCACAGTCTGGTGAAAAGCATGCCATGGGGATTTTGAGAGGATTTTTAATCTAAAAGACACGTTGCATGCTATTAAACTTTTTGTAAATGTTTTACAACCTAAGCTTGGTTGAATTACATCAAGATGACCAATTAATTGGCTGTTTGAAGTAAAACTACTTCCTGGGTTCAGTCTTTTGGTAGGACAAAACATTTCCTTTACAAGATCAGCAAGTTTGAAGATTAACGAATGACAAAGGAAACAGCCCTCATAAAACTTGGCACCAGGCCTGTGACAAACAACAATTCTAGTGTATTAGCTCGAGATCAACATAAAATACAATCTCAATAAACACTTTTGTAATGCCTTAATGAATGGTGCAAACATTTATGAATATGTTAATAAACTGAATATTTACCAGGTGGCCTTTTTTAGAGGTGAATGGAATAGTTAAGGCTCTTCTTCGCTTCATCATAATTCAAGATGTCAGAAGGCACAGCAAAGAGCTCTGCGAGGAACACATGGAGAGGCTCAAACTAAAATCAAATAACTAAAAATAAACATTTTAAATACCTGCTAGGGTCCAAATTGTTATCTTAAATAAGCTACTGAATTTCACATCTTTGACATCTTGTGTCAGGTTTGTTTCTTGATTGGAGTGATGATCACAAACAAAACACTCCCCATAAATAATAACAATAATAACAACAACAATAATAATAATAATGCATGTATTTCTAGAAACCCAAATAACATTAATTAATTATAAAATAATCAACTGGTCACAGACATGACATGCAATGATGTAACTGACCTCTTTGTGTTACCTAGGTGATTGCAGCAGAACTGGCGCGTGGTTTTAGAAAAACAAGAACGTGTTGCTGTTTTTACTTTCCGGTTCCAATGAACAGTCCCTTTAAAGTGAATATTGAAAATGTGATGACAATAAAACGCCCAAACATGCTTGCAAAAAATGTCTATACATGCTTGACCCTAGGTGGGTCTGAAAAACAAGGTTGTGGTGATCAAGTTGATCACAAATTTATCGAGCAACACGAATGTTCCCTTTATCTGTGAGGTTAATGTCTGTACTGCGAGTCAACACGTGTGATGCCTCTTATTAAAATCATGTAACCTGTGTTCAAGCTAATAGACATCTTCCCTGCAACAATATAACTGTGTTTAAATCTGGTATTTTTAGCAAGAAAATTGAAAATTCCCGTTTAACTGACTAGCTCATACAGCTAGCAACATTTATGCTACATCTGGTCCACGATGCTAAACGATGCAGAAGCAAAACTCACCCGAGGACACAGCTTTTTTATATTCTCACACAAAATCTATAAAACAAATGCAACAGCTTCTCCTCAACTAAGTTTCATCACGTACCTTGTAATACAGGCGGCACACATTTCCCAGATCTGCACTCAACAAACGCTTGTATTTTGCTCGGGGACATCCGGTTAAAAGCGGAAGTTCCGTCAGAATAATAATCCCCAGAGAACAAAAGCATTAAATTGTTTCTGGCTGGGCAGTGTTGAAAGATCATGTTTTTGGTCTGTGGTTCAATGACAAAATTAATTAATGAACGAATGAATTAATAATTTATACTTGATTGGTGATGGATTTGTTTCTGATACTTATTAGAAAAGTGAAGTATTCTAGAGGTCCTATGTTTCTAGTGAAACGTGTTTCTAGGAAGAGAACAACAAAAAACTTTTATATACTTTATTATGATTTTCATAAACATGTCATTGAAAATTTTTGTGGTCTTTATTTTTGTTTATATGTTTGTTTCTTGTAATGGACACTTGGACCTGTTTGATTTCAAAATGTAATGATGTCTTAACAATTACATTTTTCTTTTATTCTTCTTTTTTATGCGTCTGGAAAGGTAAGTAAATTAATACTACACTTTTGGAAAAATTAATGACACGTGAAGGGTTCAGTAGTAGAAAGGTTATAAAGGAGATCTTCCAACAACAAATCTTTGATTCCTGAAGTGTTTTAATAGAAAGCGTTGGCTCTAAATGTCCATTACAATGAGCGGGCCGTGTAGGAAGAAACAAAAAATATATATAAAAAAAGACACGAAACATGTAAAAACATAATAAAAACTGCAGATTTACACTTTTTCCTGTTAAATATCACCCTAACCCAACCCTCACACAAATAAGCACCTTTTCTTTTTTGACATAAGATTAAAATCACATTTAAGAAAGTTTCACAATAATTTCTCTGGAGTATGAAAGACTTTATTTTCAACGTTAGAGATTAAATTAGAGATGCAGACATTGTGGTGCCTGAGCCTCTTGTGTACAGTAAGCCCATGCAAGTACAAAAATATACAAATACTAAGTGCATTATTCAGCCTCTTCTCACATGAACTCTTCCTCTCAGATTTCTATCCGTATAGGGCTTCACAAACCAGTTATGAGAGATAGACGGCCAAACACAACATCAGCATCCCTGACTCCCCACAGGGAGGCCAAAAGAGGAGGATGAGTCTGTGGGAGAAAACATCCTTAAGGTGAGTCATCATGAGGCGTGTTTAGAGCTGCTTTACAGATCTACTCTGAAGTCTGATCATTAACTCCTAAAATGTTTCTGTTTTCCAGAATAAAAGAGCTCCTCTTCCACTGATGGAGCTCACTCAACCAACAACGCTGCTTGTGCTCTACACAACATTTTATTTTCTCTTTGTCAAAACAAAGTTTATATTTCAGAAAGGTTTTACTGTGGCCTTCCCTGTTGGTTTTATGGCACCACTTTTGTTTAACTTAAGTTTAGATGTGTGGATTTCTTAAATGAACATGAGTTTCTTTAAACAATTTTTTGATGAAAATTCCCTCTGTGGAATAAATCTAATAAAATAATAACTTTTATTTGAACATATATATATATATATATATATATATATATATATATATATATATATATATATATATATATATATATATATATATATATACAGTGCATTTTTTTTTTTTTTTATTATTTCAATAATTTCAGCAGCAGAGCTTGGTTCATTTCTGAAATGAGAGATCAAACATGACTAGTACCTCAGCTACAACTAGTTTTACTCAAGCACAGCTCTGCGGCAACATAGTATTTTTTATTTTTTAATACAGCAACGTGTTCAAATAAATAATTAACAATAGTCACATGAAACTTGAAATTTAAATAATAAATACACACATGGTTTGTCATACATTATCCATACAGTATGTTCCTATATTAGTAATGAGACTATTTGCACCTGCAGCTGAAAGACCGATTAGAAAGAGTCTTTTGAACGCACGCGCGTGCGTGAGCACGTACAGTAGGCTAATAGTCATAGAAACAGAATGTTTGGGAACATTCGCACATTAGGACGACACTGAGAGAAGAGACACCCCTAAGAGCGGATATTAGTTTGCAGCCATCCATCAACAGCTAACCGAGACAGAGACTTTCTTACTTGTTTGTTTGTGTTATTTTTCACAGGAGACCAGTCCAGCTCACCTCAAAGTCTGGATCCAAATAGTTTTATAAATCTTCATACTGAGAACAACATATCACATCATCCATCCATTTTCTATACCCGCTTATCCACGCAGGGGGCTGGTGCCTATCTCCAAGAGTCTCCGGGCATGCAGGCGGGGTACGCCCTGGTCAGGTTGCATATCACATCATTTTTTGATCAAATTAATAATTTTATTCCGGCTATAGATGATTGTTTTAAAGAAATTTGCAATAAGGATTTAGAGTTGGCTGAATTAGATTGTGCTATTAAAACCATGGCATCCAACCGCTCACCAGGACCAGACGGAATAACAGCTAACCTCTGTAAATATTTTTGGGAGGAATTGAAACTCCTATTATTCCAGGCGCTATTGGAATGCATACATCAAAAGGAACTGATGAAGACAATGAAACAAGGATTAATAAAGTTGATTCCGAAACCCAGGAAAAATTAAAATATATTAAACAATCTGAGACCTATCACATTTCAAATACAAATTATAAGATTTTTACAAAAGCTTTAGCGTCTAGATTAAAAAGTGGCATCTCTGAGATTTTTAGCCCAACACAACCAGGATTTCGTAAAGGAAGGTCGATCCATAGTAATATCCACTTGGTTCTGGATCTTCTTGATTACAGTTACCTAATTAAGGATGATGGTTATATGATGTTTCTGGATCCTTCTTGAAGAATGGAGAGGAGATTTGGTTCGCTTTACCTTCTCTTGTTTTCAATAAAGTTGGAGGGATTGACTTTCTATTAGTTTGTGATTTTGAAATACCTAAACTACCCATAAAGCTCTCAAAGTTTCATAAACAGGTTCTATTAAACTGGCAGATGATGTTTAAACATAATTTCAGTCCACATAATGTCCCACTGTGGAACAGCAGGGTGATAAATGGCCAATTTTATTAGTCGTCCTTGACAACCCAGGGTCCAGACCAGAAAGCAGAGTGGTAGTTTAACCCTCCCCTCTGCAGCTTCTGTGCTGTTACCCACCCACCACCCCATCCAGACAGTGTCCTGCCCACAGCCAAAATCAAATGGATTAAAAATTAGGCTTAATAGAGCAAATCATGAAATCTCATACAAATAAAAACAAATTCGACTGAACAGAAAACTAGAACAATTAAGTGTGGTTTATTGAACATTAGATCTATCTTTTCAAAGACTTTATTAGTTAATGATTTGATTTGTGATAATCAGATTTCTTTTAGTTTTCCTAATCTAGATTGCAAAGCTCTAAAACCACTTTTGTTTGTAGTTTTGTATCGTCCCCAGGCCCCTACTCTCAATTTTTGGATCAGATGTCTGATTTTTTTAATCTGATTTGGTGTTAAATACTGATAAGGTCATTGTGGCGGGGGATTTTAACATTCATGTTGACATTGAAAGTGATCGTCTCAACGTAGCCTTTAGTAACATCTTAGACTCAATTGGTTTTACTCAAAGAATCCATAGCTCCACCCACTCCTGCCATCATACATTAGACCTTGTGCTGACATATGGTATAGAGTGTGAGGAGATAACAGTATTTCCACACAATCCTGTCTTGTCGGACCATTTTATGATAACTTTTGAGTTTATTGTAACCGAGTTCTCCAGACATGAAAGTAAATTCCACTATAGTCGATCTTTATCTGATAACGCTGTAGCAAACTTTAAAGCAGCTGTTCCATCTTTACTGTCTTCAGAATCTCAGAGGAACTTAGCAGAGGGCAACTATTTCATTTCTAGCCCTTCACAAATTGACGGTCTAGTTCATAGTGTTACTTCCTCTTTACGTGTGGCATTAGACAATGTTGCCCCTTTAAAAAAGAAGGTCATTAAGCACAGGAAGTTGGCTCCCTGGTTTAATTCTGAACTGCGNTTCTATTAGAAACAAAATCATCAGCATCCTCCCGAACACGACTTCTTCTTCCTCAGTAAGTGAGGCAGAATCTGAGGTAATTGTAAAACCTCATCTGTGTTTGAACTGTTTTGATGCAGTTGAGCTTTTCAGAGTTATGAGAAACCCAGTCTGGACCTGACTGCAGTTTGTCGTTGTAACCAACATGAGTGGGCAGACATTCACATTCGATGGCGTTTGGCACGTTGGAGAGGCGTCCCAGTTTTCACTGTTTAGGGCAGATGGCAGACTGCGTGTGTGGCGTCGTGTGGGTGAGCGGTTTGCTGATGTCAACGTTGTGGAACGAGTGGCCCATGGTGGCGGTGGGGTACTGGTATGGGCAGGCGTATGTTATGGACAACGAACACAGTTGCATTTCATTGATGGCATTTTGAATGCACAGAGGTACCGTGACGAGATCCTGAGGCCCATTGTTGTGCCATTCATCCACGACCATCACCTCATGTTGCAGCATGATAACGCACGGCCCCATATTGCAAGGATCTGTACACAATTCCTGGAAGCTGAAAACATCCCAGTTCTTGCATGGCCAGCATATTCACCAGACATGTCACCCATTGAGCGTGTTTGGGATGCTCTGGATCGGCGTATACGACAGCGTGTTCCAGGTCCTGCCAATATTCAGCAACTTCACACAGCTATTGAAGAGGAGTGGACCAACATTCCACAGGCCACAGTCAACAACCTGATCAACTCTATATGACGGAGATGTGTTGCCCTGCGTGAGGCAAATAGTGGCCACACCAGATACTGACTGGTTGTCTGCCCCACCACCCCCCATAAAGCAAAACCGTGCACATTTCAGGGTGGCCTTTTATTGTGGGCAGTCTAAGGCACACCTGGACATTATTCATGCTGTCTAATCAGCCCCTTGATATGCCACACCTGTGAGGTGGGATGGATTATCTTGGTAAAGGAAAAGTGCTCACTAACACACATGTAGACAGATTTCACAACAATATGTGAGAGTCATGGGTGTTTTGTGCATGTGGACAAAGTTTCAGATGTTTGAGTTCAGCCCAAGAAAAATGGGAGCAAAAACAAAAGTGTTGCGTTTATATTTTTGTTCAGTGTATCTATCCATAAACCCTGATGAACTTAATCAGTTAGGTAGACTACAGGCTTGTCTTGAAGACATACAAATCTGGATGACTCTAAACTTTCTGCTGTTAAATCCAGACAAGACTGAAGTTATCATCTTTGGACCAGAACCTCAAAAAAGGAAACTGCTTAGTCAGTCACCTGATCTAAACGATATTAAATTAGCCTCCGAGAACAAAGTAAAGAACCTCGGTGTAAACTTTGACCAGGACATGTCATTCAAATCCCACGTTAAACAGGTTTGTAGGATTTCCTTTTTTCCCATAATGTTGCTCAGATTAGAAGCATCCTTTCCAGGAGTGATGCTGAAAAACTGGTTCATGCATTTATTACCTCAAGGTTGGATTACTGCAATTCATTACTATCAGGAGGTCCACAGAATGTAGTCAAAAGTCTTCAGCTGGTCCAAAATGCTGCAGCTAGAGTTCTGATGAGAATTAAAAAGAGAGACCACATCTCTCCTGGTTTAGCTTCCCTACATTGGCTGCCTGTTAAATTCAGGATAGATTTTAAGATCCTCCTTCTCACATATAAAGCTCTTAATAAACAAGCTCCATCATACATCAGTGATCTGATTGTTCCATAAGTTCCTAACAGAGCACTTTGCTCTCAGACTGCAGGTTTACTAGTGGTTCCTAGAATATCTAAAAGTAGGATGGGAGGCAGATCTTTTAGCTATCAGGCTCCTCTCCTGTGGAACCAGCTCCCAGCTTTAGTCCGTGAGGCAGACACCTTGTCTACTTTTAAGACTAGGTCCAAAACATTTCTATTTGATAGGGCTTATGGTTAAATTCTGATGTTAGCCCAGGTTTAGACGAGTGTCTGGCCTGCCAAGGCACTGCCTTGGCAGGCCAGACACCTTGCTTACAAGGACACTGTCCTGTGGGACAAATAGAGCTGCTGCTTTCTAAAGTTTTACTAGAAATAATAAAACAAACAAGCTGCTGTAAGGACGTCCTGCTTAGTGTTTGTGTGGTGACAATAGTTCAGCGGTGAGTATAAAAGACTGAGTCTCTCTGTTTTACTCAGGCTGAACCACAACAACTATTCTCAGGTGCGATCCCACTACTACCTGCTCCGTCTCTGACCTGGGCCGGTGCACCCCTCCTTGGTGGACCTGGTGGTCCTGGGCTCCCCCAGGAGCACCATATCTTTACCAAACTTAGTGCAGACACCTGATCAGCATAGTCCACAGCAGCCCAGACCTCCTGAGCTCAAATGATCCTCCAGCCTCAGCCTCCTAGTAGCTTGGATTACAAGTGCACACCACCACACCTGGGGCCTCATTTATCAACCGTACTTACGTACAGATCTGTGCGTATTTCGTGCGTGGGAACGATTTTACGCATTGTGTGGTATTTACCAATTTGTACGTGTGCGTGAAAACGTTCCTAAATATAAGAACAGCTCTGACCGTGCGTAGGAACAGCATCTAGTGGCAGAACAAGGAACCGCAATTCTGACGGTCTCAGTGATCCACGCGTGTTCCTCATCCACTAATTATTTTACCCAATAAATAATTATTTTGGTGGATTATTATTATTGGAGCTAAAACACCCGTGACCCACGGGAATCTGACATTGTAGAATGGCTGATTTCGTGTTATTTTGTAATCACAATGTTTACTCTTCCCATGTTTATGATGTTTTAAATCATTTTGAATTTATTTATCTATTATGTTTTAATTTAATTTAATTATTTTGACCTTGGGAAGCGCCCCGTGGTTTTTCTTGAGATTCGCTACATAAAAGATCGCTTCTTCTTATTCTTATTTATTATTGGAGGATTTAGCAGAGCAGAGTGCACTCCAGATGGAACAGCTCTTCCGTGAGCGCAGCACTGATCCGATTCCAGTCCAGATTCTATTTTACAAATAAAACAACCTCCAGAACCTCCTCTGCTCCCTGATCATACACGCGTTGTCAAGTGTCCAGTGCTTCGATGTCGCTGTCAATAAAGTTTTTCTTTTTTGTCCGGGAAGAACCCAGGGAATCCCCTCCCGATCTGAGGACGTAGTGTGACCAAATATGGTTAATTGAGGGCGTTTCTGTATGTAAATGACGTTAAATGGGCACGAGCTCCTGCAAGCGCACAGGTGGGATTTATCATCAGACGATTGCGGAGGAACATGCGTACGAGAGGCCACCGCATGTTTCATAAATCAGGACATTGACTGTTCGTACACACATTCTAAATTTCATCCGTAGGAGGGAATATAGGAACGTTTCTACGAACGTTTGATAAATGAGGCCCCTGGTGTGGACCTCAGAAGCAGGCAGGAGATTTAACTGTTAGATGACGTCACCAAGCATCACAGGAGAGACTGATGTTTCATCAGGTAACATTTAAATCACCTGTGTGGCTTCAGAGGAGGAAAATTCAGCTGAGCTCTTATGACAACATAAAAAAACAAAACTATCATCTCACCATGATGATGTGAAGATTCATGGATTATTCTTTATATTCTATTATTTATAAATATATAATAAATAAAAGTGCCTGTGGGACATTTGAAACACCTATCTCTGGCTTTAACTGAGATAGAAAGATAGATATTACAGACTCAAGGTCCAGTTTACATTAAAACAGTAACAAATTCAGTATAAAAATAAACCATGTAAAACATATAATGATAAAACATACATGTGTGTTAACAGACAGCTGTAGCAGTGTTTCTAAAGCTCAGACTGATAGAGAATGGCACTAAGGTTAATGTTGGACAAGAATCAATACATTTTTATGTATTTAATATGCTGATTAATTTATGTATACAATTTCTCAAGACAGCTTGAAGGGCGTTAACTTGTAAATATTTTACAGGAGGAAAAATATCGAGATATATATCGTATATCGGAATTCATCTAAAAGATATCGAGATAAGTTATGGTCCATATCACCCAGCCCTATGGTGAATCCAATCTTTTTTAAAAATGTATGCTTATACTCAAATCTAAAGCAACGTTGATGTTAAATCGTAGCATATATAAAACACATTTAAAATGGTTTTATTTGATGTAACAGCAGAAACATCAGGCCTACTCAGCCTCTGGGCACAGAGGTTGGTGAGTCAGCCATCAAACGCTGCAGTACACAAATGTAGGCCGTTCACAGGAAACAGGCTGACTAACCACAGACAAGAGTAACCTTAAAAATTTCATTAAAGTGACAAACTCTCATCGCCATTGTTATTAATTGCACTTTTTTCTGCAGCATCAGCATGTTTGCTGTGAATGGGGCCATCTCGAGTGTCGCACTGGGCTGGACATTGTTGACTTTGTGCAAATTTAATCCTGAAAAGTAAAAATTGACAAAAATCAGTTATTAAATTTGCCATTCAGTTGACTACAGTTCCAGTGTCCAGCCAGATCTTAACGTCAGGAGCCGCATGACTGCACCGAGGTCTCCAGAGTCCTCCCCGAGGCCGCTGCTCCATCTGCTTCACCCGATCCTGGGTTCAGTGCAACAGTAGACGAGGAGGATCCTTCTGACCTTTGCTCCCTTTTCTTCTGAGCTACAAGGGAAACACATGTTATATTGAACAGTTCCTGCAGTTGCCACCATGCAACTAAAAAATTAAATAAATTTTAAAGAAATATTTATCATTGTCTTACTTTTTAGACTACATGGTGTTTGACTGGGCTCTTCTTGTCGCTCCCCATCAGTGACAGACGCCCGGATCTTCCTAACCACGTAGCTGCAAGCTAAATAGAAATTCACTGATTATTTTGTGACTATTTTAAGCAAGTTTGAAGGAAAGTTCATTACATTTTTACCTATCTTTGTCATTTTTAGATTTGGCTTTGTTCTCCAAGCAAAAGGGGGGGAAAAACAAACTGAAATTCAGCATTTACTTTTCAAAAAATATTTTTCCACAGCCTCTATGCTGAATTTTAGATTTTATTATCAATAAATTGCCACTTTCCAGGAGTTTAAGCCCCAAATTGCAATGTTACTTTGAATTTACAGCATCTTCATAATGAGGAAATTTCTTAAATTTTAACAAATCAGGCTTAAACTTGAGTAATCCACACTAAAGCAGGAACTAAAGGTTTTATTTTGAAAGTTTTCTGAAACCACTTCCTGTTTATCATGAATGCTCGACAATTCCACATTAACGATTTTATTTAAACCCGTTTCATTTGCCTAATTAACTCATGTATTGTGTCTTTTGTACCAAACCAATAATTAAAAGAAACATTTAATTTTTATTTGTTTTTGGTAGCAATAAAAACGCGAATCTGTTTATCTCGTCTGAAGGGTGTGATCATGTATCTTTTATTATAAAGTCTCACCTTTTATGATGAGTCACACCATGGTTTGTTGGGTTTGCGGTGTCCTTTCTATTATCCTTTCAGCAGACCTTCTCTCCTCCTTTCACCAGTTTTCTACCTGTTTTCTGTTTCAGTCTTATATATACAGTCTTTGGGTTCAGTCTATTTAAATACTCAGGAAGCGGAAAGAGAAACAACCAATTACATGCAGCAAATGAAACTGGGGCGGGCCTTATCTTATCTACCCGTATTCTGATTGGCTGAGAGGTTGCACAACATGTGATACAACTCTGAGCCGCACAAGAACATCATTGACACGCAATCTGATCGTGGGTGTACTCTGTAAGGATGGCTGAGTCATCCTTACAGAGTACAAATCTGTGATTTGTTTACCACGATTTAACCATTATTAATTTTTATTTTTACATCTTCCTCTGTGATTCTGGAATCACGTGTGCATTTTAAGGGTGTTTTTCTGTGAATAAATCTATTGATGCAGTTTTAGTTGTTTTTGGAGTTTCATCCTACCCTACATTCCCTTATAATTACATATCTGAGTACATAATTCACTCAACTCAACATAAAAATTGTGTTATCTAGTATGAGTAAACATCAGGGCGGTCAGTGTAATAGTTTATTTTAAAGCCATTTACAGAGCTGTCCTTATCCAGTGTTACCACCACATCATGTATAATCAAGTTTTTCTGTGATCCAACAAATATTTATTTTATTTAGAAGCACAAACATACCCGGACACAATATTTTCACAATAAAAGCACAGCAGTTCTTTAAACATTTGCATTTTCAATATATACAGATAGATTTAATTTAATTTAAACATCAACATTTCAACACAACAATGAAACCAAACAAATATCACTCTTTCATAACATCAGGACATGTTTTATGTTCACAAGGGAAACATACAGATGTCATCACTAAATGAAACAAAGTTAGTGAGGAGGAATGGTGTGAAGCTAAGGAGAGGAAGTGTGTTCTAAACTCGGGGAGGCAATATTGCTGTGGATAAGTTTCAGGACCACTACTCTCATGGTAAAATAATTTTGTTCATAATGTCAGCACTTTAAGCAGGAAGGTGACAGTTTTCATCATGCTCTTCCTCCCATCAAACCATCATCAAGACCTCACACAAAACACAAACATTCACAAAGGAGCTTTAAAGAGACAGCAGGAGTGTTGATGGTCAGGACTTAGTCCATCCTGATCTTCTGATTGGTCATCCTGTAGATGATGCTGTCATATCCAGGGTCCATGTTCCACAGGTTGTAAGCAATGGCGATGACAGCGAGGGCCAGAACAATCATCAACCACAGCACGATGTTGAAGATCACGGCATACTGAAAGTTGTACTTGTAGGCCAGGTTGTAGGGGCTGCCTGGGTTGCTCTGAAAACATTTACAACAGTCACCCATACGAGTCCAAAACTAAATAACACTTAGCCCAACATGTTCACACAACCACATCTAATTGACCCATACTTTAGCGTAGATGCATAGATTGATACGGACACAATGACGCAGATAATAAAGAAATAAAACACTTTAAAAGCAAATCTTCTCAGACTTACAATCTGCTTAGATTCCAGAATTGAACGTGACTTCCTGATCAAAGGAGCCTCGAAGGTCTTTACAGTGACAACCTCTACCACGGCACCGTTGCCATAGAGACGATACATATCCTCCCCAAACTGTAAAAAAACCAATGTGGTTCAAATCAGGTTAAAGTAAAGTTAGGCAGCATCACCACCAGAGTCCTTACCTTCTGAAGGACAGAGGCGAGGATGGCTGTGGCATCGCGGTACTGAGGAGAATCTGTGCCATAAAGCCGACTCAACTCCTCCAAACCAGAAAGCTCCAAAGAGTATAGGTCAGGGGAGATGTCCTTAGCCAAATGTTTGTGTCTCTGTAGCTACAGAAGAGGGGGTCTGAGTCAATCCTGATCAACAATGGCCTTTATCAAGACAAAAATAAAAGTTTCAGCCATGAATGATGACTTACCAGAGCGGTGATATCATGCAGTACTTGAACCTCAGACAGGAAGAGCAGATCAGCCTGAAAACAAAAGTGTTAAAGTCCCAAGTCATCATTACACACTGGTGAAATTACATCTCCGCATTTGACCCATCCCCATGGTGGGGAGCAGTGAGCTGCAGCTTTGGCCACGCTCGGGAACTATTTGGTAGTTTAAAAAGCACAAAAATACACAAAACTAAATTCTTCAGTTAGAGTTGGTGTCACGGTCGTCATCAACTCACTTCTGAATTCCTGCTGAGAGAATTGAGTGGAAGAGAAGTCAGCACAGAGCCGTCCTGAGACAGCCGAGCACGGATCTGCTGCAGGGTGACCGGCAGGTCTTCAAACACGGCATTGGCCTTGCCGAGCATGTAAAGTCGCTGAAAGAGAAAACAAAAGCTTAGGAACATGAGAAACACTTGTCTTTACAGTGATGCTCCAGATATTTGTAGTTTCCTGTAATATTTACCTCCTCACTGGGGGCCAGCTGCAGCACAACAGGGGTGTACTCAGCAAATAAAGAGTGAACAGTCTCTGCAACGCTGTCCAGGGTGATAGGCACCGGCTGAAAGGGAGAAGATAACTCTGTAAACTACTTCTTATTAAGCTAGAATTTCACATTTCTGGTGTACAAAATGATCGGACTTACGTTTTCCAGGGGGTACGAGGCAACACTCTGAGGAAAGGACAAGCTATCGACTCCTCTCACTACCACGAGCACATTAGCCCGAGGTCGCTGGAATAGAGGACCAGCCTGGAGGCCGGGCCAAGTCAAATCCTGTGTGAATAAAAAACCATGAGCCTTAAATCACACTGTACAAAAATTACACACACGTGAGATGTTAAATAACAAGGCACCTCTTGAATAGAGAAGCCCATGGTAAGAGCCACCAGGTCAGGGATCTTCTCCCCAGATACCGGCCAGTCCCCTTTCTGGAAAGACACAAACTCTGGCGCCTGCAACACCATCAAGCTGTCTCCAAGGACACCTATGAGACAAAAGAAAAATATAACAAAAGCACCAGATGTTTAGCATTTAGCCAGTCTAAATAGTTGGTCATAAAATAAGGAAAAGTTAAACTGTCACAGACTCCTTATACAACAGCAGCCTCACAAGATCAACACCTGAACCATAAACTTTTATTTGCTGCAGAATTAGATCACACATATCCATGACAAGTATCTTAAATGAGGTCGATCAGATTTTAAAAAGAGTCAAGATTTTGTGCTTTCCGCAAAAGTGAATGGCTACGACCTCAAATAAAATATTTTTAGTATGTTTTCCGAGTATTGTGACCTTAAATAGGTTGCAACGAGCGTTCTAGTAATGTGTGATAAAAATAGAGCTTAGACATGACCAGCCCCTATGGAAGAATCAACTCGTGACTGGAGACAACAGGGGATGCTAGTCAAAAGAGGAACTAACTAGTCACATGACAACGCTGCTGAACATTTAGCAATCTACCAGGAAAAGACAGATTTTAGGTTGATTTGGGTGACTTTAAATGTCACTCCACTATTTGTGAGAAGAAATACAAATACCCATTCACTGTTGGCTCTAAAGGTAGCTGCAAGCTAATCTCTAGAAGTTAGCACTATTATTGTAACTAAAGCGAATATTTTACTCAGCGACCAGGCATTACGACCTGCTTTGTTAATTTTTATTTTTAAAATAATCATAGTTATATCTACGCAACACTAAAACGCAGAGACAGGCAGAAATGACAGAGTAAATGAATGCTAACAATGCTAACTGGACTGTATTTTGTCATTGACAGACTCAACACATAAAGGAAGCGACGATATCAGGGTTAATTATGATTAATAGAGTACGAAAAAGTTAACAAGAGTTTTAATTGTTGTATAATTCCTACCAGTGAGGACGCAAAGGACTAATACGACGTTAAATGTAGCCTCCATCCTTCGGCAGTTCTTCAGCGACATCTTTCTCCTTGTATGTAGGTCAGCTGACTTTATGTGTAGCAAGGCATTATGGGAGTTTGTGACTGAGTAGCTTAGCGTACTGCTACATAGTTGACAAACCGGTTCGTTTAAAAGCTAAAAAAGATCACATTTCTGACTATATTTAATGAAAATAATTGTGTTAGGTTGTAGACATTTAAGAATAAATCAACTGAGGTGCTTCGTTCTTTATTTATTCATGTTTTTCCTTGAAGGTGCAGTGGCTTCGGATATTTGTAATGTCACTAGATCACCACAAGAGGGCGGCAGTTATCCGACCGGAGCAGAAACCAAAGATCAAATAGTGTCAAGATAGTTCACTGCTTTTTGCCTTTGTCGTTGTGAGCTCCACAGCCAGGTGCGATACCTTTTGCGGTCACTGGAGGAAGCCGCTAAGTCAGAGGGACCTGGGGGAGAATTTCAGCCTGAACGCCTCCCCGGTGCTGTGCACAGAGGGGGTGGAGGGTGTGATCTTATATATACAGTCTTTGGTGCGATCGATGTGATCGGAAACATGGAAAAGGTGACGGAGTGCTCGGTTTTCATTCTGAGCAGCTGTAGCTACAGCATGGGGATAATGTGAATTGTAAAGAGTCTGAAATAAAATGAACAGAAAATCTGATTTATTTCATTTTATTTTGTGCTCACAGCTAAGAAATTCTCTAAATCTGGATGAAAAATGACGAGTCAATGTATCAGTGTGAGAATTATGTTAGATAAACCAGAAAATCACACCATGTAGATGTCAGATCTACCACAACATCACGTTTTAGGAGTATCTGTAGGTATTTATTTTCTCTGCTACAATAAAGCTTCGTATGTCTAGAGTCCTCTTCGTCTCAGGCCAGTTTCAGTACGCCCTGCACCATCGATCCGATTCCATCGAAGATGTCGTGGATCGGAGCGTCGCACATGAAGGCGCAGGTGGTGACCAGCTTGTTCTTCTCATCCACGTGGCTCTCAGAGACACTCTTGCTCACGTGTTTGCAGCCCAGCTGGTTGATGGCTGCGGCGGTGTCGGCAGTATCTGGATACCTGAGATACAAGAACAAAGTTTTATTTTAGATCTTTCCTAGAAGATCCTTCAAACACGCTTAAACTGGTTTGACTCACTTGCTGTTGTTCTCGATGCCGACAGTGACCTCACAACCGGGGAACACCTTGGCAGCCAGGACAGGTGAGATGCAGCAGAGTCCGATGGGTTTGCCTTTGCTGTGGAATGCCTGCAGAGCCGCTCTCACCTGGTCATTTACCGTACAGTCTTTCCCCTGCACCGCCCACGTGCAGAGGTTCTTAGCTGCCCCAAAACCGCCTGGAAATGGCAAAAACACAAGAGGGAACAACTGGAGCACCTGGATCTGTTTCTATAAGAAAATAAAAAGCAGGAGCCAAGTTTAGGACGGTGACATCATGATCAAACCTGGGAATATGACAGCATCATGGTTTTCAGCACTAAGTTCAGTCAGATCCTTGATATTTCCACGGGCCAGCCGCGCGCTCTCCACCAGCACGTTTCTCTCCTCCAGAGATGGTTCCCCCTTCAGGTGATTCACCACGTGCATCTGGTCGATGTTGGGAGCAAACATTTGCACCTGGAAATTTAAAAAGAGGAAAAAACACAGGGGAAATCTTAGTCAGTTGAAAAAAACTTAAGTAAAAGAAAAAACTTTCAAATGCTGATTTTTTTAAAAATAGAATAGAAGAGAATAGAATAGACTTTATTGATCCCACAGTGGGGAAATTCACTTGTCACAGCAGCACCATCACTCAATGGGTAATTACAAGAAAGATAAAAACAAGGATACATGTATATACACATAGGCAGTAATCTAGTATTGTAATCTTAGATCACTAAAAAAACCACAAATAAAAGATGAAAACGTGTTGATTGGCAAGTATATAAAATGCAAGATATTTTTTATCTTATATTTAAATATAAAAAAGCTGCAGTAGCAAAAAGTGTAAAACTACTCCACTGTAGCAAAAATGTATTATGAAGGAGAAATCTAAAACAAAGACCGTGATGATTCATAATATTCAAATAGGTAAGGCAGAAACTTTGTCACAACTTTTAAAAACTATTCTGAGAAAAAAAATCAAAAATCAAATCAGGTTACAAATATACCTATAACAAGAAAATTATTGGTGTAATAAATGTAGAAAAATTAACTCATGTAAAATACAGTAGCACCACCTAAGCCTACATGTTAGACATATAAACAGCGTTATAAACGCCCTTTTGCTTTTAATAGATACATCCGAGCGTTTCTGTGCCAAAAATACTTTCATTTAGTCACTAAAAGAATCTTAAAATAAAAAGTTACACATCTCCTAGCCTGAAAGTTAGTCAGGATTAGGTTATCTCACACCTAAACTCACAGACTATTTTTACATCAAGCAGGAAACAAGCTCTGCAGCAGACTTACACTAGCACCTCCTCTGCTCAGGTGGACCAACACAGCGGAGGCTTCGTGGATTTCACTCCCGTCATAAACTCCGCAGCCTGCCAGCACTACCGCCACTCGTTTAGCCATCTCTGAGGAGGAATACCTTTTATTTAGGCTCTGAACTGCTCTGAGAGCAATGCCGCGACCACTGAGGTGCAGGAGAGAAAGCATGGCGGACTGACAGACGCCCCCTTTTGACGTTTTGTTCTTCTACTGCTAAAACGTGTAGTGTACAGAAGTGCAGTGGGCATTATTAGCGCCCCCTTGTGGTAAAGCTGGATACTGCTGCTTGTCCACTAACCTGCACACGCTGAATATACACAAAGTGACACTGGCTTTTTTTTTTAAAGCATTGCCATTTCATCTTGTCGTGTTGGAGCTCAAATTTGATTATTTTGATTATTTTATTTACTTTTTTTCTTGTGAAGCGCCTTAATCTTTTTCTTGAGAGGCCAAAAACATGACTAGCAGTGTTGGGAGTAACGAGTTACAAAAGTAATTAATTACTGTAATGCATTGCTTTTTGCTGTAAGGTGGTAAAGGCATTACAGAAAGAAATCAGTAATATTTTACTCGGTACAATGTCAGTAACGGCGCATTACACAATTTTAACCAGGAATCAATTAGTGAGTTTTCTTCAGGGTTCTAATTACGTGGGAGCCTGAATAAAGGTCCAGTTTCGATATGACATTATTTATATGGACTCCAGCGCACCAGGACTTCTTTTGAGAGCAGAGAGGACAGAGACCGCTGATCGGATGCGCTCCAGCTGCGCGCACCGCGACCGCAGTAACATTCTCAAAGTCACGACNTCTACTGAACAGAAAACTAGAACAATTAAGTGTGGTTTATTGAACATTAGATCTATCTCTTCAAAGACTTTATTAGTTAATGATTTGATTTGTGATAATCAGATTTCTCTGTTTTGTCTCACAGAATCCTGGCTGCAGCAAGAGGACTATGTTAGTTTAAATGAGTCCACTCCTTCTAATTATTTAAATCATCATATTGCTCGTAGTACAGGGCGAGGAGGAGGAGTAGCAACCATCTTTCATTCAGATTTATTAATCAGTCCCCTACCAATTAATAGCTACAGTTCTTTTGAACATCTAATTCTTAGTTTGCCTAATCCGGATTGCAAAGCTCTAAAACCACTTTTGTTTGTAGTCTTGTATCGTCCACCAGGCCCCTACTCTCAATTTTTGGATCAGATCTCAGATTTCTTGTCTGATTTGGTGTTAAATACTGATAAGGTCATTGTGGCGGGGGATTTTAACATTCATGTTGACATTGAAAGTGATCCTCTCAACGTAGCCTTTAGTAATATCTTAGACTCAATTGGTTTTACTCAAACAATCCATAGCTCCACCCACTCCTGTCATCATACATTAGACCTTGTGCTGACATATGGTATAGAGTGTGAGGAGATAACAGTATTTCCACACAATCCTGTCTTGTCGGACCATTTTATGATAACTTTTGAGTTTATTGTAACCGAGTTCTCCAGACATGAAAGTAAATTCCACTATAGTCGATCTTTATCTGATAACGCTGTAGCAAACTTTAAAGCAGCTGTTCCATCTTTACTGTCTTCAGAATCTCAGAGGAACTTAGCAGAGGGCAACTATTTCATTTCTAGCCCTTCACAAATTGACGGTCTAGTTCATAGTGTTACTTCCTCTTTACGTGTGGCATTAGACAATGTTGCCCCTTTAAAAAAGAAGGTCATTAAGCACAGGAAGTTGGCTCCCTGGTTTAATTCTGAACTGCGTACTTTAAAACAAAACTCTAGAAAATTGGAGAGAACATGGCACTCTACACACCGGGAAGAGTTCTACTTATCCTGGAAAAATAGTCTAGTGCTTTATAAAAATAAGCTTCGACAAGCTAGAACTGCATATTATTCGTCACTAATTGAGGAGAATAAGAATAATCCTAAATTTCTTTTCAGTACAGTTGCTAAACTTACACAGAATCATAGCTCTGAGCCAGCTATTCCCTTAGCCTTCAGCAGCAACGACTTTATGGAATTCTTCACTAATAAAATAGNTTCTCTGGCACTTTCTCTTTTGAATCACGCCTGACCATAGCCGCGGGAACATATTTTCAGCAGGGGGTGCTGAAAAAAAAAAAGCTCAGCTGCGCTCAACTCGTTATGTCCAGGTGAATCATAGCCTATATGCATTGATACGAGTCTCATTATTAGAAAGAAGACAGCCTCCAACAGTCTTCAGCACTGCTCGAAAACCTACGACTCCCGTCTGCAGTTGACCAATGAAAACACACCTTTGAGACGCCGCAGCAGCAAGACTCCGCCTCTCTGAGTTTCTGTTTCAAATCTTATATAGGCTATACAGTCTTTGGTTTCAACTTACGGTATGTTTAAAATGCGGATTATAAACTACACACCAGTTTTTATTTTTGTTAATAGCCCAAATAAAACCGGAGTTATACTAAAATAATTAAACTAAGAATGGGTTCAGTAGCGTTTTGTTGCTGAGGGACAGAGGATGCTGCTGCGTGATCTGACAGCAGGTGTCAAAAGGTGCGCTGAGGCGCTGTCACTGAGACAGACGGCAAAACTTTAGATGTTGGAGCGATCTGTGGCAGATAGATAGTTACTTCTCTGTAGTTTAGTGTTTTTTATGGATAAAGGAGGATGAGAAGGATGGATGTCCAGCAGACAGATCAGCTGTTTAGCTGGAAGACGGGAAAAGGAGACGCGCAACTGGAGTCTGAGGCCAATGCGCATCAATTCTTCCTCTTTGAGGAAGATGAGCTAGGTCATGCGCTGACACTAAAAAGTGTTTACTGTGGCGCCTTTTTCTCTTTTTAGCGTTGTATTGCTTATCTGTAACGTATGCTTTTTTGGGGGTGCGCTCGTGACATAGCATGTCCTCTTGGAGCGAGACGTCGTGCAGTCTGGCTCACTGAAAGGTTGCGCCGTTCAGTGTGGCACTTTCTGGAGTTCTCACAGTGTGACATGAACAGTGTGGTCCCGTGGCTGGAGGACTATAAAGATATGCAACAAGCGTTTTATTCGTGGACGGAAATGATGGTAAACGTGGGTTTAGAGGTGGTGAGTGCACGAAGAGGTGGAGGAGAATGAGGGACAAGTTTGTTCGTGTTAAAAAGTCTCTGAAATACAATAAAAAGCACAAAATAAACTGCAAATAAACTGTCAATGCACTATCTTGGACTGGATACATGACAACATACCCCAGAACTTACTGTTGCTGCATCTCCTTTTGTTTTCTCGAGGCTTCCCAAAAAAGTCTAAAATCCGCTTTTTTGCCACAGTGGTAAATAAATATTTGAGGTCACCAGCAGGGGGTGCTGCAGCCCCTCCAGCACCCCTACTTCCCGCGGTACTGCGCCTGACCCGGTCTGCTTCTGCCTCAGCGGAGCTATCTGTGTCCAGGTTACATCACCACACCTGCGGCGTGCAGCGCACATTTCGCTATTTTTGCGGTGGATCCCATAACTGCTTAATTCAAAAGTAGGCTAGCTCATTATGTGAAAAAGTAGGAAATCCAGGAAGCAGTTTTTCTGGAGGATTCAGAGGATACAGGAAGATAATAAAAGAGAGGACAGGAAAATAGTCAAATAAAAAACAAGAAAACTAAATAAAGTTCTTCAAAAGGAAAAACTATGTAGACTTTTACCCACTACAAATGTTTAACAATATAAAACAATACTTTATAAGCATGTAATATTTAATTGATAAAATTCAGATCACTTTCAAAACTCAGGTCCGCACTCAGGGCCGTATCCAGGCATTTGGGGACCAAGGCAAAATACAGGGTGGTGGAGCCACCCCCTTCCCCCCACACACATTACTTTAAGTTTGAGGAAAAATAAGGATATGAAGAACATTGTAGTCAAATACACTTTGTGTGCGCCACCTAAAGAACTGTTATTATATCTGACTGCTTTAACCACAACCCCTAGCCCAGTTAGATACCACATCACCTTCCACTGGATGTATGATGAGCTACTTGAGCGTCATGAGTAACTTAAAGTAATGCAAAACTAGTGTAATGCCTTACATTTTAAAATGAGTAATATTATAATGTAACGAATTACTTTAAAATGTGAGTAACAAGTAATAAATAATGCATTACAGTTTTGAAGTAACTTGCCCAACACTGATGACTAGTACTCAGTTCCAACTAGTTTTACTAAAGCATAGCTCTGCGGCAAAATAGTATTTTTTATTTTTAATTACAGCAACGTGTTCAAATAAATAATAAACAATAAAGTGACATGAAACTTGAAATTTAAATAATAAATACACACATGGTTTGTCATATGTTATCCATACAGTATGTTCCTATATTAGTAATGAGCCAATTTGCACCTGCAGCTGAAAGACCGATTAGAAAGAGTCTTTTGAACGCACGTGTGTGCGAGCGTGCGTGCGTGAGCACGTTAATTCTTTAATAGTCATAGAAACAGAATTTTTGGGAACATTCGCCCATTCGGAGGAGACTGAGAGAAGACACCCCCAAGAGCGGATATTGTTAAAGAAGTTTGCAGCCATCCATCAACAGCCAACCGGGACAGGAGACTTCAATTATTTGTTTGTTTGTTTTTTAAACAGGAAACCGGTCCAGCTTGAAGCCCAGATCCAAACAGTTCAAGTAAGGAGAGGCTATAACTAACTAACTTACGGTATTAGTTTAAGTGTCTTAAAAACAAACCACTCAGACATAAATGCAATGTTGAACGTGTGTTTGTAGCATCGACATTAATATTTAGGTTTGTAGAGACCGAAGTTCTGCTTTTAAATCACATTTCTTGGTGTTTTATAGAGGGCAAATGTGTTTTGTAGCGGATAAGTATGGCTCGGGTTTCTCCAGGGTTTCCATGGAGATTAGACGACGTTTTTGCGGGTGTGTGCGTAAAAGATACCCGTTGCTTTGGTTACAGGAAATCGATATTGTTCAATTTTATATCAAACCTGCTAAAATAGTTATAAAAACAATAATAACAAATGGCAAATTGTCAATTTTAAAAATGCTTCTACCAAAAACATGGGCCGTTTCTCAATACTCAAGGACGCTAGTACGTTCTTGTGTACTTGACAAGTTCTTGGCTAGGACACCAGAAAGTCCAGTCTGCCGAGTACGGGAGGACAAGGACGGCATTTGGAACAAGTGTATTCCTTTGCCTCACGGCAACAGCGCTGCTTGATGCTACGATAAAAAAAACGACCTGACAAAAAAATAAAAGTCTAGTCTGTTCCCTAAATGACAAAATAACAGTGAAAACATATTATTTGTATTATATTTGGTCCACTTTTGATCAAAACGGATAAAGTACCAGCATTTCCCGCTGTTAAATGAAGAAAAAATGTTTCTTTTTAATCAAAACAAAGCAATGATGCTTTTATTTTGATAGTGGGTTAGCTAATTAGCATTTTGAGGGATCGTGAAAAGTCTGAAAGAAAAAAAAAAATACACAGCAAACTTTACAGGTTATACACAAATATTTACAATAACAGACAACTTTATATTTATTTATGTGTATTTCTGATATAAAACACAACAGTTATAAGCTTTCTCCTCTGCCGTTCGCAGTATAACCCATAGACATTGATAGACCCTTTGTGACCGCTATTGCCTATGGGCGCTCACCAGCGGTGGCGCCGCCATCTTGGATCGGTCGCGCCCCCCCTCCCTTTGCAGAGACATTGAAGTGTCAGCATGTTAAATCAACCATAACTCCTTGAATACTGAACCGATTTTGATGCGGTTTTTTCTCTGTAAACTTCACACATCTAGCTCTGATACAGGACACATGTTTGAGCATTTTTAATCATAATGGGTTTGCTGTGGGTAAATATGGGATTCTTGTCCACTGCCTAGTGACAAAACCTATAGAAAAAAGGATCAAACACATAAAAATCAGTCAAAAAATGAGAATCAAAATAATTCAAAATTGACTACCAGGTGTGAGATCTATGGTAGATATTTATAAATAAACACACTTAATATATGATAGAGAAGCAGAAAGTACTACTCAACCATTTTAATATATACAATATAATTCTTATAAAAATTTAAATAAATGAGTGTTTCATATACATATAGTACCAATATAACTCAAAGAGAGGGTGAGAGAGACAACAATTAAAACAAAGTCTGAATGACAAGAGCTCGACAAACCATCTGTCAGAACTGACTAGGGATGCAACGGTACATGGTAAAATTCCGGACCGTTCGGTCCTCCCTGCACGGGACAATCTACCCTTGTGTACCGCGGGACTTTGGTTTTGCCATTATTTTGGCGCTGGTCCTTTTATTTTTTTTATTTTTTTTTTATTTTTTTTTTTTATTTTTTTTATCCTTTATTTCATTTATTATAAAGAAAAGTATTTTACAACACAGTAATTTCACTTGCCGTACTTAAATGAAAAGGAGCAGACAGAAGAAAATCTTATATGAAGTCTGCCCCACTTACACAAATAAATAAATCATAACAATAAACTAAACATTAACACATAAATATAACTAAGAGTCAATAGCATGGCCAACTTTAACAAGTAATTACTTCATCTATTTTGTGTATCATTAAAACAAAAACATAACATCATCAAAATCCATTACAAAAACCAGGAGAGATAAAAGGAAAGAAAAGAAAAAAACATTAAATATTAATCTATATACTTTCTTATCATATTGCTTTTAACTGTCTTTGTAAACATTATTATTGATTTAGCTTCTTTTATTTCAGATTCCAGTTTATTCCATAAACCGATTCCATACACAGAAACACATCTCTCTAAAACCTTGGTCCTAAACCTTGGTTTTATAAACATCTCACAACCTTTTAAGTTATAACAACTCTGTCTCTTTTCAAATTTCTTTTGGATATTTCTTGGTAGTATTTTCTTATGAGCTTTAAAAACAAATTTCAAGAAACCTCAACACTTTCAACTTATCAAATAATGGACCAGTTGGAGTTCTATAGCTACTTTGCGTAATGATCCTTATTGCTCTTTTTTGTAAAATCAAAACAGGGTTCGTGAATGTTTTGTATGTAGTGCCCCAGATTTCAATGCAGTAAGTCATATAAGGAACAATAAGTGAATTATATAATAAGTATAATGCCTTTTTATTAAGAAAATCCTTTACTTTATGCAGTATAGCAATTGCTTTTGCTATTTTTGTTTTTACACCATTTATATGTGGCTTCCATGTAATATTTTCATCAATAATAACTCCTAAAAACTTAATTTCCCTCACCCTTTCAAGCTCAACTTTTTCTATAGACAGTGACATATCAATATCTACTCCTCTAGGACCAAACAACATAAAATGAGTTTTCTCCAGATTAAGGGACAATTTATTTACATTGAACCACTGTTTCAGTTTTATTAATTCTATTTGAAACACTTCCCTTATATGTTCTATATTGTCACTTGCATACAAAAATGTTGTATCATCTGCAAATAAAATACAATTTAACAATTGGGATACCTTTGTGATGTCATTAATGTAAAGATTAAAAAGTTTGGGACCTAATACGGACCCCTGAGGAACTCCACAAGAGATGTTGCATATATCTGAGTTCACATTATTTATCTGAACATATTGTTGCCTGTTCCTCAAGTAACTTGTGACCCACTGAAGTGCTGCTCCTCTGATACCGTACTTACTTAGTTTTTCACAAAGAATGTTGTGATCTATAGTGTCAAAAGCTTTCTTGAGGTCAATAAAAATACTAACTGCATAATTTTTCCTGTCTTTTTCTGTGGAGATGAATTCTATTAATTCCATTAATGCCATTTCATGCTTTACACGACACCAGGGTGCGTTTGTCTGTCCAGGCAGATGCATTTCATTCCGTGTGCCTGCACTAGTCTCTTCTGAAGCTGCTCACAGCAGACCCCCTCCCTACCTGCGAGTAAATATCCAGTCACAGGTTTGACTCGCCCCACTGAGCTGAAAGTTTGAGCAAAACATGCACTACAGAGAGAAACTTAGCCATGGCCAGTGGCGGTTCTACATGTAATTACTCCCCGGGCGAGACATCCCTTGAGCGCCCCCCCCTAAACTAAATGATGAAGCTGTGATGTCAGACTCTTCTTATAAAAGCCTAAATAATATGTATTAAATCAATGGGTGTTGTCTACGTCCCTCTTTCCCATTTGATATTTATAGTTAATTAATATTTTATAGAACAATATTCACCTATATTTCAGTAACATTTTAGGTGGTAATAATATCGCTCATCATCCTAGTCAAAATAACACATCTAAATATATCCACAGTTACACTATGACCAGTAGATCAGTAAAGTATTTCATTAACATGTTCAGTAGTGCTGGAAATGCTAATAACAGGATAGTTAGTGAGGACTGGGGACTTTTTTCTGCTTGTAGAGTTTATTCATTATTAGGCTATGTGAACATGAATCATGACCAACGTGTTTTTGTTGTTGTTCAGGAGGCAGGCTGCAGTGCGCATTTAACGAGTCCTCGCGGCGCGCTTGAATCATTAAAAAAGGATTCAAGGAATTTATTCCAACCATTCGTTTCAAACTTTCAGCCCTATTAGCTCTGTTAGCAATTAGTTGACCGAATTTAACCGTTAAAATCCCCAGTTAACCGGTTTTAAACAAATGGAAAACGTGCATCCTAGCATGAGAACGTACTACCTACCTTTATCTTTAGCCCGTTAGTCCTGAATTGGGCTGATGGTTTAGGCCTTTTCTGTCCATCTCGTTTGGCACTCGACTCAATAAACAGGTTTCCAAGCACCAACCAGGAGTCAAGACTAAGCCAGTTGACCTTGGTGGGTGACCACAAAATCCTTTTGTTTTTCCTCTCTTTTTTTGGCCATTTCACACAATTCAGAAAAACGTGAAGGAATTATAAGCCTGTATTTATGATATTATGAATTAAATGTGCGTTATATGGAAGAACATCAAGGTGTGATTGACTTTAGCCACCTTATACAGTTGATTCAGACCCCCCCCCCCATCCGTTTCATTTGGGAGAGACCCAGAGGTGAAATCCCCCGCGCCCCTCCCTATTCTCTTCTTCACACACACGGCACTCGCCTGAACCCTCTCAGTCAGCAGGAGCGCCTGCAGCTGCAGGGGGCGCCAACGTGCTGGTTCCAGTCCAGACACAGATATGACAGGTAACAGAAAACCATGTTGCGGCGCGCAGGTTTTTTTCTTCTTTTTTTTTTTTTACTCAGCGATTGTGCGCCCCCTAAAAAATGCCGCCCCGGGCAGCCGCCCCGTCTGCCCGTGCCTAAAACCGCTACTGGCCATGGCGACATGCGACGCGTCGTCTTCAAACAAACCTTCCGTGTGGGAACGTTTCTGGTTTGCAGTTGAATATAAAGACGAGGAGAGAAAAGGAACATAGCTAAAAACCCCTGGAAGAGGACTGCTTTGTAGAACTTTTATCTGGAGCTCCCCTTCTGCAGTTAGAGAGGTGAGTTTGGCCACGTAGTGCTGCCTTCTCTTCAGAACCACAGACATAACCAATGAGATCAAGTCTGACGGCCGTGGCATCCAGCATGACAGCTACACATTTGTGTTTAGTTTGGTTTTTCTGCCATCATCTTGTTCAGGGCAGCCTCATCATCCACCAATCACAGCCTCCTGTAAAGGAATAGAAATATATTTATTTAACATATTTGCATCAGTCATTTCCAAAAATTGAACTGGACAAAATTAAGACTTGCTTTGTATTGTGTGTGGAGTGGGAGGGGCAAAAATAGAGTCTCTCTGAAGTACTTGTTTTTATATGCTGAAGTGAACAAATTTTAACTTTTAACCTGTAGCGTGTGGACATTTTCACATTATGGGGACATTTGGCCGGGCATCACAATGACAAAATACCCTAAAACGTGGTTTTAGAGGTATGGTGTGAATATGCTTTTGGTTTAGGTTAGGGTTAGTGTTATGATGTTTAAATACTCACATCACATCACATCAGCTCAGCTTATACAAACACAGCATCAGATAATAGGTCATGAAGTGGGCCGGTCTGGGGTCTGAAACTCCAGGGCTGAAAATGTGTCCCACTCCGGCCCTGGAGGTGAATCAGGAGGAAGCCAGAAAACAGTTTATTCTTGTGGATGGAGAGGAGAAGCAGGAAGATCAGAGACAGACAGGACAGGAAAATATTCAAATAAAAAACAAGAAAACAAAGTTCTTGAAAATGAAAATGTTGGTAGATTTATCCTACTGCACCTTTTGACCTTCATAAAGCAATAATTCATAAGCGTGTAATATTTATATATTTGATACAATTCAGATCAACTTCGAAATTCAGTCCCACGTCCAGGGCCGTATGAAGGCATTTTGGGGGCCAAGGCAAACAGACCTCCCCACCCACCCATCACTGGGCTCCCCCAAAATCCTCTGTGTAATTCAAAGCCTGCCCAGGAGTATTAATTGTAATGTTTGCAAAAACACCTCGGTGTACATATGAATTGTTCTAGAGCTATTTTGTTGGCAGAATCTGATATTTTAGCTCTAAGCCAGGTGTTCTGACAGAACACTGGGGGAAAAATGGGTCCCAACGTGGTTTGTGTGGCGTTGCCATAGGGTAACGTCATCGGTAGGCACAGATCCCCTGTCCTCTTTTTTGGAAATGGAAATATGGTCACCCTAGTTTACTTCTTTAAGATTTCTTCTTTAAGATTTGTTAGAACCTTTCTTTAACCTAAAAACTGCATTTCTATTGATAATGAACTAAAACTCCTCAAAGGGTACAACAAGAAAAAAGTTCTGCACAGCAATTCACTTTAGCATGTTAGCTAAATATTTTCCAGTCAGAGGGGAGGGTCTGAGACATGAGCTATATCTGATACCAGGTAGATTTGTTTGATTTCTACAGCAGCATTCTTGTGTCAGCTGTAACTTAAGTCAGTGTTTTGGAATAAATGATTAATAGTCTCATTTAGCCTTCATTGTCAGGAGAACACCAGCAGTAAACATGTAGCTAACGTTAGCTAACTAGGAAGTGTTGCTGATGAACACAAATATAGTTCAATAAAGTTATATTTACAAAATACAAACAACAAAAATGCTCGAACTTACTTGTGAAAAGTTATCCCCAGAGCCATGGTCTCAATAGTCCGCTAATTAGAGCAAGAATAAACCGCACAGAGCTCAGGCATTCTGTTTGCTGCTGCTGTTATTGTTCGAGTCTGCCAGAAGCCCGACCGATCTAAGATGGCGGCTGCATTTCCTGCGCCCAAGCGGCCAATAGGGGGTCTATTAATTATAATGTCTATGGTATAATGGTTAGAGGCGCAATACATTATGGGAAATTTTGCTGTCCCAAGTCCGCAGAAGGATGCATCAGTGCATCCTCGATACAATGGGCGGAGCAAGAACATATCCGGGAACTTTGAGCAAACTTGCCATTATATGTACTTAGGATTGGAACAGTACTTGGACCATCGTTGATGATGTTTCATAAGGACCGGAGTACAGAAGTACAGACAAGTTTGCATATTGAGAAACAGCCATGTTTTCTGTTAGCATAGAAACGTTTGATGTGGAACATCATGACGTAGAACGTACAACTACACCACAAACGTAACAGAACCTACAGCTAGCCTTAGCTTTAGCTTGTTAGCATAATTGAAAATTAATTGTTTTCTTAACATAAAACAGACACGAACGTAATTTTAGCCAGGTGTCTGAGTTAATCTTTGACTTGTTATAATAATATTAATAATAATAATAATAATAACTCAGTTATTCATTTTTAAAGATTAACACGTGAATTGCAACTTGTATATATACCTTATGTAATTTTTTATTTCATTAAAGTGTCTGAGTTTTATTAAAAAAGCTGAAAAAATAAAATGTTATTGTTATCTTTATGACTGTTGAGCCTCAATAGCACAGAAATGTGATTTTATGCATTCATAATGTTGGTAAATAAAATACACATAATATTATTTAATGATATTGACTGCAAAACTGTCAGAATTTCTGAGTGTTGCATCCCGAACAGATCCACTAATTTTTTGTCCTGTTATTAAATGTTTTTCAGGTGACTGTTAGCAGGGCTACTGAAGGCGGTAGATGGGGCGATGGCAGTGCCCATGCAGGTGGACGAGTGGCCCGAGCCCATGGAAGTGGACGAGGGCCCCCGAACCCATGGACGTGGACTTGTGGCCCGAGCCCATGGAAATGGACTAGAGGCCCCGAGTCCCCTGCATGTGGACTAGTAGCTCCCAGTCCATGGATCACTAGATGCAGGTGAGTCATATATGAGGTGTAAAGAAAAAGATGTGATTCATGAGGTTTAGCATTGTGACAAATCTTAGTGAGGTGATACCTTGAGGACAACTATTTGGTTGATGTAAAAAATGCTAGAGTTTATCTAGCTGACATTGTAGTTCTCTCTAAACAGGAACCTCTGAATTTTAAAGACTTTTTGTCTGTTTCATCAAAGTGTAAAGTTTCATCTGTTTTCTTGTATTTATAAATACATTTTTCTGTCTTTTTTTATTGATTCAACCTGTTTAATCTGTTATCTTTGTTTATTTCTCTATAGCACTTTTTCAAAGCAACTTTACTTGAGCAGTGTTGCATCTAGAAGGTGTAAAACATTAAACCAACAAGCATAAATATTAGAAAACAAAGCTTCTACAGTAAAGGCCTATCTATCCTGTTTAATGAGGACTGAGTCAGTGAGAAGAACTTGGTTTTAATCCATTAAACCTAAAAACAGTTTTTGTGCACACAAGCATATACAGACACAAACTATTGCATTGCTAACAACTTATTGTGGCTTTTTAAATTGTTATTTTATGGGAACAGTAGATTTAGTGTGATTTGTTTTTCTCTTCACAGATGTCGTCTTTGCAGTGGAGTGTCCAGTGGCGACAGGAGTCCCTGAAGAGTCCCTGAGGTCAGCAGGATTCATGACAACGATGAAGGTTGTATTTTTTTCTTTCTAGCTTTCTTTCTTTCTTTAAGTCCAGCAGGACTGGTGATGCCTCAGGTAGCGACTGGCACCTGGGCTCCAGTTCTCCAGTTTATTTGACGTTTTCACATCTGGCCCGGCCCGGCCCGGTCTTGGTAGCGTCGATTTTGTTCACATATCCTTCCCAGGAATGCGGATGTCTCCGAGCATGTGGGCAGGGCAAAAGACGTGCGGATAAGTCCGTGTTGTTTTCTTTTGTTAGTATACAAAGGTGCCGTGAGCAGTGTTGCTTTTGGAGGTTCTTATATAAGCACACTGCTTCCTGCTCTCGCTCACTGAGTGCTGTGTGCTCCTCACAGCAGTCTGTCCTCGCACTGCCGCGGCTGGAGTGGTAGGTCCGAGCAGCAGTGAGAGAAGATGTTTACCCCACTGCACGTAGATTGATAATGAATCGCACATGCAGGAAACCTCCACTGGCTCATTCCACCCACCAATCAGAGGCTCCCTCTGAACTTGTGGTGGGACGTATGACTATTTGAAGGGAACCGTTCATCACCTCAAAAAGCCGTTCAAAAAACTGGCTCTTTTGAACGAATCGGAGCGATGTCTGTGATGGGGAAAAGACTCGACTCTCATTGTTTGCTTTGATGATCCGTTCAAAGATTTAATTCGTTCATGAACATCACATCACTAGCGTGAACTTCTGCTGCCCAATCAGTTGGTAGTGGTTGTGTTGGGTTGGCTCCGCAGGGAGCGGACCACTGGAGAGCATGTCCAAAAAAACATTGTCAGCTGAGCACGGAATACGAACATATTACCCAGATGTGAACACAATATACCCTACCAGGGCTGGTCCGTGCTGACCCAGATGTGAAAATGCTTGTTCTTCTGCTCTGTCTTCTCAAACCCCCAGTCGGTCGTGGCAGACGGCCGCCCATACTGAGCCAAGTTCTGCTAGAGATTTCTTCCTGTTAAAAGGGAGTTTTTCTCTCCACTGTCACTACATGCTTACTCAGTATGAGGGATTGCTGTAAGGTCACTGACAGTTTGCTGGTTTTAAAGGTTACTTGTTCTAATTGTTTGTGTGCTTTTCTGTTTAGTTTGCAGCACTTTGGACCTCCTCTGTTGGTAGGTAATTTATAAAAGTCAGTGACTCGATGCAATCTGCTGGGTTTCCTTAGGTAGGAAACTTTTAACTAATTGGAATAATAAACTGAACCCAATGCACTGTTTAATGCATTCAATTGGAATGTTTGCTTTGTAAATCACCTTGAGATTATTTCTCTTGTAAATTGGCACTATTTAAGAAATTTAATTTGAAATGGAAAAGCAAAGCTAAAAAAAACAAAAAAAAACAAAAAAACTAACTCCGCCAGAATGTTCCTATTGGGTCACTTCTGCCGGTCCCAAGCCCGGATTAAGGAGGACGGGTTGGAATTGACCTTTCGCCGAGCCCCGCCCCCCTTAGTTACTGTTGCCAACTCCGGCAATAAGTGGATCAAATACTGCAGCTCCGCAGATTTCCGCGATGGAAAGAAGTAGACAGATGCGTGTCAGCGACATTTTTTGGAGCAATTTCTCCTCAATATCATCCAGATCAAGGCAAAAGGGTTACAGTATGCAGTGGAGGGATATATTAGTGTCGGCTCCGCTGAGCGAAGCGTAGCAGGGAACAAGGAGTTGGGAGTTTGGGAGAAGGTCCGGGGACGCGTGGATCCGAGGAGCGGTGGCAGCGATGCGGTGCCCCTGTGAGCTGTCAGATGTCAGCTGTCAGATGATCTGAGCTGCAGGCAGCTCTAATGGAGAAAAGGTCCCGGCGCTCTGCATCACTTCAGTTTATCTCAGCTGAGTCTGTTTATAAAATGTAACTTTTTTATGCCCGTGTTTACTTTCATTTTTAGTTCCCTGCCATTAATTCATCACGTGATCATGACACCACCCACTGTTGCGCCAAGGCTTAATGTGCATTTATAAGACACACGGTTGAGGTAATATTACGCTGATTTGCCGGCACGGTGTGTCTTATAAAGGGTCTTGGATAGTCTGGGAGGCGGACCTCCGCCCAGCCGCGGGTGGGGGGAGCACTCATGCTGCTGGTTGAGCTCGATGAGGAGGTTCTGAAGGGAAACGAAGGAGCCACGACTACTATCGAGGCTAATGCTTAGTAGTAAATTAGGCTTAGCTTCATCATTTTGTTTGGAGTTGTCGGATAGTAACGGTTGCTATGATGTGTGATTGGACAATAGCCGTTCTGGGGCGGGGCCGGTGAAAGGCTAATTGTGACACAAATAAAACCTGTAAATTGGTGCTATATAAATAAACTGAAGTGAATTGATTTTAGGTTCCTCCCTGATTGTAACTCACCATCTTAAAAACAAATCAAAACAATAAGATTGTAACTTAAATCAGGGCCTAATTAAAAACATCATGTTTGGCTATTAAAATTAAACAAAAAAGTATTTGGTTATAAACTGGGGATTTAAAAATAAATTATAGTGTTACAGTCCTTGGCTTTGTGTTTATATATTTTATTTTCTCCTCTGGTTTCCTCCCTTCCAGTGTGTGTGTGAGAGAGGAGAAGGCCCGCCACACCTGGTTCCTCTCCCACTGATTGGATCTACCAGCTGTCCCTGGTTGCAATCAGGCTGGCTCTGCCATAAAAAGCCAGCCTGTCTTCAGTTCAGGGGGGGGCCAGCAGGACAGAGGTTCTCTGGACTGTTGTCTCCCCGGTGGCGTTTTAGTTTTAAACTTTGTGTTGAATAACAACTTATCTCTGCTTCTATTCCCCTTTTTAGGAGAAGACTGTGGTCTTAAGGGGAATACATTTTTGGAGCTAAGGCTAAGTTACCAGAGACCTTTTGGGGAAATTGTTCAGGTCTCTACACCTGAGTGTTTTGGTCAGCAGAGACCCCCAGTCCAGTTGTTATCGTTTTGCCACCGGTTTAGTTGGTCATCTTGTGTTTATTGTTCAGTTCCCTTTGTAAATAAATAAATGGTTTCAATTATTTTTGCACCCGAGCACGTGTCCATCTTTGTTACCCAGGTCACCTAGACGACCTGGGACGTAACAATAGTAACAGATGAGCTGAGTTCAAATCGAAGTTAATGGGCAAAAAACAACTTAATAAACTTTTGCATGTAGCATCGAGAGGAGCCAGCTGAGGTGGCTCTGCTTAGGATGCCTCCTGGATGCCTCCCTGGTGAGTTTTTCAGGCACGTCCAACTGGGAGGAGGTCTAAAAGAAGACCCAAGACACACTGGAGGGACTACGTTTCTCAGATGGCCAGGGAACGTCTTCAGATTCCCCCAGAGGAGCTGGTCCAGGTGGCTGGGGAGAGGGAAGTCTGGGCCTCTCTGCTTAGGCTGCTGCCCCTGCGACCTGATCCCGGATAAGCAAAGGAAAATTAATGAATGGACTTCAGCATGTAAATAGTAATAATAATAATACTTATTATTATTGTTCAAAACAAACAATAAACCAATTATTATAGTCTAGTTTATCAGTAAATTGTGTACAGCAGCCTTGCTTCTGTCAGTGCCCCCCATCACAGCTGTAGCTTCAATGCGGCTACACATTTATGCATATGTGTGTTTGTGTGTATTATTTGATAAACTAAGTTGGCTACAGCCCTCCTAAAGGCAGCAATTTCATTGGACTTCCTTCTTTATTTAAAACAATTATTAATTTCTGCAACACCTCTGTCAGTGCGCCCCAGGGCAGCTGTGGCTACATCGTAGCTCATCCCCACCAGCGTGTGAATGGGTGAATGACTGATTGTGTTGTGAAACGCCTTGGGGGGTTGTAGAACCCTAAGAAGGCGCTATACAAATACAGGCCATTTACCATTTAACATCTACGTAGATTCTCTTTGAAAACTACTCCATTTCTTTTCTTTACAGTGCCTCATGTTTTTATAGAGGGAGGCGTAGAGCCTTCCAGTATAAGACTCCTTCGGAGTGGAATAAGTTACCTGTAACCATTCGATCTTTAGCATCACTTTCTTTGTTTAGATCTTTATTTGATTACCTGAAGACTCCGTGTGTTTTTTAAGTAGCTTATTTGCTGTCTGTTAGACTGTCTGTGTCTTGTGAGACCCTCTGCCATTAAAACTGCTGAATCACACATATTTTGTACTTCAATTTAAATGAAAAATAAGTGTGTGTTTTGACGATGTCTGTCACGTAATTTGAGATTTATTTGCTTGTAAAAATTTGTAATTAAAAAGACTACGAAGTTTCTTACTTTATAAAATAAAAGGGTATTTCCCCAATTTATTACAATTTGTTCCTTTATTAATGTTTCAACATTGCATTGTTACTTTTTTTTTTACTTTGCTGCATCCTCAAGTGGTTGTCTCTTATTTTACATAAAGGTATTCACTTGAAAATTATGAAGAATCATGCAGATTTTATTCAGTAAATCATAAAACTGTATGATAATTGGTCTTACTAATTTATATGCAACTGCTACATTTATCTAGCCTAGTGAACTAGACCAATTCTTGCTTTGCAGAGTTTATATATACACATATATAGGATGGCTTGCCAGGCTAACATTTATCTGGATATTTCAATTATCTCACACATTGAAAAGGAAAATCAAAGATAATAGTAATAATAATATGCAGAGAAACCACAGCTTTCTGGAGAAGGATCTTGTCCATCTGTGGTGCAAATAAACACTACAGCTGTTGATGTGACAAAAATAAGACAATCAACAATATTCAGAACCACCTACAACTCGAATCTGTGGTCCAAAGGAAATGTGTGCTGATTTTCCATCCCTTAATCTCCTGCAAAAGTCATCATTCCCAATATATAAAGAAATAACACACAAAGAGCCAATAGGAATGTCTTTCTTTCAAGACTAACATGACTTCATCACCTTTACCTGAGTGTAGAGTATTCCATATTAAAGTGTTCAGGAAATCTTCCTTCAGATTCTGCATAGACGGTGTCTCTGCTGCTTAAAAGTAATCAATCACATTTAAAATAATTTAGCTCTTCAACATAAAAGCAAACGTTTGTCTGGGTTTAGCGACAGCCTGCTGATTTGGATCGGAACTTTTGACATTGGCAGCTTACAATAATGGCCTTCTCCTGCAAACACAGAACAGCTGGGAATATGGTTTGGACTCTAAGTGCTTTATTTCTGTGACTTGGTTCGTTTCACCAAAGCCGCACAGATCGACTCTTTTGTCTGCTGCAGCTTTTTAATCCAAATATTCACCGACTGATTGTAGACTTTCACGAGAGAGGAGGAAAGAATGCTCGAGACGTGCAGCCAATCATTGTTGGATGAATAGTCCTGTGAGCCCAATCAAAGCTCATTACGTGCATCTAGTCAACTCCAAGTGCCCATCATGAACAGTTCAGCTCACAGTTTACAAAAAGTCAAGACAAAAAGAAGCAGCGACTAAAACATTCTGAGATCTGTTTAAGTCACAGGAAACCGGTGCTCGTGTGTGTGTGTGTGTGTTTAAGGGTTAGGGTTAGGGTGGCACATATTCCAAACAAATCGGGCCTCTTTGACTGACTTTAATATTGAAAAAGATGCCGTTTATATATTTTATCATGTAAATTCATACAAAATGTTTTACAATAAATATATATAATAAGAGCTTGAACTAAAAAAAACCCTCAATGCTCTCTGGCTTCTATAGATTGTGACAAACTACAATGACTTTCAGTCCCGAAACAGATGGGAAACAAGTGCAGGTGTGATAAAATCACACTAGAATGCAGACAGACTGAACATTTTCTTGTGTCTGAGTCTTTTTTGTGTTTTCTACCACAGAAACATTATGGAGTTTTGTGCAAATTATAAAAATTGCATCAAAAGATGCTATTCTTCAAGATCTTTATCTCTCTGGGTTGCTTCCCTTTGTGGTTTACTGCTATAAATGACTATGACACCAGTCCAGTATGTGCTGAGAATCATTCTCAGCTGCTACAACACCAATATCTTTAGAGATGGGTCTATTCTTGTCTTGGCTGCAGTTGTGTCCATCTTGAACTGGACAGACTCCAAATAGTCATTAAAATCCACGCAGCAGCAGGTCAGGAGACATCCTCACAAACACAAATGCAAAACATCACACCTTTTTGTCTTTTTCAGCTGAAATTTTGGGTTTAATTAGTCAAAATATGAAATTTAAAGACTGGTTTTTCTGACCAGCAACAGCAAAGAAGTCAAAATAGATGATTTTTGCAGTTTTGTCCACTAGAGGGCGCTTTAGGCCAAAAGATGTCAGCACATAGCAGCAGCTGGCAGCAAGCCTTCTCAAGGCTGCAGCAATAAATTGTCTGACATCTATTTTCCAAAAGATGGCAATGTCGGATTGTGTTGTCACCCCGATCCCAAGCCGAGTAATTAGGCGACAAGCCTGGTTTGAAAGGATCCCAGACTTCCGCTTAATTGATTAATTAATTAACGAGACAGGAGCAGAGCATTTAGTTCATCTTGCAGTTTGTATATTTATTTTAAAGCAACTTCTGTAAAATATAAATACAAATTATGGGATATTTTAATTACAAAGTTAAAACAAAAAGAGAAAATATGAACACACCAAAAAATTACATTACTGCAGTAGCCTCCCTGTTATATACAAGCTCTGTGCCGCAGGGGGGGGTTTATCAACATTGTTTTAAAACTTTACTTTACAAAAGAAATGCAGTTTTGCGTGTTAAATAACAGCCTAAACAGAAAAAATACAACAAAAAAGCCCCTGAGGCTCAAGCGAGCACTAAAGTTTGAGGAGAGGAACAAAAAAAAGACATCATGTGCTTCCTATAAACACAAAAACCAGATTCAACATGACTATTCTGTACAACACATGCACCGTGTGCTGTGCACTCAGGTCAACGGCTGAGAGAGCAACTGCACTCTTACAAAATCTTACAGCATCTCAAAAAACCTCCATATTTTATATACTGTATATATTTATTTATACATATATTAATTTATAAAAATAAGATCACTATGAAGTCTCTTGAGTCACCAACATGTGGATCCTTAGTCAATGGAGGGAAATGATTCAGCAGCCCAGTCAGGCAGTAGGTGGGTTGGTCTGTACAGCGGGCCGGGTCAAGCTAAGGCATATCGTCGTGACCTTTCATTGGTTCTAACTCCGGTTTGGGAAAAGTTCAAAGGCGTTCGAATGAGCCCAGCCTGCCAGCTGCTTTCATTTTGTCCTTAAGTTTGTCCCCTGGGTGGTCCCAGCGGTCGTCCAGACACTCCAGTGTTGAGCCCAGCAGGGCGGCCAGCTCCGCGCTGTCCTCCACCAGGTCCAGCAGCTCCTTACTGTCCGGGTGGAAGCCCTCCAGCTCCTCCGGGCAGGAGAAGAGCTGCGACAGAGATGCCTGGCGGTAAAACTCCGCCTCCGCCACAGTTACCACCTCCATGTGGGGGAAGGCCTGCCGGAACGCGCGCGCAGACATCCGCAGCCGCCGGAGCACATCAGACAGCAGCAGCCAGTTTCTTGGTCTGGAGGAGGGGAGAATGTTCCAGTAATGAGCACGGGTAGAGGAGAAGCAAATAAAGGGTCTGCTGAAGATCAAAGCTCACCCCTGAGAGAGGGACACCTGGATATTGTAGCAAGGCAGCAAGGGTCGATCGGAGAACTCAAACTCAAACACCTCCCTCTTGTCGTCCTCGCTCTCATCATCTGGGCCTGGGGGGTCGGCCAGGATGTCATAAATACCGCCCTCTTCTCGAGACTCTGAAACACCAAATTAAAAAAAAGAGCACTAAAATTAACATGAAGCTGCCAGGATGGGGACTCTTGAAAATAAAGAGTTTGTAAACAGTAAAAGGACAAACATGGAGGGGTGAGCGGCACTCACCACACACAGCGCTGCCATAGAACTCCCAATAAAGCCCCGGGTCGTCATCCGAGCGGCCCTGAAGGTCAGTAAAATAATCTGTGGAAGGAGAGAGTGAGAGACAGAGAGAGCGAGAGCAAGAGAGAGAGAGAGAGAGAGAGAGAGGGCTGTTATTCAAGAGCCGGAGCCCTGGGGACAGGCGACGAGGCAAATGCAATCGCCCTAGAGACTACAGCACAAAAATGGATAAAGAGCACGGTAAAACCGAGGAGGGGGGAGGAAAAAAAAAAACAGAGAAAATGTTTGAGAGGGTGAGGAGGGGAGGGGGGTGATGGTCAGAGGCCAGTGGCTGTACCGCGGGGGAGGAGAGTGACAGTCTCCGCTGGGTTAGAGCTGGCTCGGTTCAGAGCGGGGCTACAGACGGCTGCCAGGAATCAAACAGGAACCACACACAGTCGCTGAGCGCGCACACACACACGCACACACACACACACACACACAAAACGAAGAGCGAGGGCTGGAAACAAACAAGCAGAGGGAGCTGGATAAGCACACACAGCGAGAGCTCTGTGTGTGTTCAGCCCGCGCGCGCACACGCGCACACATTTGCAGAGTGAGAGCCGGGCTTTGTGCCAGCGCTGAGGCGTGGGGCGTCTGGCGAGTGTTTGGAGGGATTAACGGCCTCCAGATGAGTGGGACCAGGTGGAGGGAGGGCAGCAATCGCTCGCTTATTTTCCTCCGGCGCTCCCTCCATCTCTCACCGCCGACATCGATCCGTCCATCCATGTCAAATCTCAACGCCGTCTCCCCGGATCATCTGCACGTAAACCTCCCTCCGCCACCTGTTCGTCTTCACCCACGTTCTCTCACGCAACAAGTCTTAACCGGTTAATTGTTCAGGCCATAAGCGGCAGCTGGCTACAGAGGAAGTGTGAGCCCGAGTACGCTTTCATTTCCCTCTCCTCCTGTACACAGACTCGTGTTGACTCGATTTAACTACAAACATCCAGGCGAGCCCTCCCAGCACGCACACACACACTCGCTCCAAACACAGACTGTGTCAGACTCCACAAGGCTGCCGCGTGAAGCGACAGGCGCTGGAAAGCAGTCTCTCTAGCGAGCGGAGCCCGTTTCCACACGTACGCTGAGCAAACACAGTCGCCGTTGCTAAGTAACCAGATAGAGGAGCTCGGAGGCAGCAGCAGCACGCACCCTGGCGAGCCGAGAATCCCTATCTAACAGGTGGCAGAGGGAGGAAGGGGGGAGGAGGGGAGGGAATGACAGCGATGGGCATGTTGAGCTGCTGCTCGGAGGTGGAAGATGAGGATTTACAGAGAGGGATTCCTGCCGGGAGGCTGAGCAGAGGTCAGAACGACGAAAGAGGAGCAAACAAAACAAAACGAGCCAAGATGGAGACTTGAGGGAACTGGGCTGACCCCACCACCCTAAACCTCATTCATACGCCTCATCAGCTCTGTAGTTTTTTTTATTTGTTGTCATAATGACATAAACATGATGGATTTTACATCCTCTCTCTTCAACTGAGGGGAGAAAAACACCTCCTAAAGCCAAACCCTTCCTGTAGGGTTAGGGTTAAATCAGACTCGTGGATTCTAACATCAGCTTTTTTTCTCTCTGGAGATTTATTTACAATTAGAAATTAAACTCATGCACATGACTAACTCTCAGTGGGCCTGTTGTTTATGAGCCATTTTTCAAACTCAACACAATTAGGCCAATTTGTAAAAAATTAAATATCTGCATGGTGTGCCGTCCCCTTTATGTGGGACATTTTTAATCCTCATTTATTAATAACTAAATCCAGAGCTTTGCTTTGAAATCAAACAGAACTCTTGTCATACAGTAAATCAGTCGTACCGGTGAGGAAGCGCTCCATGCCGTCGCTGTGGGTCATTTTGAGGAGGCCGCGGCCAGAGTAAGTAGCCAGAGTGGGGTCAGCGCCGTAGGAGAGAAGCACTCGCACCACGTCCAGGTGATCGTTCTCCACAGCGTCGTGAATCGGTCTAAACACAGAGAGAAAAGGTTAAAGGTGCACAACAGTTCTATTCTCAGCATCATTAACAAACATGTTTCCTAAACCTGTCACAACATGATGCCTGATACTCATCTACAAATGCTGCAAAACTCTTTTCTGAAGCTGTAAACGTTAAGAACAACTTCACCCTTTCCCTTTTAAAGCTGCACCTAATCTGCAAACGGCAATAAATCCCAGATCTGCAGCTTTGGCTCGAAGCATGTTTGCACCGTGCAGGGGTTTATGTCAATTCTGGGTTTCGTATGTTTACCTGGTCCCATCCTGCGCGCTGCAGTTAATGTCAGCGCCGTAATCCAGCAGGTGTTGGACGATGCTGAGCCAGCCTCGAGCGCACGCCTCGTGCAGAGCACAGTAGCCTGCGTAGTCTCTGTGATTCACTTCACACACTCGATTCTCCAGACAGTACAGCACCACCTCCTACCGGAGAGAGAGAGAGAGACAGAGAAAGAGGGAGAACCGGGTTTAGTGTGCTGAGATGTCTTAGGATGAGGATTCAAACACAGAAGGGCACGCACACACACACTCTAACACAAAGGAATGGTCCTTCCTCCTTACGGCTCCTTTGGGAGGGGAATGAAGGAACGCAAGAACTGGGTGTGTTCCTATGCTGGACACACACACACACACAAATGCTCTATAATCCTGGAGCTGGCGCCAAACACATCGAGGAGACCGAGAGTGACTCAACTGTGCTTTGCCTGCCAGTTCGTGCTCATATGAGCGTGTGTGTGTGTGTGTGTGTGCCACAGTCGAGCCTGGACGCCACTGTGGCAGCCAGTTACAATGGCTGGGCCCTGAACACAGCATAATGGAAGCGGAACAAAGAGATTTGATAGAGGCGCTGAAGAGCTGGAAGCGCTTTCTCTGGTCTGAGGCTCTGACAGCTGGGCGTCCAGCTCTAAGTAGTCAGACTGTTTTATCGGACCTGCATGGAGAGCGTCTGCTGCTATTAAACAGAGAAGATCCAGAGAGACGGAGAGCTGCCTGGAAGTGTGACAGGCGGGACAGAGGTCAGACAGAACCCTGTGGGCACACGGCTAATTGTAGGACTTAGATTACCCTCAAAGAAACCAACAAAACACAACTTTTTAGGCTTTTATTCTATATTTGTACATGTATGTGAATGCGAGGCTCGTTTTGCCAGAGCCATTCATACTCCGTCCTGTGCCGAGGGGAGTCGAGCTGCTCATCTGAACCTGGGAAACGACTCCAAACTTCCATTTCTATGCTAATTCTGGACTGCCATCTAGCCCAAGTGTTTATCTCGTTCCCACTCTTCCAGTCAGCACAGAGAGGACAGAGGGATGAGAAAAGAGAGAGAGAGGGATGAGCAGAGGACAGAGGGAACGGGAGAGACGAGAGGCAACACCCCGACAGATGACAGATAAATGAATCTGTGGATGAAATCTGCCGGGGCTGTCCTCCGGGCCACGACTGATAATAACAAGAGATGAAAGGGTGGGGTGTGTGGGCGGTAGTGTGAAAAGTGGGGGTGGGGTGGGGGTGTAGTGACAGAGATCCTGCGAGGGACTGGAGCAGAGGAGGAAGGGATGACGATGAGGAAAAAGAAGAAGAAATCAGGAAAATCGTGAACAAGTATGAGCAAGTGAAAGCGCAAAAGGGGGGGGGGGCCCTCCAACTGGTTTTCTCTTGCTGCCAACACTCTGTTTGCCTGCTGGAGAGAGATTCAGGAGCGCTGCGCTGAAGCTCCCCTCTGGGGGATTCCACTCACTCAGTCAGGGTGTGTGTGAGAGAGAGAGAGAGAGAGAGAGAGAGAGAGAGAGAGAGAGAGAGAGAGAGAGAGAGAGAGAGAGAGAGAGAGAGACTGACGGCCAAAGAGTGTTGATATGCAGCTTGCCAGAGTCTGTGTATTTTTTGCAGCACTGACAATCTTGTGTGTGTGTGTGTGTGTGCGTGCATGCATGCATGCATGCGTGTGAGGCTGTGGAGGAGGTGCAGCGCTAAACCTCCGGAGCCGTGTTTAATATCGCTGGGAGAGTGCAAGGAGCTTAGCACGAGAGCCCCGGCTTCCCGCCAGACGCGCGCGCACACACACACACACACACACACACACACACACACACACACACACACACACACACACTTGCATGCACACACAGACACACACACACACACACACACACACACAAACATGCACAACTCCTCCGCAGTGAAATGAGACAACCTTCCCCCCTCCTCCTCCTCTCCTTCGCTCCGTCCTCTAATCTCCCTCTCTAGAACGCTTCCCTGCGCTCCCCTGCAATCAATGCTTCACTCAGACATTTAACCCCTTCCAGCACCGTCTTGAGACTCCACACACACACGCACACACACACAGGATCTCTGCATGCATTTACGAGTGTGCATCACATGTTGAGATGATGCATGTGTGGAGTTCAGACTAAAAAAGTTGCTGCGTGTTCTAAAAAGTGAAATATGTGGAGGAGGACCGAGAACTCGAGAACTCTGAGGAACTCATTCTATTAATTAACTCAGATGGAAAAACAGAAAAAAGGGAAAACACTGGTAAATGCCTTAATACCCAAATAAAACCACATGATCTGCAAGGATTCACATGTAAAACTGGGCCAATTAGTCCTCATTAATTAATAATTTCTAGGTTCGAGACAAAATTCAGACTTCCTTGTCTGATCCAGTAGGCAAAGATTTTGTGACAGAAAGTGTTGACATCTGTACCTGCAGGTTCACCTATCAGGCTCTTCTGCTGAAAACCAACTCCATGAAGCTCTGACATCACTGGTGAAGCTTGCGCCAATAAATGGGAGAAGTAGTTGGAACAGATTTTTTTAAAGGAACCCTGGAAAATTCTCCACCGACACCAAGAACACAACACTTGTGTTGAATTCCTGCCTGGCGAGAAATTTCCTTTTTTTTTTCCCTTTTACACCAGTGGTGTCCAATCCTGGTCCTTAAGGGCCAACAGATGCTTCCCTGCTCCTGAATTAAAAGGTTCAATTACTGTTCTTCAGAAGCTTCAAACCAGGTGTGTTGGAACAGAGAAACATCTAAAATATGCAGGATAGTGGCCATCAGAGACCAGGAATGGACACCCCTCAACCGGCCGATAGGGTTATTGTCACTAAGTGTAAAACTGTAGATCCTCTGAGCACAGAAACAGCATGAACACAAGAGTGTGTGCGAGCCCAGCAGATGCTGCATGGGGACATGGACAAATATGCTAAAACCCTCAAAGGCAGAGGCTTTTGGTTCGACAGTTTAAGCAAACACAATATTTGTCTGCAACGCTTCTGTCTGAAAAAGCTAATTTTGGTCCATGCACGGGTAGAGGAGTTCAAAAAACGTCTCACCAGGCCACAAACCCAAAGAATTCAGTAGCTGGAGACTGGTTGTCATCAGTCAGTGTGTATTTTCTATATTAAATAAATCCCGCAATAGAAGAGTTTCCCTTCTGAGCTCTGCCATCACAGATCCTGATCCAACAGAGTGCTTCTAATGAAACCTAACTTTTGTCTCCACTTGGATCTCGCATCGATCTGAAGGAGGAGACTCAGATGCGAATCACGGGAGGAGAATAAATGACATATTGCACCTTTATCTGAGCTTTCAACGCACACAGCTGAGGGGCCCCGATCATCGGCACGAGAGGGATGAAGACATCCGCAGAATCTCTCCTCATTACCATTTCAAATGCTCAGTGAGCGAGGCAGACGAGGGAGCGCGGGAGAATAAAAGGGGAGTGAGGGAGGAAGGAAGATGGAGAGAGTGGGCTTTCATGTGCAGAGGCACGGATTGCAAAACTAAATGAACATGAAATATGCACGGCGCTGGCCGGGGCCTCGGGAACACCACAGAACAGTGTGTGTGTGTGTGTGTGTGTGTGTGTGTGTGTGTGTGTGTGTGTGTGTGTGTGTGTGTGTGGTGATTCTGCCTGCACTCGTTTTTACACAAAGGGATGCCTGTGTTTATGTGTGTGTCCTTGTGTGTGTGTGTGTGTGTGTGTGTAAAACAACCAGTGGTTGTCTGCATGTGCATGAGGTGATTGTGAGTTTCAGCTCTGTGTGGGTGTGTGACAGCAGCAGCAGCAGCGAGTGGAGAGTCGTCTCTGTGCAGCATATGGAGAACACGTCAGGGATGTCTGTGCATGTGCTTATTGGGTCAAAGCGGGTGTGTGTGTTTTTTCCTGTGCATATTTCCTTGCATGCTCATAATCAGCGTGTGTATGTGTGTGTGTGTGTGTGTGTCTGTCTCACAGGCCCTCGTATCTCGCTGCCTGCGTGTGTGATAAGCCCGAAGCTTGCGGCGCTGAAACACCAGCGTGAGATGAGCTCTCTGTGCAGCTACAGGCTTGTGTGTGTGTGTGTGTGTGTGACAGAGAGGGAGAGACAGCATGCATAAAGTGGTGTGTGTGTCTGTGCACATCCTTGTGCGTGCGTCTGTGTGTGTGCGTGGGAGCCCCAGGGGCCTGCCCCGGGCTTATCACACACAGGCAGTGAGAGACGAGCTTCCTGAGCGAGGGAGAGAGAGAGAAAGAAAGGGTGGGAGGGAATAAAGAGGAGGAAGGGAGGGAGGGGTGGTGGTGTTGTTTGCGCAGCGGTCAGCGCCTTGTTTGTGTAGTCTCAGGTTTTCTCCTCCCTCCTCCCCTCTTTGCTTCTCCACACGAGGAGCGTAGAAAAAGGGGGGGAAAGAGCAAAGGGGGGAACAAAAAAGGAGAGGGAGGGAGGAAAAAAACGTTCGAGAGAGACGCATAAATCAGAGAGACGAGCCAGCTTCTCTGGAGCACGGCTGACTGAACCCTGCTGCTGCTGCGCTGCAACCCAAGTGTGTGTGTGTGTGTGTGTGTGTGTGTGTGCAAAAGGCAGGGAGAAAAACAGCCGCCGCCGCTGCTGCTGCTGCTAACCACAGTCACCACGGCACATTAGAGGGCCATTAGAACGCGATTATACTCCCAGTGCTTACCTCTCATTCACACTCCTGCTCTCTCCCATTCAGCCTCGCACGCATAATCACCAACACACACTCCCCTCATCATCATAAATGTGTCCAACAGACACACGCAACTATAAAGCAACTCAAGAACGAGCAGCAACTGAAACCCCGGCATGAACAACGCCACAAACACACACACACACACACACAGAGTGGACACAACACAAGCAGCAGCTCGACATGGAGCTGAAACTGCTGAGATCAATAAATCAATCTTCAAAATCTGTCAACACTGGGGTGGGAAACGTTTAGGGCACAGGGGAGAACAAGACAGCAGGCCGTCCAAGTTTAATTAAAAGCCTTCAGAGCGATGAGCGATTGAGAAGAACACACACAAACTCCTCTCCTTTTTGTGTTTTTGTTATTTGCAGAGAAGAAGCGTGTCTGGTTGAGGAGCGAATGATCGGCAGCTACTCAAAGAAAGGCAGAGAATTGAAAAAAAAAAAAAGCCCCCGATGCCGGCGAGAGGCAAGCGAGCATCCGTCTCCGCGTAACGATCTCAGCGATCCCTCATGCTGCCTGCGCACGTTTGTGTGTGCCTGCATGTGTGTCACACTTCGCTTTGCAGAGAAGTAATGAGATGTGAGAGCGGTGCGAGGCAAGAGGAGGGGAGGCAGTGTGTGTGTATGCGCAAGTGTGTGTGTGTGTGTGTGTGTGTGTGTGTGTGTGAGCGAGTGCACATGTGAGGAGGAGGAGGAGGAGAGGGGGGTGCCAACGACAATCTGAGTCACAAAGAGAGGAAGAGAGAGAGAGCGCCGAGAGGAAAGACGAGGGGAGACGGTGGAAACCTGAGAGAGAGACGCTAGCAAGGAGAGTAATAGGATGGAACATGTGAAGAAGAAATCGTGAGATAGAAGAAAATGATACAAAAAAAGAGCAAGAATATGAAAGATGCAGGAGAGAAAATCTGAAGAATCCTCTAAAAAAAAAAAGCCACGCAGCGTCTGCCTGAGTCACAGACAGGAACAAAATATGGGAAGAAAATGAGTTCAATTTGAGAAAAGAGAGTAAAGATTTGGAGGAGATGGAGCAGAAGGGGGAGAGAATGAGAGAGAGATAAGGAGGGAGGATGGGTTTGAGTGAAGCCCATTACCTCGTAGCCGAGCCGCGCAGCTCTCTGCAGCAGAGTCTCCCCGGCATTCTTGTTCACAATCAGCCTCCGAGCCTCCGGCGGGATCGGACGCACGAGCGAGGGCTCGGGAGGGGGACTCCTGTGCAGCCCCGCCGCCTCTGGTGGAGCTCTGCCGTTGGCCTGGGGCTGTAGGGGGGGCGGGCAGAGTGCAGCGGGGGAGCAGGGCTTGAGCGGAGAGCCGGGATAATGATTAGGAGAGGCGGCTCTCTTCCTCGGAGCGCTGCGCTGCTCAGTCAGCTGAGGAGAGAGTGGGAGAGACAGGGAGAGGAGTGTGAGAGCTGCTGCCACGTAGCAGACGGGACACACCAACAGCCAAGACCACACACACACACACGCACGCACAAGCACGCACGCACACGCGCGCACACACACACACACACACACACACACCTGGTTTGAGTTTGACACATGGGACACATTTCTAAAGGAATACCTACATTTTTATGTTTTTAATCTGGTTGTTATAACTTTTCCCGAACAGCGTTCAGCTCTTTGACTCGGTGTTTGAAGGATGCATTATGCATCAATAAAAGAAAAACGAAAACTTCCACACCAAACACTCACACCCCTAACGCTGCAGGCTGGCTCGCTGCTTTTCTTTAATCGCTGAACCAACAGAGCCCTTCGAGAGCGTCACACCAAAGCGGGAGTCGCCCGTCTGCAGATTGTGTGAGCTCGAGCGAACAGTGCACATCCTCTCCGTGGAATTCCATGTTGAAGCAGCTGTCAGGCTGAGCAGGAGCAGGGGACGGAAGAAGCGCAGCGGAAAACGACTTTACTCCTTTTTTTTCCCTCCCTCTTTTCTTTCCTTTTGAACTTCACGTGCTCCGCTTCAGCTGCCACATTCCTCCGGCTCACTCTGGGCCGATGGGTGATGGTTTCGGGCTCTTCCGTTGTCAGGAATGCTCACCGACGCACGGACTCTCATTCACACGCAAAACTTGCACGGATGAAATGAGGTTGACAGTTAAGTTCTGACACACACACACACACACGCACACACACACACACACACAAACGGAGGCTCTGCAGGGAGCCGCTGAGGGCAGGGGGAGGTCAAAGCTCCAGCAGCCCTCTGAACATTGTAAACATACTTCCTTCCTCTGTTCCTCCCTCCCCTCGCTCCCTTTCCCAGCTGCATAATCAGAGGCGCCGACAGGCATGCTGAAACACACTAAGCTGCTGCAAACACCCAGATGCCTGCATCGTGGCCAGGACTCACCTTGTCATCCTCTGCTGCTCCCAGATCAGCCACAGCGAGTTGGCCCGGGCTGCTCGGCCTCGCGGCCTCCTTCCTCTTCTCCTGCTCCCTCTCTCTCTGGCTGGTGTGTTTGGTCTTGCACGGCCGCTTGCCCTTGGGTTTGTCCGCGTCACTATGGCGACGAAGCTTAAGGGGAGGATTGCCTCCCATGCACAACTCTGAGGCCGGGGAGGGAGGGCCCCTCCTGGGCTCCTTCAAGCCATGGTCACCTGAGAAGAGGTTTGGCTGGTGCACTCTGTCCTTCAGCTGGCCGGGGGGAAGGGCAGGAGCAGCTACTCCTGGAACAGGAGAGGAGGGGAAAAAAGAAAAGAGAGCGGGAGCTCAGTGGAAGAGGACAACAGGAAGGTACCGCAAGGCCATCTCTGACACTCTGTTGGTTTATTAATGAGCACAGAAAGCTGTCTGGAAGCACACGTGCCTGCTCGCTCGCCCAGGAGTGGGAAAATAAAATAAATAAAATTAGCATGAACAGCGCAGACTCTCACACACTCCTGTAGTGGCTTACATGCTCTGATTCATACAGCAAAGACACGTTTAACTAAAAACTGCTCGTCACATATATACATTAAAATAAATAATTCTACCCTAAAACCACACTATAGCTCACTAGAAATGCATTCATGACTAATGATCTTTTTAAATATTTCCTATGTTATGAAGGATGTAGTCCAGGTTTTGTGGGCTGGTTTATACGTCGTAATAAAACTTTTATTCTAAAAGTTCCTAAATGTATTAAACCACTGGCAGGAGTGAAAATGAGCATCTTGTTCTGTTTCAGCAAAACCTGGATTTGAGTATTAAGATGTTAAAAGTTTCATCCTCAACAACGCAGAGCTGCCGCTGTTCATCTGCAACATGAAGTTGCTCTGTTCTAACAGTAGGTGTCACTATTGAGAAAAAGAGCTACAAAAAAATCTCCAAGATGGAGACCATTTTCTGGGCTACTGCCTAATATGAATTATTACCATCAAAATGAATAGAGACTAAATCTAACCAGGAAGTTGGAGCCTAAACAAAACGATCCCGCCGTAGCGGCCGAGTGAGGAAGAAAAATCACCTGCTCCCAAAACTCTCCGCTAATCCCGCGTTTTCTTTTTAAACTTCTGAAAAGGTCGAGCTGAATAAACAAGTAAAAATAATAAAAATGAACTCAAAAACCAGCAGAGGGTGTGGAGGGGTACAGCTTGTGTTTAAGCTAAGCTCTCATTCTTTCCTCTAGCAGGAGGAAGAGTCCCCAAACTCATTTCCTCTGCTCCCCCTCGTCTCTTTCTGACTGCTCTGGGGAAATCCCCCTAAAGAGTCTGCTCAACAAGAAAGCGAAACGCGAGCCAAAGATAGATTTCCGTTACCCTAGCTGAACCCAAGAGCACAAAAACAGCAGGTTGTGCGGCTGGTGGTTGCGTCTCACCATTAAGCAGCTTATCGCAGCCCCACTTCCTGTTGATGTCGTTCCTGTGCGCGGCCACCCTGTCCTCGGCGTCGGATGGACGGATCTTGCGTTCCCGTTGACCCTGGGCCGGGTTCAACACTCGGGGCTGGGACCATGCCCTTTCCAGTTTGACCTGGGACCCATCAGGTGCAGCAGCAGCTCCTGCAGCGGGCTTGCTCAGTCGAAGTCCCTTGAGCTCGATGCAGACCTTCAGCTTTCGCACCTCCTCATCGTCATCTTCACTGGGGCTGGCCTGCTCGTACTCATCTGGTGATGAAGAGATATAATCAGAACCTGGTTTGTTCTCATTTACAGCTGTACTGCAATTCTGAAACGTGAAAAACAGTTTGGAAAGAGCAATTTTGCAGTTTTAGATCTTGATGCAACAATATGAAGAAATCTCTAGTTTTAATTCTCCATTAATGACCTCATCTATATGCCATACGTTCAGGCAAAAGAGGCGACGGTTTAAAAAGAATAATGAGGAGCAAAAAGGGAGGGAAGTTCAGAAACGAGCAGAGAAACAAAGCAATAAAGACCAGAGGCAGCCTTCTGCCCCCCTGAAATTCACAGGGGATGGATATTTGACTTGTCTGCCAGTGCAGAGGAGAGCGAGCACGACGCCGCATGCCAGACAAAGGGAAAAAAAAGGAAACCCAAACAGATGAGGGGAAAAAAGATGAAAGGAGGGAGAAAAGAGAGTGGCTTTGAAGAGGGCGGGTAGAGGAACAGCAGAGCTGAAAGAGGAGAGAGAAAGAGTGGATGTCCCTCTCTTCCTCGTTTCTCCAGCGCTCCGCTCAAAGGCAGGATTAAACACTTCTCCGAGCTGGCTGCCACACAGAGAGAAACACGGGACAGAGAAAGGGAAGGGCTGTGATGGAGCAGGCTTAAGGTGGGATTGATTAGGATAGAGGGATGGGTTTTTTAAGAAACAAGGGATGAAACGGGGCACAACATCACAGGATGACAGAAGCACCAACCCGTAGAGAGCCTGGCCCTCTTCTCAGGGTGGGACAGCCGCTCTCCGTCCTGAGAGTCCTCCTGCTCCGCCTTGACGATGAGTGGGCGTTTCCTGGTGGGTCCGAAGCCGGGGCTGACCTTTTCCTCCAGGAATCCTTTTGACAGTGTCAGAGTGGGTGGCATACAAAGGCCTTCCTCAGACTCTCTCATCGCCTTCCTGGCTCCATCTTGGGCCTCATGAGCCGGGGACAAAGGCTCCCTCTGGCCCCCACACCTCTGGAGAACTGGGACTCGGTTGTTTGTGTACGCTGGACGGACACCTGAGCAAAACAGAAGGGCAAGAAGGGGGAGGGGTGAGCCAAGGGAGATGAAAGGAGGGAATGCAGACAGACCACAAACCAGACAGACAGGGAGAAGGGCGACGACGGGCGGGGCGTGAGGACGTGGGGGGGTTGACGGAGAAGGAGAGTGCCAGTTAACCAGCAGCCAGCTTTTATTCTTCTTTAAAGGCAGGCAGTAAAACTTTGATGGGGTAAAGAGTTTTTAATCTGATGTGAGCCGAGCCAGCGGCCTGATGCTTCAGACACTTCCAGCAGAAGAAGTGAGAAAGCATCCTGCACGCCAGTCTCACCCTCTCTCTTTCTGTCCTCCCCCACGGCATGACCGAACCACGCCCTTCTCACACAGAGCGTGACTCTACCCCCCTCCTCCCCTCGCCTCCCTCTCTCTGTGTCTCTCCACGCCATAATTAGGCTCACACGTCAGCCGCGGCCTCGCTCCAACACACAGCTGGGCTCCCAGCCAATGTAACCACCTCCCCTCCCTCCTTCCCCGCTTTGCCTCCTCTTTCCGTTGCGCTCTCCCATCCGCTTTCACCCGCTAACCCCCCCATCCCATCCTTCTGCTTTCACTCACGCAATCTCTGCCCCTCCTCCCCCTCCTCCTCTTACTCACCCTCCCTCCCCATCGTCTCTCAGCGCAGATAAGCACAAAAGGCTTCTTGAAAATAAAACTCCCCCTCGCCGTCTCCCTCAGTGCGCTCATCGGCCGGCTCGGCTTGTGTAAGAGTTGTGTGTTTGTGTAGAGCAGTGTCTTTTTTTAGAGTGACCCTGGTGTTGCCTCAGCATTTGCTGCAAGTGCACGTGAACGAGCGTGTACGCGCACCTATTGTTCGTCCATGAGTGTGTGTGCATGCATGTGAGTGTGTGTGTGTGTGTGTGTGTGTGTGTGCATGTGTGTGTGTGTGACTCACCCTCCCTTTCTGCCTGCCTGGTGGTGTGCTGGCAGTGCTCCAGCATTCGCTCTCTGCGCTGGCCGTCTGCCAGCTCCCGTCCTGCTGCCGAGGCAGAGACACACACTCCGCCGCCGCCCTCCTTCTCCTTCAGCTCCAGCTCGGAGAACCGCATCATCGCCCGCTGCACAAACACACACACACACAAGAAGAAAAAAAAACGCAGAAAGGAACCCATGAAAACCACTCATCAACCCACACCACACACACACCTCTCTCAGCCTCAATCTGGCCTCAACAGCTACAAAGTTGAAATTGCATTGTCTTAATGTGAAAGAAAATAAAATGTCAAAAGAAATCAAACCCGTATACACACAAACGGAACACAGACAGGACAAAAAAGGAGGACAGGTAAATCACAAGCATGGCATCAAGACACAGGTTAGACTAGTGCAGCCACTTGTGAGTCCATGCGCTCTGGGGCTTAAGTCCTGGCATCTCCCTTCCTGAAACATAAACATGGCTAGGAAACATATACATCTAAGCCCTGAGGCAGAGAGAGGAGGAAAAGAGGGAGGAAAGGGAGGCAAGAGAAGGAGTGTGCAGCGATACAGAATACATAAAGGAGACAGAGCCTATCAGAGACATTTGTGATAAGAAATGTAAAGAACTGACCTCCCAGTTAGCTGCAGGTTGGCTTATATTACTCCCCTCTCGTGATAAGACTTCCATCTAAGCAATTAGAACGAGGGGGCTCAATATATCTGTCCAGCATTTCATTTTTCTCTTTAAAAGTAAATAAACGTATTTCTCCACACACAAAAAGCAGCCAGTCCCACAAAAATAAAATGACACAATCAAAAATAAACAGGTGAATAAAAACTGCATCAAACCTTTCAAAATCATTCCTGAAAATTTTAAGAAAAGTAAAATGAAATCATGAGAAGTGCCGACTGCGTAAAGACAGTTTTGTTTTGTGTGTGTGTGTGTGTGTGCGCGCGTGTGTATGAACAAGCCTCATTTCATTCTTTTTACATTCACAGAAATGCAAGTTTGATAGCTTTGTTGCAGCTGCGAGATGAAATGCATGACAGACAAAAAAACACAGTTTCTCAAATGCATTCACAACGTAGACAGACGTGTGCAACCTATTAGGAGATCTGCCTCAGAGCCAGCGGATAATAAAGCACAGAGTCCCTTTGTGGTTTGGAGTGCTGTACATACGGAACCCTGGAGATAACCGGTAATAACTAAAATGAGCCACTCCGTCGGTGTGAATGAATGACAGTGGAGGAGTGTGTCCTTTTTAGTTTATAGAGATCATGTGATGTGTGTTAGGAGACAAGGTCCTTCAGCCAACAGGGTGAGCACAATGACCTTGGAAAGCAACCAGGCAGGGCTATCTGAGGGAGGAGGGTTAAGGGGGGGGAAGAGTTACTGGTACACACGCAGAAAGCCTAAGAGGGACCCCCAAAATGGCAGCTGTTGGTTGTTAAGCTCCCTGCAAGGACCCAAATGACCCTAACCTTGGGGTTAAGCATAGCCAAAGGCGATCTGATCTGTGAGGGTGCCACAGTCATGCTCTGAAGCCACTGTATATGTTTTCATAGCACAGTCAGCACAAACACATGCTTCAGCCTGAAGGCAGTCACACAAGGACGAGCACGTACAGACACACAAACACACAGAATGACCTTTACGATGGCTGCTCACTAATCAACATACAGAGATGGCAGTCCTGTTTAACCTTTGAACTGACCATTCAGGAATGGGGGACTAAAAATCAAGACAATGACAAACTACAGGGACAAACCAGGACAGCAGCACGACAGCACAGATTCTTCACTGTGATGTAAACGCAGAGTGTTCATGCAGTTTCCACAGATGGGTCTGATTACAGCACCAAAGGGAATTAAAAAGTTGCCCAAAGAGATTTAGCCATGTGGGGTAACGTCTTAGATTTTTCAGATGTCTGTTTGGCTCTCCACTACCAGATTTAGCCAGCTGCATTACAGAGAAGTAAAGGTGTAGGCTGAATGTTTCTGGACTTACCTGCAAAGCTCTCTGCTCACGGCTCAGCTTGCTGGAGTCAGCATACAGCTCCGTTGTGACACATTTAAAACGGTCGCCAACATAGCCAGAAGAGTTGGCGATCCTCTTGGCCAGGCTGGATCTACGAGAGTTTTTAGATGAAGCATGGCTACCCTCTTCCTCGTCGTCATCCCCCTCTCCATGGGACTCCCCTAAATCAACAATACTGTCCTCTTTTTCAGTCTCCCTCTTGCACACTCCCTCCAGATGGGACTCCTTCAGCACCCTTGCGCTGTGCTGTGTGAAATGAAGACCATTGCTGTCCCGGTCTCTTTTGTCTTTACCAGAGCTGCGCTCTCCTGAGGTGCGAGCGCAGCGCAAGGTGCTCTGGTCTTGATCTTCAGGATCGGGGCTGAGGCTGTGCTCTTCTGAGCTGTCCTCCGCTTGAGAGACCTCCCCTAGACAAAGCTGGGATGAGCTAGCTACTGTGTCCTGGAGAACCTTTGCCTTCCCAGTGGAGGTTTGTCCATCAGTGTGGTTCAGCTTTAGGTTGGAGTTGCGCTCTGAGTGAACTGGATATGGTTGGTTTTTTGGTTCACGATCCATTTTTATTAGATTTTGGTTAGAATGACATTCATTTTGGTTAGCCTTGTTGCCAACGTCAGCAGAAGGTTGTTTGTGTACTGGTGGGGTAGACTCAATATCTGTGTCTGAGTGTACAAGGTCAATGCACACAATCTTTTCTCTGGATGCGGTGGATGAGGAGACATTTTTTATTTGACTTCCACCTTGTCCTTGCAACCCTTCCCTCATTTGGTTACCTTCACCACATTCATCCACAGTCCCCCGGGACTTCTCCTGTCCCCTGGGTTTCAGTGTTGCATCAGCCCTTTCTGGCATCTTGTTGTCAGGGTGCATCTGCATTAACGGATGGGCCATTTTTTGCGAGTTATAAGAGAGGTATTCCCCTCCTGGCCCAGCTGGGAGGTTATGGTAAGATAAAGGGTGTTTTGCTGCCAAGTGGGTTGGATAAAGGCTGTTGTTACCTAGCAGCACTGAAGGAGGGTAAACCGGGCCTTTCCCTGGAAGAGGCACAGAGTGTAGAGCCATGCCATCTGGGATAGGGTACTGCAGAAATCTGTTGGCATAAGCCAAGTTGTGGTTTAGATAAGATTCATTTTGAGGGAGATAAAGATGGGCAGGGTGACCATTGTCTAAACACGGCCTCTTGTAAGAAGACACATCTGGAGTTGGTTCACATCTCTTAGTGGCCTGAGAGGACTTCTCCATTCCCTCTCTGTGATGCTCTGTCTGACTGGGGCTATGCTTGTCCCACTCTGGTGTAGGTTTGGGAGAAAAAGGCCTGGAGCTCATCAGAGAGGAGCCAGAGGGTTGAGAGGTGGAAACATTGTGGTTGGACTCTCCAATCCTGGGACAGGATGAGCTTCTTTGCTGAGGGAGAACCCTCTCCAGGCCCTTGTTTTTGATGGAGGGTGAAGAGCCTTTGGCTTGCGTAAGACCCAGTTCCGTGTTGGACCTCGGAGAAGGCGGCAAACCTGGAGTGTGCTGTGTGTGGGAAGAAGTCTGGCTCGGTACAATCCAGGATGAATGTAAAGTGCTGATCATCTCTGGTCTCTCTGAGACCTTCGAGGAAGTGCTGTTGACTGCAGGATGAGAATGTGAGGACGGAGAGAGGGACACGTTTTCTTTTAGAAGCTCTCTGCTAGAGGGAAGTCCATAACGTGCACTTGACGCCATTGTGTCCATTTTAACTGGGAAACCATTGGCAGGTAGTCCAAAGTCCATTATTCTTCCAGACAAATCTAGAGGTTTCTCTGCTGAGTCTTTGGTTGCTTGGGGTTGGTGAGCTGGCCTCTCAAAATTCACTTTGGAAGGAGACCTGCTGCGAACTTTTTCCCCTGCAGTTCTGTGATCGGAGGCCCCATCTCTTTGCCTGGGTTTGTGGGTGCTTGGTCGGGCCGGGGAGGGCTGATCAGATGCTATGCTGCTGACCGAGAAGGGATGGGGAATGGACTGCGTGGAGGAAGATGATGCAGATACTGAAGATGTGGAAGAGGTGGGTGGTTGTCCTATCCTAGCAACTGGTCGTTGTAAATCCAGTGCTTTTTCAAGGCGAGACGGCAAAGGGGGAGCCTGGGGGAGGCAAGCGGTCATATTAGAAGAATCAGCAGACAGACTGTTATTATTCTCAGCACTGGTGCCACTAGTGGTGGTGCCACTGGTGTTAGTGTTGTTGTTAGTGCCCTTCCTAGAGGGAGGTCTGCTTGGCCTGCTGCTCCTGCTTGGAGATCGGTCTTTGTCCATAGCTACCTGGTGGTGCTGAGGATGAGAAGGTTGATGAAGCTGCTGTGCAAATGGAGACGCAACACTAAGCCCTTTGTCTTGACAGTGTACTAGTGATGTGGGGGCCACACTGACTGTAGGAATCCTCATAGGAGGAGCCACCAGGGAAGAAGACATAGGAGCGGGAGGATAGGGAGGCATATAATAGAGCCTCTCGGCAGCAGAAACAGCTGCAGCAGAGGTAACGTTGGCCCCCTGGGCTGCACAAAAAGGTGGGTAGGGCAGGTGCTGGGGGAGATAGGGGCTGGGCTGGCTGAGCAACGAAGCTTTGTACATGTTTAGAGCTGCGTACTTGGACGTGTCCATAAAGGGGAACATGTTTGCTTCAGGGTAGGGGTTGAGCCATGGCATACGGAGGTAGCTCCCACCAGCGCCAGCCAAACTCAGCTCTGATGTCTTTTCTCCAGGCCCCAGTCTGCGTTCTATACCTAGACTCTCAGCTCCAGGTCCCATCATAGACTTATGAAGACTTGGATGGGTTCCCTTGTACAGGCCCAGATACCCATTTGTGGGCTTGCGACTGTCCAGAGAAGCATCAGGCTTGTAAATTAGTTCTGGGAGGCCGTCCCTATTGTAACTCAGCGGGAGAGTGGGGGTGTCGCGACTCTTTTCCCCTGGCAGAGCTCTGATCCCTGGGTACACAACCCCACTGTGGAGACGAAGACCATCGTGAATCAGAGCGCTTCGGTCCAGCCCCATCGCTGCCAGGGGGGTTAACCGTGCATCCACCTGCAGCAAAGTGGAAGAATGTGTTCATTAGCACAGAAAGCCATCACCTGGAGACACATTTATCGTGTGCATGCAACAGAAGCATGCCAATTTTTTTTTTCCTTCAAAACAAGGGTGACTCATGTGACAAATGAGTATAATCACAGGAAGGAACACAGGAACTTGCCATGTTTTGTGTGATGTGGTTTCCTTGTCTTAGTTCCAGGATGGTTTGTGCCTCAGCATCAACATCACGAACAGATGTTGCCCTGTGGAGATGAGCAAACGGTTAACAGTCAGCGGCTTGGCTCTGTCAGATGCGCTCACCACAGATATGCTGCAATTAAAAAAATTAGAATCGTCACTTTTTAAAAAGTTAGCACATTTTAGAAACAAAATACAGAGTAAAAAAAGAGTGCTGAAAATAAAAAAGGAGACAAACACAATGGGCTGTTTGCTGTAGCACAGTGGGCTCCCATCCCCCCACCCCCAATCTGCTAGACAAGCACGGTGGGGCCGCATCTATTCAGTCACGTTCCTCGCACACTGGTTTCTCTGTGCCCTCTTTGACCTACTCTCTCGGCTGCCTCGGCCAGCGAAGCGAGGGAAAAATTATGCATCGCAGACCACTTCGGTGGGAGACCATTTACCACCCGCCAACACAGAGCCACAGATCAACAATACCCTCACACCGGAACACACATTCAAAGGCAGAGCGTGTAGGAGAAAAGAGGAACAGTAATGTACCATTTAAAAAAAGGTGAATATTTAGGAAATAAAGGTGAAAAAATGGTTGAAGCTGGTGAAAATAATAGGACAAGAAGAAAAACTAACTTTAAGCGTTGGAGTAAGAACTTTACAGGCTAAAAAAAAGGAAGTAGGGTGATTAAAACAAGCAGACCACATAAATTTGGTTTTCCTAAATCAGAAGTGACAAAACCACAACACCTTTACACTGTCCGTGGGTTTCGTCTAATTTCTGAAGATCATAAAAACAACAGAAATATGTGGAAAATCTTCCTCTTAGCAGATTTTATCCAAACAGAATCATTCAAATTTGAAGGATGACTTCGTTTGGACATTCCTAAAAGGCAGCTCTGAAGCAGCAGGGAGGAAGAGAGAAGCAGACGACTTCAAATGGCTTTAAATAGAAAAATATAAGAAGCTTCGTGGCGCTCGGAGCAGCAGAGAAGCTCAACTCCTCGATCATCGCAGCAAAACACCTCGCTGCTGCGCCGCTGGCATGCCACTTTTTATTGCGGTGACCCGGGGCACATTAATCAGCCTGCTGAGACACACACCGCCTCTCCCCCCCCGTCTTAGCATTTCCATCCTCCCCCCTCTCCTCCCACAGAGCCCGCAGCTCTCCGCGGCCAGTCCTGCTTCAACAACATCCGACGGAACTGAAACGGTGCGTGTGGGTGAAGGCGCGACAAGCGTGTGCACGCTCTGCCCACGTGTGCGTTTCAGATCAGCGCAGACGATGTTGAGAAATAACATCTGTCATCTTTCCTGTATTGCAGCAAGCACACTTTGTAATAACCTTTATAGACACTCTCACCTTCCAGAATTACAGCAAACACTGGCACCTACCCATCTCTTTAAGGGGGTTTGCGCTTAATTTTGACTCAACTTAATAAAAAATAAGCTTAAAAAAATCACACTATGCCCAGGGACATTTTCATACAAATGGTAAAGAGAGCCATCGAAAAGTTAAAGCTGCAGCCTGTGGCTCATTAGGGTCACCATAGCAACCATACAACCGTAAGTCCTATTGAAGAAAAGGCCCTTATTTTTATGTTACAGTATTTAATAAATGTGACCCTTTACTTTCAGTTTGATGCAAGTTTTACGCTAAATTGAACTGAAGTGTATGGAAGTAATAGTGCACTCTGCTTTCTGAAAGGATTTGAGAGAACGGTAAGTGAGAGGCACAGTGGGATAAAAATGCCTAATTTTGATGCATAATATATAGTAAAAAGACCATAGAAAAGATAAAGATTTTAATGTGATCATGTAATGTCCAACGTTCTGACCCTACTTTTCCAAAAGCACACATTTTCTTCCCTTTTCCAAATCCCCGTTGTCGTTAACCAGGAAATATCTTGCTTTTTAGCTGTCTGCATGCATGTCTGCAATTCTGCATGTGTCGTTTACGCATTTCTCCTTTTTTTAAAGCTTTGATTCATAAGAAGTGAGAAAAATCTTGACAAACACAAACAGGCAAGGTGCCGAGGCCAAAGGTCAGGTGAGAGGATCTAATAGCAGCTGCGTGCTCTGCAGGCAATAAATCACATCCAGGCTCTTATACTCCTGTTTCATAAGTAAAAAGAGTTACCAAACTGAAATCTCATCCTAATAGTCTTACAAAAACTTAAACACATAACCTTGATATTTTAAGTGAGTGTTTTGGAGGAAATATCGACCATCTAATATTCACATCAATAACGTGGAGCCTATATGCAGTGAGACAGGGGCCTTTGGTGTCAAATGTCCAAAAGCCTTGAGTTGGAAGCCAGTAAGTCTGCTGTCTGAGGATTTTCTGGGACGAAATCCGAACATAATATCACACCATGAGTGGAAGGACGGAGAGGAAGAGAGACACCAGATAGGAAAGGAGGAAAAGGCAGCGTGTCGACGCCCATCCCTGCAGCTAAGAATAGTTTGGGCAACAAACAACTCCCGAGGGCCGACCAATCCGTCACACTGGTCGGCAGCAGCAGCAGGAGGAGGAGGAAGAGGAGGAACAGGGGGGCTGCAGCGGTCTCTGCTGCGTTTAAGAATCTAGACCACCGAGCGCAGCTCCGATCCGCACAATTAAACAGAAAACCACGAGACTGGGCTTTGTATTACTGCATTGTTTCTCATTAGGGATGATGTGTAAACGAGGACAAACTGGTGACTGGTTAAAGAAAGAGAAATGAGACCCCAAAAAAATGCCTCTTATTCTTTGTTGTTTCTGGTGACAGAGACTTGAACTCTCCGTGACCTGCGGTGAGGAAACAAAAACAAACACCGCTTATCATCTCCTCCCCGGCGGAGGCCTCTCTATTCCCTGCGCTGGTTCTGCGTGGCCCCGTGTCACCATTTAGAGATCCACTTCTATTTACAAGCTGATCAATGACCAAAAGACGCAAACATAAGAGTAAAAGAAACTGTTAAATGTTGTTTAGTCGTATTTTTTCTGCCGTTTGTAAAGTTTGCCAGAGTCGCTGCTGTGCAGGGTAGGTCTAACCATGCGCCCTCGCTCTTTGTCCTTGGAGCTTTGCCAGGCTCTCTGAAGCGCAGAGCACCGATCAGCTCTGAAAAATGCACTGTGACGCAGGATAATCTCCGCAGCGACGAGGGTGGGGTGAGGATAAACACGGATTAAATGCGCGCGCGCACAAACCACGCGCACACACACACTTCCTCAACAAATATGGAAAAGGCGTTTTTACGCACGCTGCAGGTGAACAAAACGGGAATCAAGAGGAGCAGAAGTGCGTTCGTGGCTGCAAACTATTACGCCTCAGGCCTCAGTCCCCAGCAGCATCAACAGCCAGCATTATAATGAGGAGAGGACGCCAGCTCAATTTTAATTGTTATCGATTATCAGGCTGACGCGTGCCAAATGGTCCAACTGATCATCACAACGAGGACCTTGTGAAAAGTTGACAAGCTGTTTCTCATTTTTAGATTTAACAGAGAGGGAGAGGCCCCGCGTACACGCGCGCACACCACACACGTGGAGCGCGCGCAGAGCTGGAGGGAGATGGCGGCGTCTCTTCAGCTGTCACATTATTAGCGACCGAGTTGTAAACAAGGGGCCCCTGCGTCCTCCCGGCCGCTACACAGCCGCATGCAAGTCGGTGCACGGTTTAATCCCCCCTCCGGCAGCACGGCCACCAACAACAGGGGACATTGTGCGCTCCCCACCACCCCCAACTCCCACCCCCCACGCCATCACCCTTGTGCTGTCATTGGGGCCCGGGTGGCGGCCGCTGAACTGACTCCATTCATCGCGGGCCAAATGAGGACTAAATGGCTCTTTATGCCACCAAAGGACCCGATTGTAAAAGAGAAGTTGACCGGATTTGGTTTCAGAAATGATGTCACGGCTTTCATGTGATCTATTTTGAAAATTGTTTTGAAGCATTTTTTGTTTTTTACCTGAAAACACTCCAAGAAACGTTTCAGAGCTGACATTTACGCGCCCGAACTCGCAGACTCGTACATTATTGATAATAAAGCCCAGGCTCGAGTTGGTGGAGGACTCCGTGCAGCTCAGAAGCTTTGTGGCCAACATGAGCTCTATCCAAACAGCAGATAAACGCATTCCAGCTTTGAAGGCCAGCGGTGCAATAAACTCCTCTCGCTGCCTCTCCTGCTGCGCTGCCAAAAAAATCCGTGGGGTTTCATCAGAGATGCCCGAGGCGCCGACGTCTAAAAACAACCCGAGAGCCTTGATCAAGACCGTGCGTGCACAGACGCATAAGAGGGAGGTGATGTGTGTCATCAGCGCTCTGCTGCTCAATCAATCTTCCGATATAGGCCACGGAGGGGTCAGGGATTTGATCTTGGAGAGGTTTAGGTTTTAATTTATGGATTCTATCCGCAGTGGAGGACATTTGACAGTAAAACCACTACGACTCTGATATAAGCCATGACATGAGCGGAACTTCGGGTTTATGGTGTCAGGCTGCATCTCTGCGCGCTGGTGAAACGGCGCAGAGGGGCCCGACCCATCTCTGTGGGGAAGTGACCCGTGCGCTCTAGACCTCCTCGAAACAAAAAGCTTTGTGGAGCGCTGAGCGAGAGAAAGAGAGAGAGAAATGAAGGGGGGAGGAGGGCGGCTCTCCCGTTTCATCGTGAAGTCCCGGGAGGCCAAGCGCGGAGCACGGCTTCAATCAAACCGTGACGTCTCCTCCGGGAGCAGCGCAGCGCCTGGAAAACCGATCTCTCTGCGGCTTTCTGTCGCGCCTCAGCTTTTGTTCACACGCATCTCGCTTTAGCGCAGCGAGCGCAGCGCCGGCAGCGATCACAGGCTGTTGTTTTATTTCCAAGCGAGAGAGAATCATATAAAAAAAGACACCCTGACTCATTCTGGGTATAAAACAGAACACCAGCAATTCTTTCAACTAATTCCACCCATCCCCTCGCTTATTTCCCTTCTCAACACAAGAGCTGATAAGCAAAAGTCGTCTCGTGATTGTATTGACGTGCTCTCCTTCCCTCTCCGTGCGTAATTTTCTCCGCGTGGTCCCTATTGATCCCAGATTAGTAAAAAGGGGGACAAACAGGAGGCTAATGGGCTTAAAATGGAGGCGGAGTGGTTGTTCCCGTTTTTTTCTGAACGCAGCGGGTCCTCGAGCCGCCCAACGGAGCACCACGCTGACACAACCACTGTCACACATCACTCATCATGACAATAAGCCCTCAGCGGGCTCCGAGCCGGAGCTGCCTGGAGGTGATTCCTGCCCATTAGCATGAACGCATCCTTAACAGCATCTCCACAGACTGTAAAGCGTGCCAATAAAGCTCTAAATATCTGAACAGGTGAAAATGATCTTTATAGCTGCTTTTAAAAGTCCAGATAAGCAGTGTTACAGTTAAGTGAACCGTAGGTGGTGTGGTTAATTGTGGAAGAGGTATTCAGATGTAAAAAGACAGCCTTTTTGGTGAGCAGCCCCCCACCCCCGTCTGCGCGCAAACACCTGGAAAACAGATCAGACTCCACAGCGCGCAGTGGAAAAATGATGCGCAAAGCAGTCCGACGGGGCGCACTAAAAATAAACTCGGCCCACACAAAATGTGAAGTGCTTGCTTTAGGCTCTAGCGTGCAGCACATGAGGAAAATAGGCTCTTAATGAGTCTTTATCCTGAAACAAAAAGTGAGATTATATCTAGAAAAGGCGCACAATTATCTTTAAATCATGTCAAAAACTAAAATTAGACAGACATCTGTTAAGAAGCAAATTATTGGTTTAAATGTCAAAACCCATAATAAGCCAAACCTTTACGTCAGATGCTTTCCAGGTGTCATTCACCTCTCCGTGCCAATTAAGTCCCACGTTTAATCCAAACACAACAAAAGCTCTCATTCCGCATCAAAGCCCACTAGAGTACCGGCCCCCCCCCCCCCCCGCTCCTTTGCAAGGTCCTGCTCCTCCAATCTATCCGCGCACTCAGCCGAGGAGACGTTATGAGCGATCTTGTATATTTGCAGCCTAATCTGCGCGGACTGATGGCTGCCGGGGGCTGAGCTGGAGCGGTGTTTTAGTAGCTGCTTCCCCCGCTATAAGCTCGTCAATGAGCTGAAGCCGGCCAATATGAGGCACATCGATCGTCCTGAGGAGAGCGTCCCCCTAATTAGTGCCCGTGAGGCTCCGAGACGCGCAGCTCTAGAGGGGAAACTCCGCGGAGAGGAGCTGATCTGCGCGTGAAAACTTACAAAATATTATACAAATCTAAACAAATAGCTTATACACAATGAATATTTGCTGCTTTGTTTATCAGAAAATCTGTGTAGCCTCCAGAGAATTGTTTCAAGACGGATTTGGAACGCGTCCAACATGCCTCGCAGCAATTAAACAGCAACTCCACAGAATGTGACCGCTGTCAGCCACAGCGGTGTTTCGCTCAAAGCGGGGGAATCCAGAAAAGACGTGACATCATAGAAATTAGGTTAGAAAAGTCCTGACGCTCTGAAGCTAGTTCAGGAGAAAAACCGAGAGTCGGAACTGACGGGAGCGCGGACCGATTCGAGGTTAACCCCACCCCCCACCCCCAATCGAAGACTGGCACAGAGAACCTGAGAACACCTGCTAGACATGCAGGAGGAGGTGGCACGGTGCCAGCTCCATCAACCAGACAGGAAGGTGAGCGCGCGCTCCCCCCCCCCATGCATCACCTCTGGGTCTGATAAGACGACTGATCAACGTCCACCCTATTCAAACACACACACACGCACACACACACACACACACACAGCTTTCCCAGCAGCAGGCACGCATACCCCGCGGGGGATGCCCTCCAACTGAACCGAACCGCTGAGTGTCAGCGCTCGCTTCGCCTGCCTCTGGTAGGGCGAGGCTGGATTCTCTAACCTTGTTTAGCGCAGAAGCTCCGTGTGTGCGCACGCACACGCGCGCACACACACACACACACTTGAAACAATGTGCAAAAAGCCCGTGCAGCCACCAAGAGCAGGACGGGCGCCACTTTCAAGTTCGTTCATCTCCAGGACGTCCTCCTCACCTCCGGCCGGTAGACAGGAGACAGTTAAAATACCTAAAACATACCGTGCGTGTGAGTGCGTGTTGTTTATCAACCACATGCCGCTGCCCCGCCGAAACGCACAAAGACCACCCTATGCGCTATTCTTAGAAGTGGCCGATCCGCTCCGAGCCTCTGCGCACACCAAGATTCAGCCTCACATGAAGAGCCGTTTCCGGATCAGATCACACACCGAGGACACGCCGAACCGGGTCACTCCAAACTGCTTTAGGAAACCATTTAACGGACCGAACAGGGAACGTTTTCTGTCCCCGAGCCGGGGATTTCTCAGGACCAAACACACACGTTTAGGAAAACAAAACTGATTCATCTAAAATTTCTCACCTGATTGTGTGAAGTTCTGGTCCTGTTCACGCCTTTTCCTCCCGCTTGCTTTTTTATGCCAAGTTAACTGGCCCGGCTCCGGTCCTGTCCGCTGGAGACAGACGATCCCGTCCAAGAAAAAAAATAAAAAACTAAAAGTGTCTAACAGGTTATCCACTTGTCACCAAACAAATGTTGCTTATAAACCTCTCGGTTTTGATTACATTGTCCGTTTGCTACTCAAATCCATTATTTTATATTAAAAACGGACTTTTCTAAAGCCAAAAATGGCATTTGAGCTTCCAGAGCAACAAAAATGATCCTGCGCAGACGAGAGAACGGGAGAGCGGAAAATACAAGATCCACAAAAAAAAAGAAATTCCGTCTAGGCGCCGTTCGGTCCGGGCTCGGAACGAATGCAGGTGGGGAGGTCGGCGGATTCGCGGAGAAATTAATTCAGCTCGCCGTACCTCGCAGCAGCGCCATATTGGGTTTCAACGGAGCACGCCGTCCTCGGAAAAAAAGCCCCTAGTCTCCGCGTTCTCTCCGACGGAGGAATCCGTGCGTCGGGAGGCTTTTTTTATTCCGTGTAAGCTTCTTCTTCCTCCTTCGTCCCGCTTTACAGACTCGCACGGAAACAACAGGAAGGATCCAATAACCGGGGAGCCCTCGGTTCGCACCGAGGACGCACGGAGCTGCTGCACGGGAGTGCCGCACAGAATGGATGTACGCTGCCGAGACCGAGCGACTCGCTCCACTTCCACTCGCGCAGACTCTACCCAGAAGGCCAGTCGGGAGACCGCAATTACCATAAGCCTCCAGCGCACGGCTGCGCGCGCACGCACCACACGGAGACACACACAAACACAGACACACACACACACACACACACGGGCTCCGCTGAAACTCCAAAAGAGGAATAGAAGAGGGGTTTTTACGTTGAAATTGGGCAGAAAAACAACGCAAATATCATGTGAAGCTACTCATCATGAAAACATGAGCAAAAAGTCATATTATTTTCCTGTTAATCATCAAACTAAAGGCACGTTAATCAACTTTTTATCTTAAACCCAATAACAATGGGGAAGTTATTTACCACAGCTCATTGTTTTAAGATAATTTATCAATTTTTTTACTCCAATCCTAAAGATAAGATTTTTAAACACGAGAGAGAGAGAGAGAGAGAGAGAGAGAGAGAGAGAGAGAGAGAGAGAGAGAGAGAGAGTGGGGGATGGAGCTTGGGGAGGCAGCTCAAGGCTGGGGCACATCTGTTAAGGCTCCCATGTCAAGTAAAGGAGGAGGAGGCTATGAATATCAAGCCTGAGGTGTGTGCATCATGTGCCTGCGTGTGTGCGTGTGTGTGTGTGTGTGTGTGTGTGTGTGTGTGTGTGTGTGTGTGTGTGTGTGTGTGTGTGTGTGTGTGTGTGTGTGTGTGTGTAGGAGAGAGGAGAAACAGGCAAAAAAGAGAGAAAGGCCAGCAGACAGAAGCAGGGTAGGAGTATAAGACTTAAGGTTTGGCTGTATTTGCTGCAGCTGTTGAAAGTGGGAGTTGAACCAGACAAATAAACACAAAGCTCACAGAGCGCTCACATATGGATGCGTTTAAAAACTCTCAGCTCATCTCCAAGGCCGAAAATGTCCACACGTTTGGTCTGAGAGGCCAGAGGAACCGAGAGAACAGCTTCCTGTGTGTGAAATGAAAGCTGGATGATAAAAGCTGCTAGCCTGGCAAGCCATCCTATATATGTGTATATATACAATCTCTGCAAAGCAAGAATTGGTCTAGTTCACTAGGCTAAAAAGCTGCAGTTTTCTCCTCAAAACTGGTTAAAACCCTCATTGTGGGTCTGAGTAACCGAGTCAAAAAAGTCTTTAAACCTAAACAAATCCAGGGTGAATTGTCGGGCATGTTTGCTCAGCTCAGCTCCACCTTCTCTTCACCTTTCATAAGTGAGAGTTGCAGTTTGACCACAGCTGCTAAACCACAGGCGGAGGGTTAACACTGCAACTCAATCTTAACGGAAGTGTTTGCGTAAAAAAATTCAAATATGCAATATGCAGTTAAATGTTTAATTCGTTTGAAAAAAGCTTCAGTTGGGTACCTATAACTCTCAAGCAGCAGGGCTATCTGATGCACTAAAACCAGATGACTATTATCTGTTTTCATGTTTCCAGAGAGCAGGAAAAAGCCTAAATTGGCAGGTTGACTCCTCACATTTGTATGGCAGGTAGCATTCAGAATAAATTACCAGAAAGAAGAAAAAAACATGAAAGCAGTAGTCCGTTGACACAGCGGGGGTTTCGTTGATGGCTCGGGGGAAAAACAACAAAAACAGAGCGCTGTCTGCACATGAGACGGTCCAATGGTGTCCAGTTCCACGCTTACACCTCTCTGCACACTGGGATATGTCTATGGAGAAATATAAAGATGGTATTCCTAACTTCACCGTTCAATTGTCTACAGTTGGATTAGATTGGGGGAAAATGACTGGAAATAGAACTGTGTCCAAAAAACAGTTGAGCTGCATAACAGACAGTGCACCAGAAGTGAAAACCTGCACAAATACTGCTATTTATTAATATTTGGTAAGAGAAAACTGCCAAATTCATCAGTACAAAATATCATTCAGTGATTAGATTCATGAGAAATCTCTGTACACAAGACAAGGTCAAAAAAACAACAGGGAATGGCCCTGATCCTCTTTTTCCTTTCTTTTATTTTTTTCTCAGTCTCCCAGGCAATCATGAATTAAAACTAGACAGATTATGTAGGAAAAATCACTGTAAACCCATGAATATTTATGGAACTCCTGTCAGTCAAAGTTTATCACCACATCCTAAAATACATCCATCCATACTCTTCAACTTATCCGGAGTCGGGTCACAGGGGCAGCAGCCTAAGGAGGCAGACCTGGACTTCCCTCACCCCAGCCACTTGGGCCAGCTCTTCTGGGGGGATCCTACGGCATTCCCCGGCCAGCCGAGAGACATAGTCCCTCCAGTGTGTCCTAGGTTTTCCTTTGGGTCTCCTCCCAGCCAGACATGCCCGGAAAACCTCACTAGGAAGGTATCCAGGAGGCATCCTAACTAGATGCCCGAGCCACCTCAGCTGACTCCTCTCGATGTGGAGGAGCAGCAGGTCTACTCTGAGCCCCTCCCGGATGACCGAGCTTCTCACCCTATCTCTAAGGGAGAGCCCAGACACCCTGCGGAGAAAACTAATTTCAGCTGCTTGTATCCGCGATCTCATTCTTTCAGTCACTACTCAAAGCTTGTGACCATAGGTGAAGATAGGAACGTAGATCGACCTGTAAATCGTGAGCTCAGCTCTCTCTTCACCACGACAGACCAGTACAACGCCTACATCACTGCAGATGCAGCACCAATCCAACTATCGATCTCCTGATCCACAAAATACAAGTACCACAAATTTAAGAGAAACACTGAACAGAATCAGGGTGTTGCTTCAATTATTTCTAATAATGAATATTTGTTTTATGATCTAGTTTGGGCCAAGCTTCAGTTGTCAGATGATCTCATGTTTGACTCTAAAATACTTTGGTACACAGAAGAGCTCATGATAGACTCAATGGCAAGATGAGGCTGATGGTTAGTATGGAAGAATGTGTGCTGATATATTGTTTGGTTGTTGACTAAAGCCTGGTACACACTGTGTTTTTTGGCTGTCACACTGAGAGGACTCTAAAGAGGTTGCACACTACACAGTCCAAGCTTACAATGAGTCAAACCGCATGACGTCTCGCTCTAGCAGAACACGCTAACATCACAAGCGTACTTGCATTACTCTGAACCGAACTCTAAAAAGGAGTGGTCCACATGTTCTCATGTGCAGCTTCCACTGTTGCTAATGCTACTCTTGCATTGTACTCTCGTCATTCCCTATATGTATTTTCACTGGTCGATTGCAGACCAGAGTCACAGGTTTTCTGATACAGCTTGATGACTTTTGGAGGCTGACTTTGGTCATGAGAGTGCTCAATAAGCTATTGCTGGGCTGATCACACTGGTCGGTCACAGACCTGCAAATCCCCTCACGTTCACCATTTTTCGTCACAACTCTGGTCACAACGGGAGATTTGTCTAGGACGGACGAAAATGCACAGTGTGGCCCGGGCTTAACATGAAGCATTATGGGTAAACATCTCTTCTTTCCTCTAACGTCCAAAGGACCGTGTTCCAAAAGTCTTGTGGTTCATTCAAATGCATCAAACCCTGTTAAAGAGAGATTTTCTCCTTCACCCTTCCAAACAAGACTTGACAGTTTTGTCTTTTACTGATTGTCCTTTCCTGAATTATAACCTTTAAACTGCAAATGGGGACAACGGTAGCTCAGAGTTAGGGACTTTGGCTTGTAACCAGACGTGTTGCCAGTTCAAACCCAAGCTCCATTGGTGTCAGCTGTTGTGACCTTGAGCAAGATACTTCACCCTTCTTGCCTGCTGGTGGTCGTGGGACCGGTGGTGCCTGTGTACAGCAGCCTAGCTTCTGTCAGTGCGCCCCAGGGCAGCTGTGGCTACAAAGTAGTTTATCACCACCAGTGTGTGAAAGTGAGTGAATGGCTGAGTCAGTACATGCACATCTAAGTCAATCAATGGCAATAAACCGGGAATCTTTATCCTAGTTTACGTGTCGTTAGAAAACCGAACACTTAAATGAAGTCTGTTTTGGTTTTAGGTCAGATTAGCTCATTTATATGAATCAAACTGAAAGGGGGAATACTTTATTTATTCTAAGATTCATAAGATAGGGTTTTGCTTCATGCATATCTGTTTGGGTTTGGTTTAAAAAAAACTTGTAAGAACAGTGATGACGTTTCAGGTTTTTTAGTCCAACTCCACAAACTAAAGCTATGAATCCAGAATCATGATTAACATAATGCATCTTAAAGGAGCAGCTTAATAACTAAATGTTTTATGTTTTAAGTCTGGGCATTCGCAGCAGCCGGACAAGCACTTGATTTTATATTTGAAGAGCTGCTGTTTTTGAGCTGTCAGCAGAGGGATTTTGAATGCACCCACGGTCCAAATCAGATTTCTCTCCCTCAAAAGTCCAAGATAAAATTTAATATCAACAACAAAGTCCACTGCAAAGACTCTCCCCAGTAAAATACTGAAAATGGCCTTGAGCAGCTCAAACAAAATCATGCTAATGTCACACCTATAATCATACTGAAAGGTCAGGAAGGTGGCTGCAGAAAGAAATCACAGCACACATCAGGTCCTTTCGCATTCCCCCTCCTTCCCCTGCTCTGAGAAGGGCGCTGAGACAGAGCAGCTCTTTCCATCGCTCACGGAAAACTGGATTAAGATGAATATTGCTCCGAGAAACCGCAGGGCAAACCAAATTTCTGCCGTGCAAAAGAAAAACACACAGCTGTAGCTTCAGAGAAAAAAAGGACTTCTCCGGGAGTCTGTGAGAGAGATAGAGGAAAAACAAGTCTGGAGAGCCAGTTCAGAGCTTTTACTTTTGTGGCTGCGCTTTTATGGCTGTGCGTGAACTTTGTGGTTTAAGGTGGTGTGTCTTTGAAAATGCCCCAGTGACTTAAAAACATCCCTTTCTCTGTCATTAGCCTGCATTATCAGGGATCTGTGCGTAAAAGTGTGTCTTGTAAACACTAAAGCAGCGTGAAGGCGCGCGCGCACACACACACATGCACGCACACACTGTCACAGGGATCCAGCCATCTGCTGTTGCAATCAGACTCTGGAGCAGAAGTCTGGCAAACACACGCTTTGCACGGCGACTTCACATGTGCGCACAGGACGCACACACCTCTAACGCGCGTTTTCTCAGATATGCCTAAAACAGAGAGACAACGCCACACAACTATGACTCACATTTCGAAAAGGACTGCCTGCCAACACTCAACATCGTGCACGCACGCACACACTCCGTCGGCGGGCTCAGATTGCAGGAAGCTCTTTGCACGCAGCTCAGTCCACAGCAGCCGGTACTAATCAGCACAATCCACCTGCAGATCGTTATGGATCGCTTACTGCAACTCACACACACACAGGAGGAAAGAGACTTGCCTGAACACTCGCAGGCAGGCGCGGGCACGTGCTCAAATCAAAACACATCCTTAAGAAGTCGCTGATTGTCTGAATTTAGCTCGTGAGACGCGCTGGATTTTAGCTTTTTTAATTTATTCATGAAAGGGCTGCTGTGATACGACACACACACACACACACACACACATACACATACACATACACACACGCACACGCACGCCCCCACCGGTGTTGTAGGGTAACCGGTTCCCCACAGGCGCGCCACGCTGCGTTAGCGCGGCCTCACCGGGGATAATTACAGCCTGGCGCGGCAGGGCGAGCGTGGCTCCGAGCCAAACACTGCTGCTGCTGCTGCTGCTGCTCGGCAGAGAGACGGAGAGCCTCCGATAATTGGAGCACTGAGAGGCGCGGACCTATAGATCAAGCCCGAATCAATAAGGCTGCTAAATTCATCGATGCGATCAATCAGAGGACCCGTGACATAAAATAACCAAAGCGATCAGTCACACTTGTCTTATTCCGACCTTGGAGGGAGAAAGAGGGGGGGGGGAGAAGGGGGGGGGGTATAAACGGCATTACCCCCCGCCTAGCCACCGTTCTCGAAAATGCGCGGACAGACACCGAACAGCGGCGTCGGTTTTCATTAGAGGATAGAGATGAAAACCTTCAAACGAAGCTTATCTGAGAGGAAGGAGAAGCGGTGGCAGCTCTCAGCGCTGCACAAGAAAGACTGCCCCCCCCCTTCCTCTCCTCCCTCCCTTCCCCTTCCCTCCCTCCCTCATCCTCCCCTCCTTCTCTCTTCGTCTGTCGGCCTCTGTCGAGCTCCGCTCATAACCTCGCCACCCACCCTCCCAGTTCCCCGCCTCTCCCTGCTTTCCGCTGCTGGCGGGGAGCTTGCGAGCGCGCGCGCGCGCGCACACACACACACACACACACACACACACACACACACACACACACACACAGAGGCAGGCAGCGTCAATAAAAGCCCAGCGCTGTGAGAGGCCGCCGGCACTCCACTCCCCCCTCCTGCCACTGCGATTAGCGGAGGCTGGCTGGCTGGGGAGAGGCGCCCCTCTGTTATCTGGGGCGGTGGCAGCCTGTGTGTGTGTCTGTGTGTGTGTTGAGCGAGAGAGAGAGAGGGTAGAGAAGAGATTAATTTAACCCTTTCGGGGTGGGATCGAAGCGCTCAAAGAGCCGCTCTGCTGCGCTGCGCTCCGCGCAGGCATAACAACCGAGCTGTTATCAGCCCGGGCGCGAGGAAACAGCCACATTACACACGCGATCCCCGAAGCAGGAAGAATATATATACAGGCAGAGTCACGCTGCTCCCGACGGCGATGTTTCTAGACATTTGGAGCGTTAGGCACGCGCAGATGTGCATGCCGTATAGGCTTCCGCAGCTGATCTGGATATTTTTAGGAAAATACTTGAAAACATGCCTTGTTCTCGGGGGAGGGACTCATTTGTGATTCAGTGATTTGCAGAGGGCAGAAAATTGTGATTTTTTTGAAAATTGTTGCTTAAGTGTCAAAAACAAAACGTGTTGGTGCGTTTATTTGGTCAAATGTATATGAATATTCCATTAATTTAGCATTAATTGCAACTTTTTTGACGATTTCTGCTATGTGCAATAAAAACAGGGATCTTTAACTTTATTTGATTTATGAAGCATTCCAGTTGCATCTCCTTCATGGGGAGATCTTTTAGCTTTTACACTGGCCACCACCCCAGAAGGATGGGAATGACATCATCTGCAAAGCAAGGACCAAACATTTGCACAGCATTTACAAAAGCCAGAGTGGCATTTTGTTCTGCGTGTGTCTGCACAAATTTAAACAGATATGGCACTACAGCATTCTGCAAACTCTCATGCAGATTTTTGGATAATTTATATTATTGTTCACACGTGTTCTTGTAGTTTTTAGGAAGTGGTCACCCTATATGACCATTTAACACGCTGCATGATATTTTTCTGTTGTTTTATATAATCAAAATGATGCATCATCCAAGAGCTGCAGAGCATTCAGACTCAAGGTCAGCGTGACGAGGACAGAGTGGTGATTGGTAATTTAAAGTCAGGGCATAACTCATTTAAATTTATCATTATGTGGTTACATATTTATGTGAATGCAAATCTGCCGTTGAGCAGCTATTAAATGATATTTCCATGCACGTAATTGTGCTTGCTTTCTTTTATTTCACGTCAGCTGCCCATATAGGCACATAATGGCATAAAAACCAACCTATCAGAGTAGAATGTAAAAAAATAAGACTAAATCTTACAGGAATAAGTTTGATTTGCTACTTTTGCATAAAATCTGATCGTTGCGTAATAAATCCGAAGCTTTTCTACTCTTTTTTTCTGCTAAACTTGTAGCCAAAAGCAAAGCTAGTTAATTAAAACATTTAACAACTTAAGACTCAATTATTAATACTTGGGTTGTAATTTTTCCATTAACCGTCTCCAGGCCCCCTCTCCACACAGCGGGTGAGCCAGGTTTAGAGGGGGTTACACCCTCCCCCACACACCCCAGCCTGTAAATACAGCCGGGTCTGTGCGCGCGGAGGAACCGGGAGGAACCAGTCTCCCCCTCAGGCCTTCCTCCCCCTCCCCGCCTTCCCCCCTCCCCGCTCCGAGGTGACCGAGCTCCGGCTTGTTTTTCAGCGGATCGCCGGGTTGCTGCTGCTGCTGTCGCCTCTCCTCTCCTCCCTGTGTCTGTGCGTCACAGCGAGGTCATGGCCGGACTCCAACAATGGCTCCGGTTTCTCAAGCCGCACACGCTCACGCGCGCAGACACGCGCTCACACACATAAAAGAGCCGGCAACAGGAGCGCACAAACACAGATCTGACAAATGATAGGGTGGCGAGGCGAGGCAAGCTAATAGCAGGCAGAGCGACTGCCGACATGCCCGTGGGCCGCGGGTGTTAAATTGTATCCAATTACGGCACATGCGACGTTATGAGGAGGGGAATAATAATTCCTTATGCGTGACAGGGAGATTTCGCTTATTTCACGGCACCTTTAGATAGAGGGGACGCACGGAAATGTTCAAGAGTCTGAGGGGAGAGCTATGTGGAGGTAACAACCTTTTCCTTTTTTTTCCTGGAGGACAGATATTCCATTAATCAAAATCCTGTTAGCCTTATAGGGAAGCAAGCTAGGGCCAGTAGTGTCCCACTCATAATTAATGTCCATTATTTAAGCAGCCAGTCCGGCTGGAGACTGTCTCTCACAAATGCACACAGGAGTGAGGGATGGAATCAATGTGGAAACGAAATAAACACGCCCAGCCTCAGCTATCTTATGAAAAGGTCTCTCCTGCTTATTTATTTGATTGATTCTGGCAGTCAAAATAAATAAACAAATAAACAATAATAATAAAAAAACATCAACAGTATGAAAAAGAGGTGTGTTACAGAAACTGGGACCAAAATAACACTGGTGCCATGCACAAAAGCTCAAAAATTCACATTTATTCTTTCACCACACAGATTATGATATCCAGATGTTGTCTTTGGTTAAATATAAAGCATCCAGCCAATCACACCTGAGCTCTTATATGGCACAGATTGTAAAGTAACACATTTTCAAAAGATTAAAGGCTTTTTACCAGTTTTAACTGCAAATAAAGACATGTTTAAAGTAAAATCCATATAAAGTCACAGCTAAATATTAAACTCTGACTATAAATGGGATGATTTTACACTATTTACCTACGTAACATGGAAATTCATAATTCTGGAAAATAATGGACATATCCTGCCAAAAATAGAAGAAGGATAAAAAGATCCCCTAACATCTCAGAGTCCCTTTGGTAAGATTGAAATGTTGCTTTTATTTTGGTAGGATTCCTCCATTTTCAGGACACTCCACTTGAATGTTGGGAAAACATTTGTGTTTTGACCTTTGTACAGGCTATTCAGATGTGAGTATTTATATTTAACATTATTTGATTGCATTTTAAGGCATTTAGACTAAAGCCTTGCATAAAATATTTGATCATAAATCCCATAAAAAATTTATGGTTCTGGAAGTGTAGGCAGGGTTGGACGCAAATATTACAGGAGTGTGGGAGCGGGCGATAACGGTCAGAGCATAATTAAAACAATAGTCCGACACAGGACTCTAATTTAGACACAGAAGAAAGAAAAGTGGTGAAAAACCATCTCACACTCTGTTTTTAATTATATTAAAGCTAGACCTGGTAGCTGTTCGACTTCTGAATGCATAACTTTACAGTCAGCGCTCCATAAATTCTGCAGCTTAGCTGACAAAGGCAGCAGGAGGATTCTGGGTGGGATTAGAAACAAGCAGGTGTGTGTACGGGGAAATCTGTTTGACTAATACTCAGATATCTTAGGAGAACAACAAGTATGAGCCGAGAGAGGTATGTTCTTTACAGTTCAGTCAGAAGGCACGTATAAGAGTGTAAATTCTCCAAATATATACAGTCGATCACTCTGTAAATACAATATTACAAAAAATTATTATTTTATTAAAAAAACCAAAAACAGCAATAAAAAAATTATATAAAGTCAGAAGATCAAGCAAAAGGCAGAATGCTAATAGTGCATTAATAGGAGAAAGACTGCATTCTGTAAGACTTGTTTACTATTTTTTGGAGTGTTTCACCCACTTTTTGTTGTTTCCTCTACTGTAAACCCACTTTCCCCCTATTGGCTGGAAAATTATGTAACAGCAGGATCAATCTAATGGTAGAGCTCCATGCTGGTGATTTTTAACGGTCTGCCTTTCAACTCATCTCCTACAGAGAAGTGAAAAGGTGATTGCAGCGAGTGCTTTTCAGTTGTAACTAATGTTTGTTTTCTCCCTGGCATGATAAATGCAGCAGAATGCAGAAGAAAACGGTACAAGTGCGGAGAGGTAAGTCGTTTGCAGAACATAGAAGCTCTCTGATGGCAGAAAGCTGGATCTCTGCTCTGTATGTGCGGTGGGTGTCTTAAGGATATTAAATAGTAAAGGATGGGGATTAATAATGGAACCTGACAGCTCATCTCCGGCTTCTATCTGCCTGACTGTCCCCACAATCTTCCCTTCCATCCCCTCCCTACCTCTTTTTCCTCCCTCTCAGTTTCTAATCCGCTGCGTTTCTCTCTTGCCGTGACCCTCCTTTGTGCTTCTTCCCTCCAGATCTTTTGTCTTCCTCTCTCTCTCTGTTTCTCCCACTCCCTCTCTCAAGGACCTCGGTCTTTCAGGGTCATGTCAGGAGAGTAGAAGAGCACATTGGTGTTGTCGTCGTCGTCATCGCTCAGGTCGACCAGGTCCACTTGTGTGTAGCGCACCGCCCCGGGGTAGTACTCTCCGATTCGTGTCCGGTCACACAGCCGTGAATGCAGAGCCAGCTAAAAACGTAGAAACACAAACATGTAGACTGGAATTAGCGTTTTGCTGTTTGCTTTGTTTCTTCCTGGTCATCTGCTTCAAAGTCAAAAACACTGACCCAGGTGGCAAATTCCTAAAATCCCAGTTGTGTGTTGAATTACACATTCACTGCTTTTTAGGTCATTTAAAGTCCAAATTATGTCCAACTGCAGCATTTGCACCTTTTTTCCTCACAAAAACATTCTTTTGGGGCTGAACATGAAAAAGATAAGTTTCCAAAGTCTCCGCGACCCTGCGTGGATAAGCGGGTGGATGGATGGATGTTTCCAAAGTGGTGCATCTATGTGGACTCAGAACATAGAACTTTCAGTTTTTTTCACACATGCCCAGTATAATATCATTTTATTTAGATTTTGTCACTATAAAACTTTGAATATATGTTGTAAAGGCTAAAAAACATGATAAAATTGTAAATGGTACCAAGTGGAGGAAGCTGCTAGCCTAGTGAACTAGACCAAATTCTTGCTTTGCAGTTTGGTCTAGGCACGCTTCATTGGAAACCTCGCAGCCTGATCCACTGCTGTGGCTGTCCAATCACAGCTCGCTATATTTTTGGTTGGGCCAATCACAGAGCGGGAGTAGCCGATGACGTCAGCGCTGCGGCCGCGAACACAAACAACATGGCGGCAACGCAGGAACCATGTTCGTTTGAAACGGCTTTGTCATCAACATTGGATTATTTAGACTCCAACGTGCGTAAGTCTGTCTGATATACTTAGCGGCTTCTTATTTTTATCAAACAAAGTAGTGCAATGTCCCAGTACACCTGATATTCGCGTGTTTTTTATACAAAAACCACAGAAATCATTGATGTTAGACGCCATTAAAGCCTCCCGTTTTTCCGTCGCTGTGATTACGTCATGTTGTTCGTTACTCTGATTGGTCCTAGCGCTATCCAATTGCGTGCTGACATTTTGAAAGACAACCGTAGATCCCGCCTCACGACTGAGAGCCGTCAATGGTTCTTGGCCAGACTATATATTCACATATATAGGATGGCTTGCCAGGCTAGGAAGCTGCAATTGTTTTGGTAAAGTCTTCAATCAAGCAAAGAATTTTCATTTTCTGTGTTTTGATATGTCCTTTATGGGAATGTTCTCATTGTCATGGTAGACGTAATAAAGGAGAACGGAAGTCCCAACTTTTTGCCATGAAGGTTTGGAACTGACGGCGCCTCAGCTCAGACCAGGCAAGGAGAACGAAGAGAACCAGGGTTAAAAGTAGAAAGTCCAAAAAAAAAGTTAGTTCTGAAACATGAAAAGTAAAACTCTATCTCAAAACCAAATGTTCTAATTTCTTCAATTATCAAAAGTTAAAATCAGTCAGATTCAAATTAGATCAAGGAGGACCGAGGAAGCCGGTGAGACAAAAAAGGAAATCCTATGTGGGTCAGTGCTCTCAGAAGAGGACGGTATTTCAGTGATATCCGATAACCCAAATCGTTTCTGCTGATCAAAAGAAATTTAGAAATTCAATCCACCAATGATGGATCATGCAGTAGAGTAGAACTGAAACGTCTAGCCTTGCAGTAATAATAGGACTAGTTATTTACTTAAAGAAGCGATGAAAGTGACACCTCTTCATGAGAATGCGCAGGAAGTTGACGAGCATTAGTGACTTGAAGATGGAAGCTGCAGAAGGAAAAAGGCAAGTGGAAAAGACCACAAATGTGCTGCAGAGTTTTTAGAAGACTTAATGTGCTACAAGGAAGTTAAGAGCTAAACACACTGCATCATCGCTGAAAACATGGGAAAACACTTATGTGTATAAAAGTTTTTTGAAGATATTAAATTAAAAAAAATAGTTTGCTTTTGTGCTACATTTTGCAATGACATGGAAACAAATGGGGAATTTGGAGAAGCTTTTTTCCCTGCACGCACACTCTTATACATGCAGAGGCAGAAGTGAGATGTGAGCTCATTGCAGAGCCGAAGGCGGTTCAGCTGTATGGCTAGAATGCAGATCAATATCAGGGAAGCAGTGAGAGGAAGAGGGGGGAGAGAAAAAAAAGAGAGAGAGAGCAAAATGGAGAATATACAGGTGGGAGGGAGATGCAACACAAAGGAGAAAAGAGAGAGAGAGAGAGAGAGAGAGAAAAAAACCACGTACGAGAGATAAAATGCCAGAGAGGCTGTAACGGAGTAGAACAGAAACAGAGCAGACAGAGGAGGAGACGTATAGTACAGACAGAGCTCGGCTGAGAGATGGAAGAGGAGAAGAGTCAAAGGCTGCTGCTGATGGGAGGAAAAAGCAAAAAGGACTTGAAAAAACAAGAAATGCGAGGCAGCAACAGAGAAGAACATTTACATGCAACAAAAAACATGGAAATCAAAGAAAATGGGTTACAAATCAGGGCGTTCCCTGCATACCCTGAAGATTTAAGTTTGTGTTTTAGTTAAACTGGCATGGGTTAATACGGGGTTCAGTTTTAGGTAATAAGAAAAGTTTTGTTCTGGACATCCAGGAGACTGCGCTGTAGCTATCACAACCAAAAAACCAACATAAGTAAAAGTAACGTAAAACTTTTATGGATTGATGTGATACTTGGCTCCCAAGTTCAATCAGCAGACCAAAGGGGGGTTAATTTTCATCAACGTGTTACAGTGCACCCACGTTTGTAGCCACATGAAATGAAGCATGAAACAAAACTGGCAGTTAGGCTTAAAAGTCTTAGAGATCTCTGTCTGAGCAAACAGAAAGTGCAGTGAAAATGAGTGGGATGTAGGCGAGCACTTTCTATTTGAAACAGCTATAATCTCTAGATGCATCACTGTTTTAGGTGTAAAAAACAAATAGATGGAACACGTTTTATTTCAAGAATCTGGGGCGCAGTAGTGTTCTGAGGCTTGTGACTGAGCACAGACTCCCTGAGCATGACTCCCCTAAAACAACTCAACATGCTATTTGACCCGCTGATGTAACTAAACTACAACTCTGGCTTTTCACTGGACACGAGCACTGCAAAATGGTAATTCTTTCCATAGATTCTCCATTATTATAATAGATATTTACTTGATCAACTACCAGTTGACAAGTCTCCTTCATCTTTGTGGTGAGACAACATCTTCTCGTTTGAGGCTCCTCCAGGTATGGAAGGTGGACAAAGATGTGGAGATTTGGACATTTACTGTTTTACAATGCAGAATACACCGTAGCTTCCCTGTAGTCTGACTTGCGTGTTGGAGGAACATCAACTGTGATTGGTCCGTTTGGGATATGCTCAAGTATGACCCCATGAATCACACATGCAAGATCTAACAGGCTGTAATTTAATCCGCTACCACAAAAGCCAGTACTCTGCCTGCAGATATGTGCGCAGTCTGCCAGTTGGTTCAACGTTCATACCCATCGTCTCTCAAGGTCTTTAATCTGCGGTGCAGCAGTTTCAGTGAAAGCGATTGGTTTAACATTTTTAGCATTACACATATTCATACTGAAGTGACAATCGGCAACTTTTTAGTCATCACTGGCAGAAGCAACAGCAGAAACCACATTTCCCACTGAGTCGTGAGGGTTTAAACATACTGTAAGTCAAATGAATCACTCGTCTAACTTCACGTAAGAAAGTTAGGTACAGCCCTTTTAAAATTATTGAACAATCCTTCAGGGTAGATCTAACTTTACAAACAAAGCTAAAGGAAAATGCAACCATTTATGAAAAGACCTTTTGTTGAATTAAATACTATACTACTAGTCTAGATTTCAAGAACTCATACCCATAAAAAGTTTTAGAATTACGTTTTTATACAACTTTCAGTAGGTTTCTGTCCAGAGTGCTTCTAAAGCTGAGGCCCCATCAGCAATGAAAGTGCATTTGGAGTAGTCTTAAATGATGGGCGCATCAGGGTAAGAAGAGAGGCAGATGAAGTGATGCACCCATCATGCCTAGTGCCTACTGTACAAGCCTGTGGGGGCAGTGCTATGATCTGGGGTTGCTGCAGTTGGTCAGGTCTAGGTTCAGCAACAGGATGTGCTCCAAGAATGAGATGGATTGGCCACCACAGAGTCCAGACCTTAACCCCATTGAGAATCTTTGGGATGTGCTGGAGAAGGCTTTGTGCTGCGGTCAGACTCTACCATCATCAATGCAAGATCTTGGTGAAACATTAATGCAACACTGGATGGAAATAAATCTTGCAGAAATGTATTGAAACGATGCCACAGCAAATACATGCCGTAATCCAAGCTAAAGGCAATCCAACAAAAATATTAAGAGTGTGTGACCTTTTTTTTTTTTGGTGGCGACTTCTTTTTTTTGGCCGGGCAGTGTATAAACACAATGTGCACCAGCATATAGAACAATAGGAGTTATGGTCTTTTACATACTTAACCACAGATTACCATTTTGCCCTTTACTGACATCCAGTGGTAGTTTAAAATGAGTCAACGCAAAACAGCTTTCTCTAAAAAACTAACGTATACTATGCTGAAATAATGCAAATTTTTTGTGGTAAATATTTTTTATAATTTATTTGCTAATATTTACCAGAAGTCCTGCCAATGAAAACAGCTCAGAGTAGGTTCTATGCTTATTCTCCTTATTTTGACATCACTATAAGGGACTTTTTGAAATGGCTCGTTTTAAGCATAATTACTAAAAACCAAACACTGACAGAAAACTGATGGATGATTTTTCTTTACATTCAGTGTTTTTAGAGGCAGTAGAGACCCACGCGGCTGCACAAAAGGATACAAAAAAGGGAGTTTCCCCTTTAAGTTCTGCCTGTAAATGAATGGGGCATTTTCTTGACTCAAAAATAAATTTTATATTTTCTCCAGCTGTTGACTTGATGGCCCTGTAAACTAAATATTTTGACTTCAAATGTATACAATGAACTGAAAGGTAGATGGAAAGCTATTGCCCATTATTATGTGAGTCGACGATCTGGATACAGCAGTGTAACAGAGTGGCTCCTTGTTAGCCTTGAATCTAGACCGTCATTTTTTTGAAGCAAAATGATCGGACTAGCCACGCTCTATTGGAACCACAGCAGCACCAAACGTCTGGTGCCGGTCCAATCACAGCGCTCTATCTGTTTGGTGGGCGGGATGTTACATCTTCTTCGACAGTGTATGGCAGACTGCTCCGTGACTGACATCTTTAGTGGTCCAATCACAGTGCTCTATCTGTTTGGTGGTCCAATAACAACGCTCTATTGGTTTGGTGGGCCAATCACAGTGCTCTGTTGGTGGGCGGGATGTTACTTACAAAACAAAGATGGTGACGGCTTGTTTGAAATGGCTTTAGCATTAACTTTGGGATATTCTGACTTGGGATTTTCTTTAAGTCAAGAGCAGATTGAGTTACTTAAGTTAATTTAGAAAAAGGATGTATTTGCATCTTCTTTGATGGTATATGGCAGATGCCTCATTGACTGACATCCATAATGGGGATTATGTCACGTTGTTTGTTATCCAATAGGATGCGAAGACAGTTTGAAAGGCAACTGTAGATCCCACCCCATGACTACGAACCGTCAATGGACCGTGGCCAGACTATATACTCACATATATAGGATGGCTTGCCAGGCTAACTACTTGCGATATTGCTACAAAAGTTCACCAAAGTTGTACTGCGAACACAGTCAATCACAGCAATCCATAAAGACTTAAAATAAGATTTAAGATGCAAAAGTTTTTCCTTTTTGGCAAATACGATTCCAATTTGAAAATATTACATTAATCATTTAAAAGCTGCAAAACACAAAAGCCAATAAGAAATTTACAAATCAGTAATTAAAATGTCTGAATTTATACATTGAGTATATACGACATACTGACCGCATGTTTAAATGACAGAAAATTTCAGAGGTTGAACAGTAAAGACATCAGTTACACACAAACAAACAAATAGAAAAATAAAATCTAGGTCTTTATGGAATTGATGGTTACATGGTGGTTTAAACACGACACTGTTAACAAGGCAGCAATTTATTTGTTTTATCTGTGAATCAATCAAAATGAAAGCATAGGGAAATCCCAAACCTCATATATATTGGTTTTCTCCTCTCACTTTCAGGAACAATGACTGAATCACATCAGGCCCAATATTAAAATTTTGAAAGATCACAGCCAGTGAGTCTAAAAGAGAAGGTACATTAGGTGCCCGAGTTGTGAATAAAAACATTTGCAGAAAAAGAAAAAAAATTGCAGGCAAACAGCGTTATAAAAGGAGAAAGTACTTGAACACGATGAGTCTAGGTTAGGAGGGCTGGGAGGAGGAAAGCACAGATTCGCAGCTTTGAGAGAGGAATGTTTTGACGTTGTCACCCAATCACCACCCCCTCCCTTCTCTTACCCCTCCTCTCCCCCGCCAATCTCACACCTGATGTGTGGGGGCTGCTGGGAGCCGCATGCCAAGATGAATAACAACCGGCTGTTAGTCACGATAGCGCACGAACACACACGCCGCCTGTCTTGCTCTCTTTCTCTCGCTCTCCCTCCGTCTCTCCGCCGTTTTCTTTCTCACCTTCCTCTCTGCCTCTTCGACACACACAAACAGCGTTTTCTCTGTGATTTACGAACACATTGGGATTCAATTTCACTCCTCTGTCTCTCTGTCTCTTTCACCCCACTCACCACAGAGCAGCGCTGACATTTGGGTTGAAGGTCACACCACACATTCCACTCTTCCACGCTGTGCTCGTGACCTGTTATCAGCGTGGTCGGCGAAACAGAGTAGGTGACAATATGTATGAATGTGTGTGTGTGTGCGCGCGCGAGTGTGTGTGAACGAAGACCACAGAGGAATTTTTTCTGTTCATGGTTCAATATCAGCTTCGGCTCGCATCTGCAGATGCAGTCAATGTTTGCAGATTGAGACAAATGAGTGGAGAGCTATATTGATTGAGGTGTTTATTCAAATGCGACCAATAAGGTTTGTGGTCCAAATGTAGAAATATCATGTTTCAGGTCTTCATTACATTCCCCTAAAAGATAAGATTTTAAAATGAGATGGGAAATGATGTTCTTGATTTGATTATTTGACTCTGAATAAGTTGATTTTGGGGTCCGACTTGGCAATTATTTCATGAACAGCCGTAATGCATGGTACCAATTAAGGAGGGTGAATATTTCTCCAGGGTGAGAACAATTAAAACATCAATTAAGTTAAACTTACAAGAATTAGAACTGCCTGTAATCACAATTCTTGCACAGTAATGATCATACAACTAAAAAGACAGAATAAGTTAAAGTTCCAAGTCATCATCACACACGGGTGAAATTACATCTCCGCATTTGACCCATCTCCATGGGGAGCGGTGCATTTGACCCATCCCCATGGGGAGCAGTGAGCTGCAGCTGTGGCCGCGCTCAGGAACTATTTGGTGGTTTAACCCCCCAACCCAACCCCTTAGCGCTGAGTGTCAAGCGAGGAGGCATTGGGTCCCATTTTTTCAAGGTCTTTGGTATGACCCGACTGGGACTCGAACCCCGATCTCCCAGTCCCGGGGCAGACACTCATACCACTAGGCCACTGGAGCTGGTCAAGAACAGGCAATGTATGCCAACCAATCAAACCTGATCTTCAACAGAATAAAATTAAAATGTGTTTTTGTTTTATCGTACTGGTCATTTGGTAATAATCCCTGTCCTTGAGTACTATCACCAAAACCACGGATTGCAAAAGCCAAATAACAACCACTCCATCCTTGAGTCTGTGAGAATGGTTTTGCCTTTTTTTGATGAAATTCCCAAATGATGTTTCTGATATTTCACGTTTTCGACTGACTGTTGGACTTTGACAGCAAAAATCTCATTAGTTCATCCAAGTCAACCTTTGAGCCAAATCTGAATAAAATGTTAACTCTGTGATGGTGCTATATGGCTCTCCAAATGCACCTGCTGCAGCTTTCTGTGCAATATAAAAAGTTCAAAGTTCAACATGAATCGAGATATTCTTGTTTTGTTTGGGGGTTAGAGTAAGCTATTTAGCTTTGGTATTATATTTTTAGGTTGGCAAACATATGCAAACATGCAACCATAAATCATGCATAACCATATTCACGTTTAGTGAATGAGGTACATGTACTGTGAAAATTATGTTATTTGCAAGCCTATTTTATAACTCAAATATTGTCTTTTTCCTTCTCAATAAAACTAAATCAACTTTGCTTAAAGCGCTCTTTCAATTGTTTTTTTTCAATACATTTGCTGTGCTCTCTATAAAGGAATGCCTTGTGAGTCGTTTTTGGTAGAAAAAAACTTTGTCGCTCCTGTTTCAGAAAGTTATAATTAATCATGGGAGTGGGGGTCAGAAAACAGTAAGATTTCGAGTCTTACTCGTTATTAGGGAGCATCTCAGGAGGTAGAGCGGGTTGTCCCCAGGAGTGGACTGGCCATCTGGCAAACTTGGAATGTCCCAGTGGGCCATTCACCTAATGTGGGCTGGTTTGGTCCAGACCCTCCCTCCACCACAGAGTCCAGTAATGTCTAGTAATTGTAGGGTTGCTGGATGGATCCCAGCCCCCCCAGGGAAGTCTGCTGTGTCCCTGGGCAAGACACTTGCTGGTGGTGGTTGGAGGGACCAGTGGCAATGTTGGTGGCGTATACAGCAGCCTCGCCACTGTCAGCGTGCCCCAGGGTAGCTGTAGCTACGATGTAGCTCATCACCATCAGCCTGTGAATGGATGAAGGAATCACTGTAGTGTAAAGTGCTTTGGAGTCCTCCGACTCAGAAAAGTGCTTTACAAGTGCAGGTCATCTATCATTTATCATTAGTACTCATGATATTCGGACATCTCGCCTCTGATTGGCTAACAGCAGACTCTTCCACTGCCTCAGTTTGCTTTGCAACGTTGATGTTTTATCTCCACAGAAAACATAAACCTGAAGGAGTTCTGCCATTTTGTGGAGTTGCTAATGCTAACGGTTAAGTTCTACTAGCTGAGACGCACTCTGTTCTTACCTGGCTGCAAAAAACAACACTGCTTTCCACGTTGCGAGTCAAGATTGGCGAGTCCATGAATACTAGTGGCATTTCTAATCCAAGCGTTTTCACGCCTATTTTTTTTTTTTGGCGGCTAATGCAGGAAGACTATTTTCACCTTCAGCCTGCGTATGAAACTCCGAGTGACCAATCATATTTAAAAAAATCAGTAAAAAATAGTTTCTCAGTGAACTTGGTCTTTAAGAATAAAATCAAATAGACTCTTAGCATATATGTGGAAAACTTTGGAGTAATGGAAAAACAAAACTTCTTTACAACTTTTCAGACATGATTTTGTTTTTTACAGATCTCAAACAACTTCTTTCACCAAACCTGTGAACTAAAACAACTTAACACTAAATGTTACATCTCAAAATAAAAACTGGGAGTGAACTTGGAACAAATCAGAGCCACCAATCACAGCCACGATCTCCACCATTCCTCCACAGCTTGACGATGCTGTGCTAAACACCAAACCCTGAATTTATTGCAAGTGCATATTGGACGGTGTGTGTGTGTGTGTGTGTGTGTGTGTGAGAGAGAGAGAGAGAGAGAGAGAGAGAGAGAGAGAGAGAGAGAGAGAGAGAGAGAGAAAAGCACTGCATGCACTGACTGAAGAAGCCCTGTGAATGAATGAGTGAATGGGGAACACAACCTTAAGTACTTTGTAGAAACTCGTAGAGGTTAAAAGGTGCTGTGAGTGCCATTTACTTCGGCTGACAATAGACACGCTCTTTGTACATGCCCAACAAATAACTTAAGACCCGCAACAGCAATTCAAGCACGTATGAAGGGGAAAAAACAACAAATTAATGACTCGTTCACTCAAAAAAAAAAAGGATGGGCTTCAGAAAAATCATGACCATTAAAGGAATAACAGTAAACTAAAGGACAGACACCATTTAGAGGTTTAAAAAACACATTTTAGACATGAAAACTATGACACTGGTGACTAAAATGTCATAACTATTAGATGGGTCTGATTATTAACAAATGGAAACATCTACTATTAAAATCGTGACATAGACATTATTCATCACTTAAGTGATTAGTTTCTGTTGAGTCAACTCCAACAAAAAGGTCCAGTTATGACCAAACTATGTTAATGGTTGCTGGGTAGATTGTTATCAAATTATAACAGATTTTTAGCTCTATCCCTGCACAAACTGCTTATACTCTGATAATCCCTGGGTTCACAGTGTTTACTTTAGGTGGTGCAACTACAGCCAATATAATTTATGTCCCTCAATTGACCGTTGTGATCGTATCGTTCACCCCTTTGCTAGTGACCAACACCACCAAGCTTGATCATTTTCATCAAGTCCTGGTTGAGGAACGGGACGCCATGAGGTGGAAGAGCCAAGCTGTTGGGACTGCGTATGGATCTTCCACATTCTACTGAGGACCCTAAAGCCTAATTTATACTTGTCCGTCTGCGTCAGTACGGAGACACGCAGCGCCATTTTGCGTCTACGCAAGGGCTTTCGGACGGGCTCGCGGAGGATGACGGAGACATGCCCCCAAAAATAACTGTCCGTCGAGAGCCACGGAGAGCGCAAGCTTGTGATTGGTCAGGACGCAGCTTCCTTGAAATACGTCAACAGCACCGCCACTGCCGACTCAATAAATAAAGAGAGCTGAAGATATTTAGCGGCAGACACGGAGCAGATTGAAGAACGCCTCGCGGAAAAAGTTCGAAAATATGAAAGCTTATTCACCCGTGACTGAAGGAGTACAAAGATACACAGCGAGCATTTTATTCGTGGACGGAAATGACGATCGCACGAAGAGGAGGAGGATAACGAGGGACAAATTCTTCCGTGTTAAAAACTCTCTAAAATACATTAAAACAATGTAAACACAGTAGTAAATACACTATTGTAGACCGGATACGTGGCTGTTTGGTGGCAGCTTACCCCAGTAAAGTTCTACGCCCTCTGCTGTCCAGGCGGGGGGTTGCTTTGCAACACCCCCCAGCCAACGAAGGAGTATAAACATAAAACGTCTCCGTCAACGCGTATGCGTCTCTAGCCCACGGAGCTCACGGAGAAGTATAACTCAGCCTTAACAGTGCATCAATCAATAATGATCAATAAAAGTCCAACATATGTTGATTTTTCCTTAATAATGTGGAAGTGCGATCATTCAACCCACCAAGCAATTCAAAACAAGAGTTAATACCAACAGGAGAATTCTGCAGGGGGGTTTGTCAAATTTTGGGGGTGCTATCCACATGTTTAGTTGTGTTGCTTCTGCCCTGGCTGCACGGATCTTACAAACTGTATCTAGTAGCAAAGTTGACAAATCAGGACGATCTAGAAATACAAGATTCACTGCCAAGACGCATAGTTACAACCAAAAGAAATCAACAGAATTTCTATTTTCTTTTTCTATATTTTTTGAGCTAAGATTACAATGCAGTTGGTGACTCACTGGGGAGAGATGACACGTAGAAAACGTTAAATTGAATAATATTTCTAGATACACAGCGTAAAACACCTGGTAGGTCACAGCAGTCATAGTCATGTAAGTTTAATAGTTCTGCAATATGTTAAATGAACAATTTAATAACTACAGGCATTTACAGTTGCATGTATGAAATCAGTGACTGGCTCACTGCACCTGTAAAAGTCTAAGAAAAGACTTTGAATTAGTCACCTACACAATCATCTGTGTTTTTGTCAGCCTTGGAACCCTCCCAAGAATAACTGTCCTGACCACTTGATGATGTACACCGGATCAAATCCCCCATCTCTCCATGTGTTGAAGAGGCCTTGGACTAAACATTGAACTCCACATTTCCCACAATGTGTTCATTAGCAAGTGGGTGAGAAAGAAAAAAAAACACGCCGCATGATCAGAATAAGCGGCACCGTGTGAATGAGTGTGTGAATGAGAAACACACAGCAAAGCACATTGTAGAACCTTGCCAAGTACAAAAGTGTGCCAATTTAGTCCAAGTAACAAAAGACATGCTCTTCGAACACATGCAGCAAAAACTTCTTTGGCATTTTGAGCATGCTGGAAGAGGAAAAAAACAACAACACGTAATTAAGCATGTTGATTCATCTCAAGGTTGAAGCTGTAGACTCAGCTATCATGATTAGTGATGATCTTTGACAGGTTTGACACAGTTTTCTGCTCAGCCTCTTGGCTGGGTAACTTTTGGATTGCATGAGCACAAACAAGATCTGAGCTGGACTTCCAGAGAACATCCCCAGTGCAGCCAGTGTACGGGGAGTACCGAGTGTGTTGGATTTCAACTAAATTAGAAAATTTTGTTTTTGTAACCAGGTCATTTTTGTATAACACATTATATATTTGTTTATCCAGATTTGCCTTTTCAACAACAGCAAATTAGCCTAGTGAACTAGACCAAATTCATGCTTTGCAGAGTTTGGTCTAGGCACGCTTCATTGGAACCCTCGCAGCCTGATCCGCTGCTGTTGCTGTCCAATCACAGCTCACTATAGTTTTGGTTGGGCCAATCACAGCGCTCTATATTTTGGGCCAATCACATAGCGTGAGTAGCCGATGACGTCAGCGCTGCGGCCGCAAAGACAAACAATATGGCGGCAACGCAGGAACCACGTTCGTTTGAAATGGCTTTGTCATCAATATTGGATTATTTAGACTCCAACGTGCGTAAGTCTGTCGGATATACTTAGCGGCTTCTTATTTTTATCAAACAAAGTAGTGCAATGTCCCAGTACACCTGATAGTCAGATGTTTTTCATACAAAAACGACAGAAATCATTGATGTCAGACACCATTAATGCCTCCCGCTTTTCCGTCGCTGTGATTATGTCACGTTGTTCATTACTCTGATTGGTCCTAGCGCTATCCAATTGCGTGCTGACATTTTGAAAGACAACCGTAGATCCCGCCTCACGACTGAGGGCTGTCAATGTTTCGTGGCCAGACTATATATTCACATATATAGGATGGCTTGCCAGGCTAACAGCAAATCATAAATGTGGAACAAAATGACTCTTTGGAGTAAAAAATATCTTTCACAATGCTGGTAAATGGTTGCAAACTTTGCTAAGTGGGGGTTTGTTGGGTACAGCACATGGGGTGAGTACCAAGCATCAATGCCTGAAGCTCACATAAGTACCTCTTTGAAAATAATTATGTGTACCTTGTCACAAAAAAAGTTTCTCTATATTAAGATGAATTTAAGAAAAATACCATAGATAACACTGTTTAACAGATATTAGAGACTATTTTGGCTTCAGCGAGGTGATACCCAAAAAGCTATTAGCTAAAAACTTGACATACAGGATATAAAACAGCTCAAGGACAATACAACCCCTCAGATCTGACTTCAGGTAGGGACGCACAAATATGAAAATTTGGGCCTATATCAATATACAATATTAATACTGCTGTTATGGCTGATATTTACCAATATTACATTATATTATATTACCCTACATTTTTGACACCATGTAAAAGCAACCACACCACCTAAATAGGGTATTCTTAAGTTGACGTCACCACGCAAAGGATTCTGGGTAGGGTCATACATACAAACTGCATTTGACAATAGAAAATATACAGTTTTAGAGCGCTTTGACATTGATGTGAAGGCCTAAAATGGAGGAAGTTGTGTTGATCGCCAGAACTGAACCATTAGCTCAAATGTCACGGTGAAAGTAAAAAATAACTCCCGTTAGTAACGCTGTTGTTTTAAACGCCGTTATTTCCATCACTGCTCCTTCTAGAGTAATATAAAAATAAGTTCATTATACTCACAGTGCTCAAGTAACATTTTCTCAAGGTAGTTTTCTAACTGTCAGGTTATTATTTGTGTCCCTAATTTTTATAAACCACCCACCTCTGGTCAAAAGCCTTTTTCGTGGACATTTGGGTGGACATGCTGTTGGCCGAGACGTTCAGCAGGACCCTTCCATTAACACTGCTGCCCCTCCTGGATAACTCCACGTCTGAGAGCGTCACTAGGACTGGCTGGTCATTCTCAGTTGTAGGACCTTTCCCTCCGGGAAAATGTAAGGAACAAATGTACGTGCTTTTCTTGATCTGCTCCACACAATTAAAATCCGCTCATCCACATAAAAATTAACACTGCTTTGCTTCTTCTGTCTTTAGCTTAGTCCGTTTCCCTTTCCAGCTGTTTCATGTGGTTGCAGACGTTACCCGGCTTTGGAAAAGGGATGAAATGTCCCCTCAGACATCCGATCTGGGTATCTAGAGTCCAATTAGCACCTCCCCCAGGAGCAGCGCTTTGTTCCTTGCTGTTTGAAAATCTTTAGGAGACGAAATAACAATTTTATCCAGATCGGAGCAACTCAAACCCATAGGAATCCATTATAACTGCCAGTTTGCTTGTATGACACTGCATCCCAGAGTGCTTTGCAACATTACGTCACAATCTATTTTTAGCTACTGTAGAAAGCTCTATTGAATCTCTCCTTCAGTTTAACACCCCCTCACTCGTGCATTGCACCACAAATACCACATGAGCAACCCCCAGCCCCTACCGGAACACATACGAAAATCAAAACAAGATGGAAATAAAAATTGGTTGTTAATATCGACCCATTTTATCTTATTAGACCGATACCGGTTAGTTGAAAAATTACTAACATCAGCTGATAGTTTCTGCAGATATATCGTGCATCACTAGTTTCAATCTTTTGCTGGAACTTTTCCTATTTCTTAAAAACATGATTTTCAGATAAAGTTAATTGGCTGGAGACAGATTTTTTTTTTTGGAAGCTGTCAAATGGGCATAAGAACTGGCCAGAGAAGAAGTGAAAAATCTGGTCAAAGGAAAAAATTTTATAAATCCCACAAAGCCCACAAAAAAAAAAAACTACCGCTCAAAACCATCTCATTGATCAAATTATACTTGGATAAATGTAGTTGTTTGTTTTAACTTTTATAGACATTATTATATATTATAAATATATTATTTAAACCATGTTTCTTAAAAGTAAAACAGCAGTGTGTATGTGTGTTCTTTTTATATCATAATCGAGTCCAAAGCCTGACAGGACACAAATCTATGGGGACCTTTGTTTTCACTAGAACTAAATTAAAAGCAAAGGAATGCAGCGTCAATGGAGTGTCCCGATGAAGATATAAACGTGTGTGTGTGTGTGCGTGTGTGTGTGTGTGCATGTGTGTGTGTGTGTGTGTGTGTGTGTGTGTGTGTGTGTGTGTGTGTGTGTGTGTGTGCGCGTGCTTAGTTTCTGTACCTGCATGCCAGTTGGGCTCAGTAGGCTCCACCATTCTTTATCCAAGCCAAAAACAAAGGCATTGGCCAACCCATGGAGAGGTGCTGACAGGACATGCAAAAGGGTTAGGGGGAATGAGGGGTCTTGGGGGTAGAAGGCATTATGGAGTCTGTTGGCAGAAAAAAGACAAAAACAGAGAAGATTTGAGTTTAAATGTTGCAAAGTTTTAAATAAAGCAATACCCTACACAAGAGAGTAGGGATGAAGTAATCGAAGGAGAAGCCAGAGGGAAGAACGACAGCAAAAGAGAAAAAACAAAGCCAGAGGTTGATAGAGCAACAGAAGTCAAGTGAAAGAGAGGCAGAGGACAAGTGAATGACAGAGTGAGGGACGGGGTGAGAACGAGAGGTAATGAGAGCAAGTAGTGGAGGCAGAAAAGAAGGAGCAAGAGAGGAAAAGGGGAGAGTGAAAGAGCGAGCGAGCTTTATATCAGCGTTTAAGAGCCCATTAGGCAGCGTGAGACGGCTGGGCTGACACATTCTTGGCTGCTGCTTCGACAGCACGCAGCACTTTACAAGGACAGGGAGACGTGTAGCGCTCAACTCGCTTCCTCTCCTTCTCACCACTTTCTCTCAGCTCCGTTTCCAGCCTCTCCTGACCACTATTTCAACATGCCATCTTCGATTATTTCTTCATGCAAATGTCTTATAAAGTCCCCGGCCTCCCTCTGATATCTTTCCAGAGTCTTTGCATTTGGCTTTATCTATCTGGACATTCGATTTTATCTTGACTCACAAAGCTGATTCTCTATGCCTTTCTTTTCAGTTTTGGGTCTAGGAACCTGTAGCATGACCAGGAAAAGAACTGATATTGTGTGATATGGCAGAGAACTAATGGTTGTCTGTGCAAACGCTGGTGCTCAGCCATTAACCCTGGATTAACCCTGTATTAGTGCTGCTCACTGGGTTTGGTTGCCACTAATGTCTTTTATTGATCTATTAGCGAAAGAATCAAACCGCATGCGGCTCATGGCATTTTCTGCGCGTGTTATGTTCATGGATTGAGTGTCCAGTGTGTTCCAAGTAGCCACAGCTGTTGACCTTTGGGGTCAGGAAAGGTATCCCCAAGCTGTTTGTGTTCCATATGAAAGAAAAACACAAAACCAAAAATTTGTCTAAAGGAAACACCATCGTCTTGAGCTTACAGGGTGTTACGTGAGACTCTACAGTCATTTTTTTTACCAATGACTGACAACCAAAACAACAGATCTGGGGTTTTTATGATAATGATTTTTTGGGGGTGAAATTGTTGGCAATAGCATTACTGTTGTGTTTCAATAACTCTCCACATGAATCCTAAAAGGGTTGCTAATATTGTGGCATGACTGGACCCAGCACTTTCAGCTTTAACTTAATGGCCCTCATTGCTATACAAGGTAAATACCATACATACAAAACATGCAGTTCACAAACACAAAATAATCAGAATATTTTTGAAGAAAGATCTACATTTTTGCAGAGGCCTTGCATTAGCACCATCAAGTCATCTGCATTAATCTTCTGGCATGGCGCCTCATACAAGTTTATCATTTTAGAAGGCTTACTGATTGCAAAAAAAACCTTTTGCAATTGTGCTTCCCAGCATAATGGTCTAAGGAGATTTGGAAGTGGTACAATGGGAGATGTTTACAGAGTAGAGGGGACCAAGAGGAAGAAAGGCCACACCAGACTCTGTGAACATCACCTGATTGGGTCAATTCCATTATGCAATGGGATAATGACCCCAAAACATAATAATTAACAATAATCAACATTATTTAAAGAATAAACAGTTAGCCAGAATTGTGACTGTAAAGGGCCAGCGCAGTCTCAGAATCTGGGGCCTCATTTATAAAAAACTGCATTCGCACAGCTGTAGCAGTTCCTGCTTTATCAATCACACCCTTCCTAGAAGTGTGCTCAGGAGTTTCTGTATCATATCCCACCTCCTACACACCAACATTCAACCATAAATAGTCAATGTCTAACCATAACCCACCTTATGAATATTCAGAATATACATAAGCTTGCAGATCTGTGGTATTTCAGGGGTAATCATGGCAACAGTGAGGTCTAGAAAACACAATTTTACTGAGAATGAAATCAAGCTGCTTGGGGGTGAGGTTGTATTGCCTTTGATTGGCACAGCGTTGTAGCAGTGAATCCTGCCAGTGCCCAGCTCAACACATAGATCTAATAGGGCCGCTCTAGGCAATCTAGTAACTCTTACACATCTGGGTCAATATGGACCGGTTTGGGACCGTAATTTGGTTTCACATCTGGGTCATATGTGTGTTTTCCGTTCTGAGGTGACTCTTTTTTTCAGACCTCTTCCCTCGGAGGTCCGACTGGGACCGAGGTGACACTATGGACTGATTGGCTGAAATTCACACCTACAGCTTGGGTTATGCTTGACGCATGTGCATTCCGTGTGGAAATGAGACGCACAGAAACAGGCCAAGACGACTTTTGCAGTGTTTATACCTTCTGTGGCTTCTCCCCACTGTGAGCCAATATTCTCCCAGACTGTAGGAGGCGGCATAGGGCTCTACGGCATGCATACAACACACAACAGCCAGTTCGCCACGGTTTTCCGCACTGGACCGTCCACGTAGTTAGAAAATTTCCTAGGTGCACAGTGCAGAAACTTTGGGTCGCGCCGAGGAGTGTGGTTGCTGAGATTACGTAATTTGGCCGTGAGGAGCTGTGCGGACCTCACTGATGCGTCAAGCATAAACCAAGCTTACCGCCGCAGATTGGCGAGAAGGATCAGTTAGCGGGGGCTTCCCGCATGCGCGATTCATTTTCATTCTGGTTGCTGCAGACAGTCAGAAAAGAAGAGAGCAGAGTAGGAGAGCAGTCTGTGTGTGCGCAGCGGTTATGAGGACACGCACAACGGTGAGAGAGAACAGGGAGCAAATTAATAAAATAATGTGGTTCAGAGTCTACAAAAGCCCGCCTTTGTTTATCTTATTAAGGAGGATACCACTGACTTTTCCGCACATCTTTTGCGCCGCCCACGTGCTCGGGGATTTCTGCATTCAAAGTCCGTGTGAAGTCCGACTTACACATGTGAACAAAAAAACGCCCGTTCTAGCCTGAACTGATGCGGCCGAGCCCCGACCGTACTGGCCCAGATGTGTAAGCGACTTACATTGATTGATCAGCTAGTCGTCATCATGGGTCAGGAAATCTTTGTGGTCTCTAAAAACTCACCCAATTCAGATCATGCCATTGGTGTGATCTTCAACACATCCAATTATTTATTATTTATATATCTATTCAGGAATCACACTAATTGATACACACCTTAAAGCAACATTCCACATCTTTTACACCTTAAAATTATGCTTTTTTGTAAAGTTTTTGCGTCATACTATCATCTATTATGTTCATTTTCATACCTGTGATAGTGTTTGGGGGTTCCACGTCTGTTTACTGCACTATACAGTTTTTGAGCTTCGGGTAGCCACAGGATGTACTGACTGGGTGTCGTTTTATGGCAGAATATGGCAAGCCAAAGGGATAAAAAAGCACGCGTTCTAAACGCGCATTATGTCCGCCAAAATGCGCGTCCTGAACGCATGTTTGTACGCCAAAGGGGGCAAAAACTCACATGTTCTAAAGCGAGCATTATGTCCGCAAAAACACGCGTCTTGAACGAGCATTTTGGCGAACATAATGCAAGTTTAGGACGCGCATTTTTTTATCCCTTTGGCTTGCCATAATTGTATAACGTAGACTCGCTGTAGCAGTGGCAGATTCACCAAAGAAAGCTAGAAATCCCTTATCAGAGGAATATAGGAAAAGAAAAGAAGAACGTCATAGAGCAAGAGCAAAGACCAGAGTTAATATTGCGCCGTCTTTTCCTCGCTGGAGAGCTCTTTTAGAAACAAAAGGCACTCTAACCTAGCCGTGCTGCTAATGGCTAGGTAAGTAATAAATTATTTCACCAGGGTTATTGTGTTTGGTCGGGCATAAAGTTGTTATACAGTCCTGATAAAACTATTTATTCAATGTGTGGAGGTGGAAAAGTTTGTTTTCGTTGTTTTGCCTGACATTATGAAAATAAACATGCCTTTTATGCCCGAGAGAGAGATTTAATGTTACGACAGTGACGTTATGCAGCAAGCCTCTAGAGGGCGACAGAGACCATATAACTGCAAAGTTGTGGAATGCTGCTTTAAAGCAATTAATGCACCAATTAGTACAATTGCTATATAATTTGAAGACGTACACATGAACATACTGTGATGTAACTCTTAAATACAACATTTTTTCATTCAGGTTCTCCATTTTTATTCTAAGACACGGAGGCGGGCACTGACAGTTGGCTTTATGTGTGTATGCATGTGTATGTGTGAAAGGGTCTACAAGACAAAATGTGACTTTAATCCCCCATTTTGCTATCTCACCGGCTGCCCTGCCAGTTTCCCCATTTCCAAAATGTGCGTGATCAAAGGGTCAAGATTTACAGAAAGTTGCGAACATTTTCCTGTCATGCTTTTTCAATAAATCACAAAGTTTGTTTAGAAAATTCAGACCCTGTTTTGTGTATAAGCACAAATGACTCCATCAAGAAAACCCATTCTGTGGGAAAGGCAAACTTTGATTTAAACAGTCAATTCAAATTTGAGGTGTTCAAATGTGTAACAGATTTTTGTAAACCAATTGTTGATCAACAATGTTATTCGGAAGAACACATCGGAAGCTGAGACTGTCCCTTAACTGCCTTATAAAGGACAGTTTTTTTAAGAATTTATTTTTATATTTAAATTAATAGCATTGGATACACTCTGTGTTTTAATCAACCTCATGTGTTTCTTAACATTCATTTCCCCCAGAAGTGGGAGAGGATGTTGGAAGGAGAAGGAAGTGATGCAATGCTGCCGCACTCTATGAATGTTAGTTTTACTGTACACAACTGAATATACTGGGTTGTTAAAAGCTTATAGGTTCAGTTAAAAGTCTAAAGTTTTAGCATGGTTTCCCTGTTTGTGAACTGATCCGAATGCTGCCAGTTGTACTTTGGTTAAAGTTTTTTTTCATGTATTGTTTTCTTGACGTGTAGTTGGCATGCACAGATTATACCAGTTATGCTTGAAAAGTTTAATACCGAACCAAAAAGTGAGCATTTTTGTGATCCAAAACCAGCTAACATCTATAAATAGTGAGAGAGCAAAACCCTCCAAAACTCCAGGATTCCTTCCTAAAATTACAAGTGAGAGGCACTTTAACTTTTAGTTGTAAAACTAAGCTATGCTCAAGTAAGCCGTTCCTCCCCCTCCCTTAAAACCTTTTGACAACTGCAGGAGAACAGCACAGAAGATGATTAGAGAGATTCCTCCACAAATCTTGTTATAATCCTCTCTTATCCTCTTTTGCAGTGTGAGGTTTCAAGATTTATTTGCTATTAATCTGTCTCCATTTACCTTCTAACAACCATTTGAAAAGTTCTGACAGAGCAAAAGAAAAGAAAACACGAAACAAAGGTAGGGCTGGCCAGAGGTTGGAGGTACACCTGTTAGGAGAACCCACCTTCTGTCATTCTAGGTACGGGTGTTAACTAAATGTCTACACGCAGCTTTAAATAAAACCAACAGCGCAGCAAATGAAGCAGAGAGTGGCGTGCCTTAGCGCTTGTCAGAGTAAGGACCATTTCAGAGCTACGCTGCTTGTTTTCTGGGTTAGCGTACCGCGGTATCTCCGAGGACCAGACCAGCTGCTGCTCACATTCATTTCACTTCCCATTAAAGGTGAAATAAATCAGGAGTCCCCACACAACCTCCTGAGAGACGCAGGAAGCACACACACACACACACGTAATCACACGGAGGAAGTTGGACTTGTGCAGATATAAACACACATGTTTATGTGTGTGTGTGCGTGTGTGCATGTGCCAAAAAGGGTGTACATACTGCATAACCTCGGTCACAAGCACTGAGAATGCACGAAAGAGGAAATGCAAAGGATGTGTGTGTGCTTGTGCGAGAGTCTGCCTGCATGTGTGTGTTTCTGACAGCGTAGCGGTGAGAGTGACTGGGTCTGTGTGAAGGGGGGGCTATTTCTGGCGTCTCTCTCCTTTTTTTTTCTCTCCCTGCTGCCGCAAAGAAACACGATCGGCGTCCGGGAAACGAGAGCTGGCAGCAAGCAATCATCTGCCTGCCACGCACACACAAACGCGCACACACGCATACACTCAGACAGCACCTCGCAGCGCTGAGCAACACGCGCCATGGCAACGGAACAGCCGCAATTAGAGGCGAAGAGCCTTTTCCCCTCCATCGAGGGAGAGACGGAGAGCAAAATGAAAGGAAGAAAGAGCGCAGGGAGAGAAAGGCAGTCGGGAAGGTGGAGTGGGGGGAGAGTGGCGGCGGGGGTAGAGACGAGTGTCAGAAAAACAGCACGGCAAAGGAAGGGAGGAAAAGAGAGTGGGAAAGAAGAGGAGAGTGCGATAAAGAGATGAAAATGAGGAGGAGCAGGGCTGTGAAGGGGAATGAAGGCCGAAAGCGATGAATGAGGAGGAGGAGGGCAAAGGGGTGAAGGAGTGAGTATAAAAAGACAAGAAAGCAGAGAGTGAGGGGGAGGGATATCCAAAATAACTGACTGCAAGCAAGACATGAGTGAGACAAACAAAAGAGATTACGTACGAGAGGAACCATGATAAGACAGGAGGGGGAAAGAAAGGCGAGGAGGTTAGATAGAGAAGGAAGGGAGAGACGGGTGGAAGCGTACACGGAGATAGACAGGGGGGGAGGTAGGCTGGTTCTCCTGTGTGAGCCTGGCTAATGAAAGATGAATGAGGGAGGCAGTGGTGGGAAGGAGTGTGGCTGCGGGCAATGCCTGGCTGAGTTGCTGCGTGTGCGTCCGACGGGGTTTGTGTGTGTGCACCGTAGTGGAGCGCTTCTCACAACAGGGATGATATTGTGTATACAATATCAGGAGCAAATGGTCAACCATAATAAACACACGTACAGGCTCATACACACTAAGAGCATAAGCAGTCTCAGCCTGCTACCACCTGTATGCACGAAGTCAATCATTAGTACTCGTGCAGCATCTCCGAGCCTTGCTCACTTATTCAGACCTTCCATCTATCATGCTGTCAGTCACTCTTTGAACCCGTCTCTCCCGCCCTCCAGAGCCTGGGCTAAATCCCTCATTCGCTGCCTCTCCCCATCTCTACCAATATCCCACCCTGCCATTCAGTCTATACCGCTTTCCTGCCATCAATTTCCCTCCTCCTCACTGACAAGAGTTCACCTTTTTGTCTGCCTCTAATTGTTGTGCCGAACATCCTCGGAGTAGTGGGTGAAATGCACTTCAGCAGCTTGGATGAGAACTCCTTCCCAAGCGAGGAGGGCAGTCAGACGAAGAAGTCATCCTGAACTCAATTGCACCTCCTCCTCTCGAGACCGACTGCCTTACTTCTTCATTTTTCTTAAGAGAGGCTATCATTCTTTCTGTCGTGTTGCTGCTGACAGCAAATCTGAACTTTTCTCAGAGAAAAAACAATAATTATCCTAAAACGGACTGATTTATTTATAAATGTACAGATGGGACAAAAATCCCTACAACCATGGCACAATATAAGAATTGTAATATTCCAACAAATTAAAGTGATACCCTTAAAGCACTCAAGTGTGCAAGGAACTTTGAAGAGACTTTTAATACACCTTTAAAATGAAATTCAAATCAGGCTGAAAAATGCTGATTGTTGGAGACTAGTTGGAAAAACAAAGAGCAAGAACAGATTCACTAGAATTACACTGAAATGGTACTTTATACACCTTTGTCTAAGTCACAATTATCCGACCATTCACTTGAAAGTACAGTAGATAAATCTCACCACTGCATGAGCTTGTCATTATTGCATCATTACAACAATAGTTTGTTAGTAGAACTGAATCGGCTTCACTTCACCTTGGAAATGATTTATGTTTATTGTTGTTTACGTCTTTAAATCCTGCAGCTGGTTGGTCTTACGGACTGTACATTATCACATCACATCCTTGAGCCGCAAAGCCGGCTTACACTTTCATTAGTTGACTGTTACAGCGCTGGTGCTACCACACATAGAGGCTAAGTCACGTAACAGTGGCAATTACCCATGCTGACATGGCCTTTTCAGAAATCAGATTCAGACAGCAGGAAGGCGTCTCGGGCTTGGTTTGAAGTGTTTTATGAAAGGATCTTTAGTTTCATAGGTTCACAAACTCTCCCAAAGTTGTGTCACTTTTCTTGCACATTCCAAATCATGGAAACCAGATTGAGGATTCAAAAAGTGTTAGATGCTCATCACGACTTCTCCATCTATCAATTATTTTAACCACTTCATCTTCACTTGGGTCCAAGGGGAACTGGTATCTATCTCCAGCGGTCATCAAGTAAAAGGTGGGGGACACCCTGGACAGGATGCCAGTCCATTACAGGGCCACACATGGCACATTCACATTGGGTCAGCCCAGTCTAGCCCTGGTAGGGTAATTGTGTTTACATCTGGGTATTCTGTGCGTTTCCCGTGCTCAGTCAAACCGGTATTTCAGACATGATCTCCGGCGGTCAGCTTGGTGTGGAGCCAACCCAACACACCCACTACCGACTGATTGGCCAGCTGACCTTCACGCCTACCTACAAGAGGGAGCCTCTGATTGGCAGGTAGAATCAGCCAGTGGCAGCTTCCTGCTGCCACATGCGTGATTCATCATCAGTCTGGACGCAGTGGGGTAAACATCTTCTCTGACTCCAGCCGTGGGTGTGCATAGACAGGATGCTGTGAGAGAAGCCCACGGCAGCACCGTTCCTCATTGAGAGAGCAGGAAGCTGTGTGCTTCATATCAGAGTCTCCAAAAGCAACACTGCTCATGGCCGCGTTTCTTTACTAATTTAAGGAGGACACCACGGACTTCTCCACATGTCTTTTGCCCCTCCCACATGCTCAGAGAACCCTGCGTTCCTAAGAAGGCTGTGTGAACAAAACCTGGTCGCTCGGGGACGGACTGACCAAATCAAGACCGGACTGGGCCGACCCAGACACACAATCACACACAACCTAGTCACCAGTCAGCCTGACATGCATGATTTTGTCTGTGGGAGGAAACTGGGGTAACCAAAGAAAAACTACCCATGCATGAGGAGAACATGCTTACTCCTGGCAGAAAGGCCACACAGGCAGGATTCAATCCAGCAACCGTTTTAATGCAAGGTAGTGCTACCAACTATGCCACCATGCAGCAGCCCATCGTGAATGTTCCTGGAGCAAATCTGTCCAACTAAATTTTTTGCCCATTGAAATTTCCTGCGACACAGGAGGAGGCAAGAAAGTTGAGAACCCTTGTTGGAGACACTTAGGAAACTCCCTCACACAACAAACAAACACAAACCAGTTACACACTGGCTTTAGATTTTGAGCTGTTTGTAAAGTTTGAATAAACTGAATCCACTTACTGAATTTTGAATCCATAAGGAAAAGTAAAACATTTGTGGTTTTAACTTTACCTAAAAACATTCCAGTAGAACAATTTTAAAGCTAAACTACTGCTCAAGTCTTTATTCATCTGAGACGTTGAAACTAAAGGGTTGTTGACTAAAGGCTGTCTTTCCATTTTTCTAAATGGAGCTGAACTAAATGCCACAGCCAAGCAGGGAGTGATTTGAGGCAGCAGAAGGCAAACTGCTTTAAACGAAAAGGGTGCTATGGACTCACAAAACACGATGACACACTAATGACAAATAGGGCACATTCATCTTTTCATTAAAGTTTATCTGTTTTGAATATTCTTTGGACACTAAAAGTTGTGGCTGAAAATAATTTGATCAACACACATTCCTTGCTCAAACTCCTCAGTGGGTTGTTGTTTTTTTATGTACAAGTCTGGAGCCTTTAGGGCAGCAAAGACAGGCTTTTCATTGTCCAATGACAGCATGTGATCAGCCACTTAAAAATGTGCGTGAATATCCGATGTTTGTCCGCCTGCATGAATGTGGTACACTCTACATCACAGACATGACAATCTTCTTTCCATGGAGCGAAACGACATCTAAATAAACTATAATCTGTGTTGTGTAAGTGTGTGTGTATGTGTGTGTGCCACAGTTTGAAAACTGGAACGTAATCTACTTTGATCAGGAGGTCAACATGGGGATAACTGCTTAGGGCATGACTCCCATTACACACAGACCCACACATGAACAGTCTCTTGTTAACGTTGTGCCTGAATATTTCATTGAATATCACATGAATTAGGTGAAAACACAAATAAACACACACACATACGCATGGGACTTGCAGTATTACGTAGCAACGGAGGAGGAAGCGCACAGAGACTCAGGGAACAAAAGTGGCTAAAATTCACTAAACCCAAACAAAGAGACATCCTGTTTCCTGGCACACAACACTGCTCAACTTGCTGTACTGGGAGTCCGTAAACACACACATTCACACACACACGCGCGCGCACACACACACACAAATCCGTCCATCGTCTCCGAATGTGTTTCCTACGCCTGCTTCATATACCTGCATGCGCCTGTGTGCCCAATGACGCCACCAGTGGTGCCTTCGAGTGTTTGTGCACACGAGTTTATCCTTGTGAGCGGCTGTGGCTAAAAGTGCGCGCGTGTGTGCGTGCGCAAAAGTGTGTGTGTGTGTGTGAGAAAGAGTGAGAGAGAGGGGGGAGGGAGAGCAGATGATAGAGTAGGCTTTAGCGATTCCCTGGAGTGTGAGGCAGCGTTTACGGCACTCTCAGAGCAGCCAGAGTGATGAATATTTAAAGACGTGCCTGAAAGAGCAGAGGGAGGGGGAGCAGGGTGTGTGCGGGTGCGCGCCTGTTTGTGTTTGCATGTGCCGCTGACTGTGTGCCTGAGTGTGTGTGTGTGTGGAGGTTATCAAGTATCTCCTTCAGCCTTTGCGTGTACGTACCATGAATGTTTGAGTCGTTTGCACCTGAACTGTTAGGTTTTTAATTGCTATATGAATATATGTGTTTGTGATGTTTCTCTATAAAATGTTACAGGTCAGTCTGTAGTTTTAGGAGGAGTGTAAACACACATGTATTATTTATGTGCATGGGTGTGATCATGAATCATTCGCTTCGCATGTTATTGTGTATGACTGCACTTTCTGTGTTAATAAATCTTGGTCTGTGTGTGTGTGTGCATTCAGCCCTGGCACCAGTTTGTTCCGTGTGTGTGTGTGTGTGTGTACATTTCACACAGCCCTATAGGCCAGCTCCCCGTCTGGCTAAATGTGGATGGATCGCGGTGCGTCAGTGCTGCTTAATCGGAGACGACTCGCTACGCAGCACTCGGTCCCTGCACAGTAAGACACCGATCGCTGGCGGAAACGCGAGGCACAAGTGCACACATGCAGCTGCATTCACGAGTAGTGTTGTCTAACAAAGATGATCTGGGTCCACATGTTACCATGCTATTGCTCAGACAATCAGAGCTGGACGATCAAAGCGCACAATATCTGACACCGCATCGATTCACGTTATCTGAATGTAAAGAAGGAATAAGAACAGATCAAATAATTCATTTTAGTTATCGTTTGTTGTATAAAATTATTAAATTGAAGAGATTTTCTTCTAAACTTGGTAGGAGCCTTTAACGATGTTCATGCAGTGACGAGGGCAATGAAAATGAAGGAGAAAGATTTGATTCTGCTTCAAAATCTTAAGAAAAAGCAACTCATCTCTAAACTCAAGCCTGGTTTTAACAAAAAGGCCAAAGCTGCCAGTCTCACACCGACTTGAGCATGGAAAGAAAAGACAAGTTTGAGCCCTGCATGTTTCATTTTAGCATCAGCGCACTCGCTCGAGCTAACAAAATATCACAAAAGACAGTAGGCAACAGAGAACAAACCGCACACCCCAGCCTACACGGGCACGGAGGTGCAAGCACACATCCAGTCGCGCTGAATGCAAGATATTTCGAGGCGCAGAGGCAAGCTACGAAAGGGACTGTAAAAAGAGAGAGAGAGGGCAGGAGTAAGAAGGAGAGAGGGAGCTCATCCTGGGATGCAGAATGCCGAATACAGTGAGATAAGAGTTAATGTATCCCCCCCACTACCCCTCCTTCACCCCTCCCGTTTGGCTTTCTCTGTCTTCCTCCCTCCATCCATCCCTGCCTCCCTCCCTCCCCTCCTCCCCGTTCTCTTTGAGGGATGAATAATAACTGCTGCTCTGAGATTTCCTCCCTCGTTTTTCAAAGCGCAGAACGGAGATGTGGAAGGTCTGCCTGGCCCGGAGTGTGCGTGTGCGCATGCACGCAAATGCAGAGACGCGCAAGAAAGCACACACAGATGCATGCACACTCTGTCTTGTGCTCGCTGCTCGCCTAGAGCAGGGAAATCAGATCTCCTCTAGAGAAAGGCAGGGAGGGTTGACGCTGTAGGCAGCCCATACATAAATCCCTGCAAGCACGTATAGGCCTATAGACACTGTGAAACCAAGAGGCAGCGCCGAAGACACGCCGAGAGTAACCAGGGGGAGGCAAGTTACCTCCTGAAGTGACAGGGTGAGCTCAAGGTTACAGACACATCACCCGCTCAAGCCCTGCCGCCAGGGCCAATTTATCCACGCTGAAGCACCCTACTTCAGCCACATAGCCCTGATTGCTCAAAGGCAGCAAGCTCCAAAAATTGAAGAAGGCCTTCTAGACAAAGAGAAGCAGGCAATGAATGAAGAGGCACATTTTTTTCTCTGTTGATCCGAAAGCGGGAGGGAGGGGAGTGTGTGTTTTTGCAGCGCAAAAGTCCTAACAAAAGACGTGAAGGCTGTCCAGGAGGAGCGCCTGCACATCAAGTCGCAGCACGGCACAGAAATCGGCAGCCAGGTTCCGAAGAGAGGGGCTTATTTATGCAAACAAGCGTACAAGCACGCACAGTAGGGATCTAGACAAGGCTTGTAAACAAACACACACCCACACCATAAAGCACACAGGGGAGGCGATGTGAGAAGCAGACTGTGAAAACTCTAGTCGTGCCCGGTGCACACACACACACACACACACACACACACACACACACACACACACACACACACACACACACACACACACACACACACACACACACACACACACACACAAGAAGCGGAGCAAGGCTGAGGAGGCAGAGAGCAAGAGGAAGATGCCGAAGGAGAAAGGGGAGGATAAGAAGGAGTAGAAGTGCGAAGTTGTGGGTGTCTGGTGCTACTTTTGTGTTGCCAAATGAGGGCAAGTGAGCGAGTGGATGCGGGAGAGAAAGAGACGGAGAAACGTGCATGCTAAAATGATGTATAATGACTCGTCCATGCGTGTGCGCGCAAGTGCAGGCGAGAAAAAGTAGGAGCGCTTTCCCATTTCAATTCGCAACAGCTGGTGTCGAATTAACACATTTACCAGTGAGCATTTGGAACAGATTAAAATTGCGTGTGGCGTGTGACTCTGTGTGTGTGTGTGTTTGTTTGCGAGCGTGGCAGCAGACGAGGGCCAAAACAACAGTGTGTTTGTGTGTGCGTGCGTGTGTGTGGGAGCGCCTGTGTATTAACGAGATAGATCAGGGCAGGCAGAAATGGTATCGAGACGGGGCGCCGAGTGAGAAAGAGAGAGCTCTACCCAGCGGCTTTAGCTGCTGCCCTGGGCCGTCTCTCTAAGCCCTGTTTAGGAGGCTTTGGAGCTCAGATAGAAATAATCCCTCGCTCAGACACACACACACACACATGAACACACAAACACACGGGAGTGTTCTCAGGCAGAAACGGAGAAGCGCATACTCCTGTCGTGGCGGACAAACAAGTGTGCACACACACACACATGCAGCAACAAGCAGCGACAGCACATTCGCCTCGACACGAAACCAGCCACCCACTTACACACACACACACACACACACGCACGCGCGCACGTACAGCAAAACACACACTCGGGCTGTCTGCCGTGCGGAAGCGGAGCACAGCAACATTGGCACGGCACCGTGACAAACACTTTACACACTCCAGTGGAGGGGAGGGAAGCAAGGAGGGAGAGATCGAGAAAGAGACGAAGGAGGATATGAGGCAAAGGGGAAGGTGGGGAGGGGGGAGCTAACAAATTAATAGGAGTCGGAGATATATACAGCCAGCGCTGCTGAACGGAGGAGGAGGAGGAGGTGGAGGAGGACGACGAGAGAGCAATTCATTCCCGTTTTCTCCTCGTTCATTCTCTGGAGAAAGGCAGAGCGGAGCTGAGCGTGTTTGCTCAAGAGAGGGAGAGTGAGGGCTTTGTGTGGCTCAGGAGAGGAAAAGTGGAGGAGGAAAAAAAAGGAGGGGGGTGGCGTAAAAACACAGGAGAAAGATAGAAAGCCAAAGCAAAAAGAAGTGAATATATGGGGGACGATAACAAAGACTTTTAGAGCATAACAAGGAGGCAAAGGAAAGAGAAAGTGGTAATAAGGAAGGAAAAGAGGGAAGGAGAGGAAGGTGGTTCGGGGTTAGCACAGGATGTAGTTTGTCATCTTCATCAGCAGACAGCTCAGGCAGGCGGCGAAGGGGGGGTGTACTCGTATGGATGAAGAGGTGAGCGGAGAGAGAGGAAGGGTAAAGGGGGCGAAAGGGGGAGGCGAGGGGGGAGGGGTGATGTTTGAGCTGGAGCTTTTGAAAGACGTTGACCCTGTAATTGACCTGTGTCTCCGCCTACATCGCCGTGGCGACAAGGAGAGCCGCTACAGCTAATCACTTAGTAACCCTGACCTGTCAATCACACTGTTTCTGGTGTGTGTGTGTGTGTGTGTGTGCGTGTGTGTGTGTGTGTGTGTGTGTGTGTGTGAGTAATAACAGCGCTGAGGTTATCATTTACCGGACCACCCGCCTCCTCCCACCAAACCTCAGCTGATGAAGCCCTGGTTTTATAAAAGCCAATAAAATGCTTTATTCCCCCATCGCGCGCGCACACACACACACACACACGTACGCTCCTTTATAGTGTTCATACTGCGACAGCGAAGCTTTGTGAGAGTTCAGATAAGAGAGAACAAGAGAGGAGAAGTGGTAAGGCTGAGCGGGGGTGGGGTGGGGGGCTGGGAGATAAGATAGCAGAATGAAGCAGTCATGCAAATCAAAGTTTTTTCCTCTGGACAGGTGTGACTGTGTTACCTGTTAATGAGGGGAAAGATGGACACCAGCAGGTAAACGGACGGATACCACTTGAGCGGCTTGATCTCCTCAGCCAAGGAGACCTGAGGGGGAAAAAGCAAAGTGACTACAGACTCATGTAGAGAACCGGAGAGGTTCGCTGCTGTTTTTTTTATTATTTCACAAAAGCATGCGTAGTTAGTGTCTTAACTTGGGAGGGAACAGCACTGAGGCAAACAACAAAGGCCAATTAGGTGCTAATAAAATATTAACCTGCAGATAATACACAATATCCACACTGTTATGAGACGAAACCGGGATTCCAATTAAACTAGAGGCTAATATGTTGCAGTTATGTGAAGAAGATGAAGGCAAAATTGTGCAAAGGAAGGCAGGAAGACAGAGAGATGCAGCAGCAGCTAAAAGTCGAGGAGGGGGAGAGCTCGGTGCTGGAGAGCTTTTACAAGCCGTTATCTAATTCCCGGGAGAGGAGGACTCTTGCATCCGGAAGAGGCTGAGAAGAGCGGCCCCTGGATCGATTTTCTGCGCTGTGCTGTTTTTTTTCCCTTCTCTCTCTCCCTCCTCCTTTAGGCTAGTACGTAGTTTCCGAGCCAGCGCAGAGCCTCCCTCCCTTTCATTCTCCCTATCCCTCCCCAACCACCATACACACACATAGAAACACACACACACACACTCACAGACGTTCGGAGCCAAGAGGCAGGCCCATGAGCTCTGGTCTCTACCCCCACATGCTGGAAATTAATTACTCACCAGAAAGACCCCGAGGCGTGCAAGCTCTAACGCAGGCATTTTAAACAATTCAAATGAAAATACGGCGGTTTTTCATCCTATACGTGTGTGTGTGTGTGTGTGTGTGTGTGTGTGTGTGTGCTGCACAGGCCCTTTGTGCATGTACGTTGCATGTGTCTGTAGGCA